>VZRU01018195.1:57446-84404 GCA_013398155.1 Pedionomus torquatus | reverse complement strand
GGCGGGCTCTAAGGAAGCCGGGCGAGGGGCCGCAAGATGGCGCCGAGGCCCTGCCGGCGGCCTCCCTGAGGGGATCCCCAGGCCCCGAGGGGATCCCCTCGCCGCGCCCGGTTGATTGATGATGATTATAATGTCACTGCTTTTGGACTCAGTGTCCAAACCAAAGCCAAACCGGCAAAACCCATCACAGGAAGGCAGTGCAGCTGCCTGTACCGTCAGCCACCACATAGGCAGGGTTTGTTCCAGCAACAGAAGGGCCTCAGGTACCCTCAGAAGTTCAGGCCTGGGGCTGGGCTCTAAACAAAGAGCTATAAACAGAAGCAAATTGTTTTGCACGGCTCTTGTGGGGGTCGCTGGGCAGAGATGAGTTTCAGCCCTGATGCGGCATCAACCATTTCCCACTCTCTCACCTTTGCTGCCTCTGAGGGCCAGGAAAAGCTGTGGTGGCCAAAGCTGGCGGTGGGCAGCTGAAAGACTCTGTATTTAGCAAAGCACCTAAAATCCAGCCANCATATGGCAACAAAAAAAAAAAAGAAAAAATCTTATTAGAGGAGGAGTCAGAAGTTGTGGAGCTCCAAGAGCCACCTTTTTCCCCCTTTCTGAAGAGGAGGCAGAGGAAGGCATTTCCACTGTGGCCAGACAAGGAGCCTGCCTGCTATCATGGCCATCTCCTTCGGAATGCAAACAATTGCTGAGGGGGCTGACACCTACCAGGAGCAAGCAAAGGTACTGGCATATAAGTCTTTAGCTGTTTCTGGCACATCTGTGGCATCTCACATAGCTCCCCAGACAGTGGTTGCAGGCCTGATAGCCTAAAGCTAACAGAAATCAGTATAGTTTTCTGGAGCTGTCGCCCTCTGATTTGAGGGGGGTCTGTCTCCTTATTTTCACTCCTTTCTGCCCCAAGGCTAATCAGCAGAGCTTGCAAACCAATAACAAATCGGTTAAAAATCAGCTTTCTATGCAAAGCCTAAAATAAAACATCTGTATATATCCCAGAAGCCTTCACAACCTCCTGTTTTATTAGTATCTCTAAAATAACTTTTCTTTCCTGACTCTAATTCCAGCCAGAAGCACTCAGATAATCCTCATAGGACTGTTATGTGTATTTCCAATTAAGCAATTTATAAGCACTGGCTGTGAGGAGCTTTTTGTTCTTAAGGAAATTATTTCTTCATTAAGCGTAAAACAAGTCTTTTTTTATCCCAGCTTTATCTGAAAGCCCTTGTGCCCTCTTCACATAAGGTTTAAGTACTGAGCTATGTAGAAGGAGATTAATCATCTTGTATCCCAACAAGCAGGCGAGACATGGCAGCTGGGTCAGCTGTACAGGGAATAGGCTTTTCAGTGTTTGTTTTCAGAGAGGAGTAAAAGTCAGACAGACAGACACTTTCAAGCTACTGCCTTTGCCAGAGGCAACCCACACAGTCATGAGCCATTCTGGAGTCTGAGTCATGAAGAGCTGCTGCAGATAAAATTAAGACAGTCAAAGAGGAAAAAAAAAAATTCCCATTCATACCCAGCTAATGAGTAGAAGTTCCAAATTGCCTCTTGTTTTTTGGGCTGTGTACCTTAATTAGATGAATCACAGAACGCTGAGGGTGAAAAACACAGGCCAGAGAGCTCATAAGAGTCCACTTCATTCTTTTACACTAGAAGCATTATCCACCTCCCCGCCAGGGAAGAATGTCCCTCCGTTTTCTTGGGCAGCTAAGTTTTCTGGCATGAGGCATGGACTAGCATGGAAAATGAAGGCCAGAAATGGTGTATGATTGACTCGAACTAGCAGGGCGAGCATTTTATTCCTAGCCTTCTCCCCAAATCCAACTATCTATGCTTCATGTAAAGGCATTTACCAGCCCCGCTTCCTGGTCAGGGTCAGGCCTGTGACAAAACAGCATGAGCAATGTGAGGGACTGACTTCAAAGTGACGGCCTACCTGCTAGTATTAGGAATTGACTCATCAGGAAGCCTTCTGATGTGATAACAGGAAGATGTTGTGAGCCTTGGGCATTCCTGGTACTCTTTGAGAAGAAGCCCCATGTTAGGGTAATGAGTAAACAGCATTCCCTTCAGCTTTCTCTAACACAGACTGGGAGACAGCCCAACAGAGAGACAGTTCTTGAATGTGGTTGATATCTGGTATCAGTCTACAGTAACAAGTGTAGATGTGAAAGAACTGATAACAGAAAACATAATTAGTACAGTTAGTAAACAGCTAACCTATAGAAGCAGATAAGAGAGCAACACACAGTATCATGTAAACCTGTACCAATGCTTAGCTTGCACAGGCTCGGTGGAAAATGTATCATGTATTGAACCAGCAGAACCAGCAGCTCCATGTGTTTCTCCCAGGAATGGATGTGTAAAATGGCTGATGGTAGTGGGACTGCTAGTGGTGTTTTAGCCTTATAGTACGATGTTGAGATTATATAGCTCAGTGAAGTTCAGAATTGACTTAAAACCTTAAGGTTTCTTTCTTTGTATATCATGCCATGCTCAGTAACACCATTTATCGCCTCCCTTTCCATTACTGAGTGGATTTTTTTTTTAGCAGCACGAGGAAGAAATGCACGACTGTCATTCCCTCAGCAAGCCCAATGGCATTGTGTATTTTGGTTATTTTGGTTTTATGATGTCAGCCTCAGTTGTAAATGGAAGTTTTGAAGAGAGATTAGAGGGAAGCTGGGGTAATATGTGTCATTGCACGTGGCTCCTGTGACAGAGGCAGCTGTACCGGCACATGGAGAGTCACTGATCTGCCAGGTCAAAAAAAAAAAAAAAAAGTTACTTATGTCATGACAGCATGGGAGAAAGGAAGAGGATAGTGACAAACAAGTTCTACTTGGTGCTCAGAGTCGGTGCTATTGACAGAATAGAGGGGAGAACAGCAAACTAAATGTCAGAAACACATAAACAGGTTGATAAGGGGACTGTGGAAAGCAGAGATGTGTAGAAAATAATGCTGTAGTGGGAAACCAAGGATGAGGAAGGAAAAGTAAGTGTCAATAACACTATCATTATGCAGGGCATGAGGCAACATCATGTGTGGTTGATCTGGAAGCTGTGCATTGGGTTGGTTGTATTGTCAGAGAGGCCAGAAAGGAGGGAGATAACATCAGGCAGAAGAACAGGTAAAAGTGGGCAAGAGCATGATCTGTCCTGAGTCTTAGAAACATTGCAGAAGTATCACCAGTATTTAGGTACACCCTAATGTGCAGTAGACTATAGAGAACAGCCAGAGTTGTTTGGCTACTTACCTGAAGGAAAAGGGACATGGCAGCATCTTAGTTATAAAAAATAAAGAGAACAAGAGGAGACAGTCAGAGAGAAAGATCAGGATTTAATTTGCTTGGTGTTCAGTCAGCAAGAGGCGTGGGGGTGGCAATATTGCCAAAGCAAAGCTGAGCTGAGGGAAATAGATTAACAGTGGTGAGTCAGACGTGTGAGCTCACAGTTGCACAGCTGATATTTGGAGCTGCAGGATGAGTGAGGATCAGATGAAGCTCCAAGGGGGCATTCCTTTCTGAGTTTTACAGCTCAGGTCCCGTCAGAGCACACACAGTTCAGCAACCCTTAGTCATCGCAAACCTGCAAGAGCACGTCAGAGGTAGAGAGGAGAAAGGGAAAGCAGTGGCCAGATAGAGAGCTGCAGGAATATTCCTTGGATAGAGGTAGGAGCTTGAGAGAAAATCCCTTTCAAATTTAGATCCTCACTGAATACCTCACCTCTCAGGGGAATCTTTTGTGCATAAAGATTTAGGACATGTGTCAACTGCTGTAGAGTCTCTGTTGTAGCCAATCCAAGTAGTATCTAACTGCGTAAAAGCACATGGACCATGAAGGCGTTAGTCATATTTCTGTCTATAATTGCACTCATTAAAACAATTTGTTTAAACAGATTATCTTTGTTTGCTTTCCAGCAGCACCACTGATATCTCTTGTGGTATCCAAATGTATTTCTCCCCCCTTACTCAAGCTTTTGTGAAAAGAGAACCTGCTTTGTGACATCTCCTGATTTTTATGTACCTGCCTTAGCGATTGTGATACCATCATGCTCCTCTATTGCTCTGGAAACTAGCTTTACATGCACTGTTTCATCTACTCTTTAATTCTTCCACTGGGACACTAAATCTGGACTAAGCTGAAATACTAGGACAATAATTCTTAATCCACCGTGGAACATTAACTGAGTGTTAAGACAGCGATTTGGTGTATATTATGAACGTGGCTCCATTTCGTTTCCTCTCTGGAGATGCTGATTCACTGATGGAGTGATGTTCTTCCAGGCAGGAAAAGATTAAATAGAGACAACAGACTCAGAAGTAATAAATAAGGCTGTAGAACAAAACTGCCTGATATTATATTATTTTAGAAGCCGTATATAATCATGTCATCAGAGATGTGTTGTGATGCACACACACAGGGGAGCAGAGTTAAGGTGATGCCTCTAATCTTCTACCGAGCTAGTTCATGAGGTTACAGAGTTTACAGCTGTATATATTTTGCATTGCATCAACCCAGCTTTGGGAAGGAGTTTTGCATTTATTATTTAGCTACAGCAGCAGTGTCTCCTTTTGGTTCCCTCCTAACCCTGTCTCAGTCAACGCGTTCTTCAAAGGAATGCTATTTCCACTTCTTCCCAAATGCAAAACCGAGGTGCTGGGGAATAGGTGTGATCCTTTATTCCCTGGAGAGCGACAGAACATGTGGTAGAAAGGAACTGTGTTTTCTACTCCCGCCTCCCATACGCAGTATGCGGTCCCGCTCTCTTCTGCACTCATAAGTGCAGAAAGGCTGCATTGCCAAAGCTCTACAGACAAGTTTAGTTAGTGCTTCATTAACCCACAAGAGCATAGGCTGGGATTGCAGGCAGGCTGTCAGAGAATTGTCACATCACCCTGTCTGGAAGGACCATCTTCAAAACAAGCAGCGACTGATCAAAGACAAGGCTGTTGCTCTTCTGTCATGACTGTGTGAGTCTCCAGTCCAGAAAGCAGCTGGGCTGATATTGTTGTTTTGGCTGCTGTTCATACAGGTGCTGGGAGCTTACCAGATCATCCTTCCTCAAGCCCGGGACAAGCAGCACATTGGGAATATTGAGCATATGCAGAGGGAAGGAACTGACTGGACTGTTTCTGTCTTTTCAGGAATAATGGCCAAGTGGCACACATTTCAGCAGTCCTCTGACTGCACTAATCTACTCTAGGACCAAAAATTGGTCGACATGAATTATGAGAATTAGGGAGTGCTTCCAATTATCTCAGAGGTCCCTTCCAACCATGAAAATTCTGTGATTCTCCTCTGAGTGAATCAAGGTGCAGGATAGAGTCTGAGGGTGCTTTTTCATTACAGGAAATCACATTGCTGTAGGACTTGGTGCTTGCCTCTTTTATCCTGAGCAAATTAATGTCAGAAAACTGATTGGTGGTTGCTAGCAGGTTATGGGAGGGTTTGGGTCTCTATGTGCAGAGCTCCAGAAGAGCCCTCTGCTTGTATCTGGGAACTACAGTCCAGGCTGTTAACTTCCTACAGGGAATCAAAGAGAGAGCTTGCTCCTTGTTTATATGCAAAATCATGGAGGCAGAATGCCCCATTTGTTTTTGAGAGTATGTTGCATAGCTGTGAGAGATTGAACCTACCAAGACACGCTCTGGAAGTGACCCTGCTCTCTCCTGCAGGTGGTGGTCCTCTCCCAGAGCATGTGTCTGTAGTGCCCAGTAGGAAGGTCTGGTTGCCTGCACTGGTGGCTTTCAATGCTGACCACTCTCACTTCATGCGTTGGGGAACCTCAGGGTTTCACAGGAAGGTCGTAGTTGACGTTCTTAGCACATTCCTTTCTTTTCCCTGGCATAGCAGTTGATATTCCACACAGTGCTGCCTCACTCCCCGTCAGGCTGTTCTTTACAGTTTATTTTTAAGGTTTCACCCCCCAAAACTTGCCCAGTAAGAGCTTTTGCATAATTGCTCCTCAAGATTTGCATTTCAACACAGTATTTGGAGCAGTATATTTGTCAGAAGAATCTTTTGGTGTATTTTTCTAAGTGCTTGTTGGACTTTCCAAGTTTTGCAGCCTTGAGGTAGGTCTGGCAGATCTGTGACTGATGATGCCAGAGAGGTGGTTCTCTCCTCCCACTCCCCTTAGCTATCTGCTTCAAATTATCATCACTGATAGGTTTATCTTCCTTATGGGTTCATAAGGCCTCAACACAACCTCTCTCATTGGATTCAAATAGAAAGTATAACAGACTGAATCATATTTGCTTTCCAAAATTTAGCTTTAGAGTTTCCCTCTAGACTGGAACTTCTTGATTTTAATTTTTTAATTTATTTTTGGGTGGTACTGCTTTAAGTATTTTCTTCACTCTTTTCCCTAGATAAATGATTCTCTCTTTTTTTTTTTTTTTTTTTTTTTCCTGTGAGGATTATCTATTTGTAAAGGTTCCTTGATGTTCTGCCTATACCCATTCCCTTTGCTTTGGTTCATTTTAGAATTCTCCTATTTCTAACTGTTGCTCCCGTTTTTGATGTTTGGACTCTTGCACAAAATTTTAAAGCATCTTCTCTCATTCTTACCTTTGCAGTTGTTACTTTGCCCCAGTAGTTCTTTTTGATCTTTCCTCACTAGCTCCAAAAGCTTTTTTTTTTTTTATTATTTGGCAGATAATGTTCATCAAGTTCAAGCTCTTGTGATCCTCTCTGCCCCCATCTGCCACCATCTGTAACCTTTTTCTTATAAATAGTTCTTAGCACTTTCCCAAGATCTCATAATAAGAACAAAGTAGGGAAAAGTACAGATGCTAATGACATTTATTGAATTCTCCAAGTAATGATCCTTGGCTTCATCTCCTGCCAAAATGTGCTTGATATGCTATCTTTTTGGTCTCTTGCTATGGGTATAAAAATGACCTTCTTCCGTATTCTTTTGCTGTAATTTTACAAACTCTTGTTCCATATAGGTAGTTTAACTGCCTTATGTGGCAAGTTTAACAACCTGAGTATCACTGGCATATTTCTTTGATGATAAATGGAAGGGGCAGTAAGTGGGGAGCGAACTACCATCACACCCTCTCCCTGGGTGATCACAACAGTCATTTTTTTTGGAGCTATGAGCCTGTTTGAATCTGTCTCTACTAGTAAATGAATGGCAAGGTAGTAAACAAACAAAGTAGTAAACAAACTAGTACACTTGTGGCAGGGCAGTGGCCTTTGTCATGCCCCAAACTATGTGCAGGCATTGCGTGGAAGAGTGTTAGCTGACCCATACCCGACCTGTGCTGGAGCTGTGCTAGCAGTTTAACAGCACAGAGATTCCCTGTTCTGAGCCTGTGTCCAGGCCTAAACTTTCCATCTTATGGGTAAGGTGTATATTGTGCTTTGTTCCTGATTTTTTTTCTGCTGTGACAGTTGGATTGAAGAAATAGGTTCAAGATTGTAGAATCATAGAATGGTTCGGGTTGGAAGGGATCTCAAAGATAATCCAGTTCCAGCTGTCCTCCTAGTGGACACCTCCCACTAGACCAGATTGCTCAAAGCCCCATCCAGCCTGGTCTTGAACACTTCCAGGGATGGCTCTCCTTCCAGGTGCCTCTCCTGTGCTTCATGCTCTGGCACTGAGGGTATGGGGAATGTTTCCATGGCTGCAGTGAGATGTGATTAGGCTCTGTAGTACTGTGTAAGAACTGCAGATGTTGCAGAGGTTTTTTCTAGGTTTTTCTACATCTTTCTAGGTACTTTTTCTCCACATCTCGTGTCAGACAGGATTTGGAAAATTTTATCTAAAATTTTTCAGCCACAAATAAAAATCAGAGGATGGCCAATATGTTGTCCTGGTTAAAAGCTTACAATATTTTGACTTGAAAGTCTTACTTCTTTCAGGCTTTATAGAAGAAGGTATTTTTAGTGTCAAGTAAGTGCCTTCTGCTGTCTCCAGGAAAAAATGAATTGGCTAAAGCATAAACTCCAACTGATTTTAATTTGGACACTCTCAGCAGAAGCTTGTTAGAATTTGGCAGCTAAATTCCTGGCTGGTGACATCTGCAGTGACCATCCTCCAGTCCTTCCAGCCTCAATCTGCCAGCTTATCTGCCTGTGTGTGCAGCTTCATGCTGCAACTCAGAGCTGGCAGCTTCTCCTGGGAAGAGCAGGGACCTCAGGTTGAGGAATGGGGAGCGGGGCAGGTAAAAAAAAAGGTAAAGCAGATAAAAAGGGCAAAAACTGGAGACTGTACTAGGACTTCATATTCTAGGAAGGAGGGAGCTGCGAGGAAGGAGGTTAAGCAGGGAGAAAGCAGAACCAGCACTTACAGAGCTCCATGTCTGTCCTTTCTCATCCTGCATTGAAACAATCTGAGGCTTTCTTGAGTCTCCCTGTTTCTTTGTTGGCAAGTATCTGTATTATCTGGTGATAAAGTACCCATCCTGCATCCCTCAGGTTGGTTTGATCGAGTTTCTCTCTCGCGCAGCTGATCCCTATGGATGATAACAGACGTTTACTGCTACCAATTACTTATTAGCACATGTGGTAAAGATCTGTACTGGGAACCTAAAAGGTTACAGTTCCATTTGTAGGTCACAAGGGTTTTGTATAATGTCATTTATTTTCAATTAACATGGGAAATGACTTTGTAATTCCAGTAAATTACTAGGTACTTGAAAGTAAACCTGTCTGGAAATACACATTTCTGTCCAGCTGAAAATTTCAACAATTGCCATTTCACTTGAGACAAAATAGAAAAAAAAAAAAAGGTTACTGTGCTTTTGTGGTACGACATTAAAGCAAAATGCCCTTCTAATTTTTCTCTGAGCTGTGTCTTTAAAGGGTTAATGAGCATGAAGAAAATGAAGTGACTAAAGATTTTATGGAAGGATGACTTTGATCTTTAGATGGCATAAGGCAGGGCTTAATCCAAAATTAACGTACTATATGGTTTAATTAAAGGAAACAAATGTGGAAAAGCTAGTTCTACTCTTGAACAGCTCATTTAGCTTATCTTTAATGCAAATTGTCAATGCAATTCCTGTCATGAAAATAAATCTCATTAAAAATATGACACTTCTTTGCACACATGTAAACCGAAAGAAAAATGTGCTCTTATCGGGTGATGTTACTAGAATGCAAAGCAAAGATAATGTGGGTTTCAAAATAAAGACACTGTTGCTTTTGTTTAGGCTTGCATTTTTTGAAAAAACCTTTCTAAAGGGTAATATCACTCAGTGGACTATCAGAGTCCTTAATGAATGTGGGAGAACGGAGGGCTGTAAACCTCCTTTTGAACCTCAGTAGAGTAGTATGATTCTCACCCATTTTACAGGTGAGAGACCTGACTAGTTGAGGAAGTTAAAAGTTATGTGCTGAAGATCAATGGATGATGATTAAAGGGCAGACTTAGAGCAACAAGAGCTCCAAACTCACATTCCCTCTTTACTTCTGGACTCATGTTGTGAAAGCTTATATGTCTTTAAGCTTACAGTTTCCTTGAGATTTTCTATGACTTTCTATTGAGTAGAAGTTCAGATAAAGGGAAACTGTGAAAGCAAATACTATTAGAAACTGTATAAAAATGTAAAAAACTATATTGTGCTTATAAATCATGACATCATATTATTATTATTCTCTTGGAGCAGTTTATGGAGCAGTAAAGCCAGAATTCTGCACAGAGATGAAAGTCAATATCTATCTCCATCCCTGCACCAGCATTAGTTGGAAATATTGCTAGACTTTGCAAGCTATGAAGAATATTAAGTAGAGGCTTTTTTCCATGTTATAGTCCCAGGTTACAAAACAAACAACTATATAGTCCTTTTTTGTATGCTTACAGAACTTCCTTTCCACACAGCAATAAAGAAGTAGAGATTCCTAAACACCTGGGAAGACAAAGTCTGACAACTACAACATTGGGGATATCTCTAGAGGCCTCTAGAGGGGATATCTCCCTGCCCTTTAAGGTGAGAAACTCTAATAAAACCCATTTGGATGGGAAGCAGGCATAGAAAGAATTCTAATGATGTTTTCATTGTATTATAAAATGCAAGCATAGAATGCAGTGTAAAGTTTTCCTTTCATATTTATGATCCAAAAGTATTGTCTATGTCTCCATTCATTCTGCATGTACTTTCGAGGGCTGTGTTGAAGCTTGGTAATTTCAGTCCCATGACCCAAAAGGGAATAAGATAGGATGCAGGCTGTTTAGCATATTAAATACTGTTCAGTATCTGGTACAGCCAGGAGGTGGCAGAACAAGTCTAGATTACCCAGACCGAATCTCAGACTCTAGGTATTTTCCAGTCTTGATGCTGTGAAAAGATTGTGAGTTGCTGCAGTTCTCCCATTTGCACCATTTAGTGGCAACTGCCTGCACACCACTCACAGCATTTGCAAGGCTATTAAGAGCATCCCAGCAAGCTTGCAGAGCTCTCTAGGAAATGCTGCCTTGTCGGTTTTTCTTTTCTTCTTTTTTTTTTTTTTTTTAATTATAATTTTGTACTGCTGACTCAACTCTGCTGTTCACTGACAGTTTGACCAACTCGTCCTTTCAGCTGGGAGTGTGAGTCTTCTGTATACTCGTGTCCTTGCAAAAAAATGACATTGGCTTTTGCCCGTAACAGCAAGTGAATGAAAGCACACCATTACAGCAAGTGCTTGACAAGTACTAGTATATAAATATGTAGTATATAATTCTGCTATTAATACAAATGCTCTCTCCTTTCTCCCCATAGTTACTCCTTAGCACTGTAAGTGACCCACATGAAAAGCAGAAAGAAAACATGTGAGAGGGCAGAGCAGATGAACAAATAGAGAGAAAAAGCAACTAGGGAATGACAAACTGGCTGATATCAGATATCAGCTGGGATGCTTTTTGTATCAACTTGAGCTGTGGGCCATGTCTCTAAACAGCTCTGGAC
The DNA here is from genome assembly GCA_013398155.1 of Pedionomus torquatus. Classification (NCBI taxonomy): domain Eukaryota; kingdom Metazoa; phylum Chordata; class Aves; order Charadriiformes; family Pedionomidae; genus Pedionomus; species Pedionomus torquatus. The sequence continues at coordinate 73,500 of VZRU01018195.1, read as the reverse complement.
TGGGGCAGCACACAATGGGGTTGCTGTGGGAAAACCAGATGTTGCACGGAAGTATAACCAATAATTTGGTAATTTAGTAAGCATTGTCGTAGGGTTTGGTCACCTTTAAGAAAAGAAAGGAACATTTTGGATCTTGCTGTTTTAAAAGACTCAGAAAACTGATAGATGACAAAGCAAACAGAGAGAAGCAGCTTGTCCAGTTAAGATTGCAAAAAGAAGAGATGATGCAAAGGTTTTTTAACACAGGGTCAGGCAGAAAGGCAAGAGAACTATGCATGAGGGAGACGGGCAGTGAGGGGAGGCAAACAGAGTACTGAAGTCATTTTACTCTAAATTCTGCATTTATTGTCTGCCCCAAATGTCTGCTGGTTTCAAAGCAGCAACGTATGATAGAATCTGACCTTAAATGGATGTAGTTGTCAAAGCCAACAATAGGAAGCATAGATAGAAAGAGATTTGATATCTTCTCTGCAGTCCTGCCTCTGGTGGTAGTTGCTGCTAGAATGAGTCAGAGGAGGGAGCAAAACTGTATTTCTTCCAATCCCTTTGCGAACAGCTCCATTGTTTTTTAATTTCTAAGAAAGCACCAATTATATAGCTGCAGAGAATTTGCAAAAAATATCACTGATATTTTCCTGGAGTTTCCCCTAACGTTCTAAAGTTTAGCCAACTACAGATAAGATCTGTGCCCTGAACGCTAATGCAGGCAGTGCCCCCCCCGACAGGCAGAGACACAACTCCAGACAGAATTGCTTGGGTGAGTGAAGAGGTCACCTACCATGTGGCCCCTGACTGATATGCTCACGCCAGATGTAGAGAGGGCATCTGGAAGACCAACTTAATGTCCACAGGCAACTGAAATAAGAGCAATTAGCACAAGCAGCCAGACAGACTTGTAATTTCCAATTGCTCCTGGCAAGGCTGGAGTTAAACTGACATCTATCACTGAGAGACTACGTATCTTGCAGTCCCTTCTCTGAGTCTTGCAGAGAGTTCTATGCATGTTACTGCAAGTCCTTTCACATCAAACCAAGGGCTGCAGCTGCCAGGAGGTCATGCATTGCTCTAAGCATCCAGGTCCAAACCTCTTATGTGAAACAATGGCGTTTGGATTGGAAATGCTATTTTGATTCTCCTCTTTTTTTAGTTGCCCCAGCCTTGAGAATGATGGCTTAGAATAGCTGGAATATTTAAAAACTCCGCCAAGCGCTGTGCTGACAAAACAGCAATTTGTATGTGCTCAGTCCTTCTGGCTAATCTCTGCATAGAGTTCACATGCTGAATGGATCTATTTTTCTTTAATCATACAACATATTAACTGGAGGTCATGCTCCACTGACACTTGCAAACAGCACTCATCACTGTCAGTCAGAACCTCGCACAGCAGGAGCTTGAAAGGCATTAACTCCATCTAAGAGATGGGACTGATGTGAAATTGTGGGAGAAGGGAATAGGGGTTAGCCTACAGGAATGGAAATGCTTGTGTTTGAAATTATCACAACTCTACAATGACATAGGTATTTCATTTGTGGCTTGTTTTGGGAGATCTACAAAACCTGGTCATCGTGGCAAAGCCAAATCCTTTTGTTTTGTACAGTTACAGTTAAAAAAAATGACATTTTGCAGTGCTGCAGACTGAAGCACTGTGCTCTGCATCACTTCACGAGAAAGTAGTAACTGGATTTCCTTCAAAGCTGTAAGAAAATGGAGAGAGCAGACAAATAATACCAGCAGTACTAGAGCTTTATTTCTTAAAGGAAAATGAATTGAGCAGCAATAAATAAAGGTGCTGTTCACAAGAAGCCACACATATTGCTGATGTGCAATGTCACATAAATGGGAGGTTAGGAAATGTGAGAATTAAGGTCATCTGTGCAACTGGTATCTAAGGGCAGATCCATCTTTTTTTCTTCTTTCCTCTTTCTTTCTTTCCCCTTTCATTCTAGAAGCTTCAGGAAGCTTCTTCCACTGGTACAAGACTTAATTATTTTGGGATTGGGGGGCAATTCCATATCTGATTAGCGGGAACATGTATAAATTAGCAGGATCTAATTTTGCATTTATATTTTTGTCCCAGAATCACCAAGTACTTTATTGAAAGTTTCATAAGGTCTTACTGCATATGTGCTGTAGGGAAATAGTTATTTATATTTTGTGGTCCAACAAAATGAGACTGTGGGAGGAGTTACTGAAGATCACCACAGGCAATATTCCAACCTAGGACAGGAACTCAGTACTTTTAGCTTTTGTGCACCACTCACTGAATAATACTTCTTCTCACTAATTTGAAAATCTGCCCAGGGCAGGAAGGTTATGAGTATTCCATTCCAAATAAGAGAATTTGGAATTTCTCACTCTTGTTTTGCCTCCCTTTATACCCAGAATAGGTTTACCAGGCTGGTTGGAAGGAACTGACCAACTCTTCTGTTATTAATGTTACTTATCTGTCCATAGAATTATTAAGAACTATCTTAGAAAAATATTAAAGCTGAGTCATATACCAATAAAAGCAAAGAAATTAACTCTGGCAGTTGCAATAGTAAATTTAACTTACTCTTGCTGTGCCTAGGCAGACTGCATATGGTACTGTGGTGATTTCATTTCATTTCAGTTCAGTTCAGTTTCTTTTTGACGTATTGTGAAGTCTAATCACGTCTCAAGTGGAGTTACTAGAAGACCAAAGGCAACTCTTTCAATATAGTACAAATGAGGGGATCTGTGCATCTTACTTCCACGTGTAAAGCCACAAATGAGCGTTGCTAGAAATGGGTTTTGCAAATGTCTACTTTCAATCTCTGCAAAGACCTCTGCGTCTCTAATATGTACAGGCAAGCAAGAGTGTTCTACAGAGGTTGAGGCAGAGGTTACGTGTGGAACTCCTGACTCTGTTTTGGTCCGATGTTCAGAGTGTGAAAAGCTCAGGTGCTGCCTCATTTTTCCTATACATTCAGCAAGATACAGCCTATTCATTGATGACAACTGTGAGATTTCAAAGGGAAAAGTGACATGTTAAGCAGGTGATAGGATTGTTTTACTGATTGAAATTACAAGTTAAAAGATTATCTTTTCTTTTAGTATGTCAATTTTTAAGGCTACAGACAGCAAAAAGAATGGTGATTTTTACAGGCCAGAATGCAAATTATTGAATGGCACAGTATTACTGTGGATCCTGGAAAATGGAGATGTTAGCTGTTTTAATGTGAGAGCTGTACTAACTCTCTGACCATCATGAAGCAGATATTGCCTCAAATGGTGTGTTGTTCACAGAAGTCTCGCTCATGCCTGACTCGCATCTCTTGCATCCTCGTTAGGGGTCTGCATGTCTTACCATTTTGGTCTCCAGGGTACTGTGCCTCCTGTATCTTGCCATGTGTAGGAGTTCTGGGATCAAGCATCAGGGAGCAGCAGCAGTCCCTGACAGAGTTTTTTGATGGGAAGATGACAGACAGTGCCCAGCTCTTGGGATCTAACATGGATTTTTCTTCTTCCAGCAGTTAAATTGCACTTAAGGAGGAGGAGGGGAGAGCAGGGAGCCAGAATGTGAGTCAGAAAGGTGCAAACTTGTTGTTAGAGAAGAACGGTCTTTTCAGTTTGTCTTATTCTTTTAGTAGCCATGCATCCTATTTTGTGTCATCGTAGGGACACATCCAGACTTTGTGCATTAAGGATGTGAGAAAGTGGACACCCGTGGAAGTGAAGTGAGCAGGCTTTCATTAGACAATGTGCTTAGCTGAGACTGAGGGTGAAGAGGGAATTTTTTATACCAGAATTGCATGTTAGTTCACAGATGACTCTTTGGATAGATTTGGATTGGAATCCAGTCAAAATTCCCAAGATCCCCAATGAAGGTGATCTTTGCAGTAAGGGGCCCATCTGCACCACATCAAGGTCCTCATAGATTTCTGAGTAGGTCTGGAATGGATGACTATATTATTGCTATAATTTATTCATGTATACTATCAATAGTTACCTACTTGTTCTTTTAATGAGGCTAAAATTTGCCAAAGCATATGAAAATTTGCTTATCCCAATGAAAACAGAGTTACATGCTGAAAACTCACAGCTTATTCTTCAACTTTTGAATAAATATCTTTATTGTACATTTTTATGGGTGTCCGTGGAGACACGTGCTGGTTGTGAACGCTGTGCTTTCCACCAGCACCTGCTTCTTGAGCAGGCTCAATGTGGAAGCACGTTCTGATGATGGAGCTGTACAAACAGTTTATGCTCTGTTCCGCAAACAGCATGGGTAAAGCGGGAACATTTGTATATGGCTGAGTTGACCCAGACTGAAGCCTGACTGAGAGGCTTTAGTTTTGAGCTTCAGTTGTATGTTGCAGGGAGACTCATTTGTTTTAACTTTTGAAAGCTAAGCATGACTGAATTTAGCCTTGAACAATCCCATTGGGACCAGAAATGAAAGAATTTAGATTGGAAAATGTCAAAAGTAGCAATTTCCCCCTTTTTTTCCTTTTTCCCCAATCATAAATGATTGTCCCAAATGTGCTCAGACTTCACTAATAGCTTAGGTTATGTCATGATACTGCACTTTTCTGCAAAGAAGTTCTTCATCCCAGATTTGTGGTTTGGCTGTTAAAGTTTGACCGGAGGATGATGCTGGAGTAGTAGACCACAGACCAGAGGGAGGGGAGCTGTAGAGATCCTGTACCAGCATCAGTGTCACTAGCTGTGTGGCACTGTGACCCTGAAGGCAAAGGAAAAAGAAAGGTCAAACCCTGATAGCAGTGGGATAAAACTCCTTAGAAACCTGCCCATGGCAGGGGGATTGGAACTCGATGATCTCTGAGGTCCCTTCCAACTCTAAACATTCTATGATTCTATGAACCCTCAGCTATGGGTTGCCCAGCTTTTTGTAAAGGAAGCAGGTTTGTCTAATTAGGAAAAAGTAGGTGGATGAATTGGACTTAAATCCTTGGGTGATGAATATTGACCTAAGCTTTCCAAATGTCTGTGCAACAGCTCGCCTGTCTGCACGGTATATGTAGAAATGCCATATTCTCCCACTCCTAAAAGCCTTGCAGAATTTCAGGGTCAAGTTTATCCTGACAGAGCCCATGTTGTAAGCACACCTAGGTTTTGCTGCAGTTAATTCTTGCAAGCCCAGCCAAAAGGCATTGCATATTTGAAGTTTCTTCTCTCCTGAAAGCTTCATTTCAGGCAGCTCCAGCTCTGAGGAAGACCTGCCTGGGTTAGGAGGCTGCATGTGTTTGCCAGGCTGATTGAAGATCCATCGAGGTAGTCATTGATTGACTCAGCATCTCCTCTCCTCAGGAAGATCTTAGTGAAGAAACTTTCCTACAAGGGACAAGATTTGAATAAGCCTTGCTGTAATGAGTGTAAAAGGAGGGTAAATTCTCTTTTTTTCCCCACATGCACTTACTCATTCTATCACTTCACTTCGGATTTTACTGAAGTCATTACATCAAACACTGGCATAACCTCAAATAGGCTGGAGGGAAGCAGCTTCAATGGTAACACGTTTTCCTTCTGGGATCTTTCAGAAGTAGTCTCTTTTCCTCATCTGTTTTGAACTAGTTAATTAAACAGGCCTACTGGACTGACCACTCATGCCACAGATTTTTATTGCTCTTACCAACTTTAGGTAAGAGTAATTTTTTTAAGTATTCACGGAGCTAAAGCAAGACTTCTGTTAATTGGAGGAGGTCCCATTCACAGAATCAGTATAGTAAAGAATATAAGAGCAATATTGCATGCCATTATGGAAAATAATAGCTGATAATTTTTTTTTGGATAATTATGGAGACATGAAGTGATCAATATTGGAGGCTGTGGTGAATCTCTGCACCAAGTAAAATGTCACAGTTAGTATCACGTGACCAGCAGGGCTCTTAAGAGAGACTGTGGAGACTGAGATCTCTTTCTTCACAGATATGGTATGGGATAGCCTCATACTCTTCCGTTTCTCCAATTCCCTTCTCTCACAGCAGAATACTTCTAGAAGGGAGAAAGATAGTTCATTCTCAGTGGTCTGGGGACTGTGAGTAAGTTTTATTCATGATACAAACAATACCTTGGACTGGTTGAAAAACAATTTTCACATATTGATCTGTTTATCACATATCTATCAGTTTATTCTAAAGAAGACATTAGATCATGTCCTAGATGGCTGTATGTTCATTACCCACATAGCCATGGGGCAAATTCTTTCATATGTCAGCTTTGACATCCTTCATTGTCAGATTGTGCTTTTGTTGGGAGGGAGGCTGGAGTTGCTTCAGTTCTGATGTTTCTTTTTCACAGAAAAGTTCAGAAAAAAAGAAAAAAAGAAAAAGAAAAGTAAAAGGCATAATTACTTCAATGGCTGCATGACACTCCCAAAACATCAACAGATATCACCAAACTGCAGCATGTCAGGGTGGTGGTTCATACCAAAGGCAAAGTTGATTAAGTAAGTCACCAAGAACAATGCTTTTGAAAGTGCTGTGTCCTCACCCCAACCAAGGGCTACCCATCTGAGCTCACTACATGTGACAGCCCCTCTGTGACAACTGGGTGAGGCTTTGGCAATAACCTCTAGAAAAAAATAAAAATGCATGGGCACTTCAGAGAACAGCACCATACAGAAGGCACTCTGGTGGAACAGAAACATTTGGAAAATGCTCCCATCGCTACCCATGGTTTCAAGTCTCTTCAGAATTCTTCTTCTCTAGTACGTGAGCTGAAAACATACTTCAAACATACCTCAGCATCTTTCCATTCATTAAGGTATTTATGTAGAGGTAGGATCTGCACTTGAGTCTACCTTGAGGGGGTAATTGTGTGTTGCTAATGTAATGGCTGGAGCTGGTGATCCAAACGGCAGCATATGAAAGGTCAATATGCAGAATGCAAGGTTGTATGGAGCAATTGGAGGAAAAATGAAGTCTGATTTAACAGAGTAAGAAGGAAGAGGGAGGGCAAAAGCAGAGAGGGTGACCAGATGTCTTTTAAAAATGGGCCCAGCAGAGATGAAAACAAAAACCTTAACTCCATCAATTATATGGAATGAACATCTTAAAAAGAAAGATAATAGTCAAAGAAATTAAAAGCCAAAAGCCAGATTCAGAGCCAGATTCTCTAAGTGGGTGTAGATTTCAGAGGAGCTGTTTCCACATAAATCATCATGGAAACAGTATATGTATATCCCCATTGATGCCCTTAAAACATCGTGGGCAATGGCATGCCTTAAAAGGCAAATCATGATATAAAATTCTGATCTCATATACCCTAGTGACCATCTGAAAGTGCTTTCTATGAAGCAGCCACATGGCAAAAATAAAAGCAGGACTTAACTTATACCTGCATGTCATGTTTGCCACCATACTTTGCATTTTCTTATGTGCCATCTGACAAATCCATGTGACTCTCAATTCTACTGACAATCAGAAAATGTCAGAACCAAGCACAGTGTTATTACAGCAATTTATTTGATTTCACCATCAATTTAAAGCAGTATCATAACAAAAAAACCCACAGCCTAATTTTCTTGCCTTGAAACTGTCTAGTGGTCACTGCTGTGAGGTGCTCTCATTCATTGTAAAATGGCTTACACATGAATGTAAGATTGATTTCAGTATCTGATTAAATAGTTTGGTTGCTACATAGCTGTCACCCTCATATCATTGGGATCACTTGTTTAGGCCTCCAGTGAAGGTAAAAAATTAAATCTTATTAAAATTAGGCAACAACAATAACAACAACAAGAGATCTTTGCTTTGCTTTGCTGGCTCTTCCCTTGTTTCTCTGCAGATGTAAAAACTAAATGTACCATTTTGGAAAAAAAACCCTCACGTTATCCAGCTGTATTAACCCAAACAGTTGTCACTGTAGGTGGGACCATTACAATTGGTTTCACATACATAGTGACAAGTTAATGTATTATGGAGTGCAAATTGACTCCAACTTTTTGTTCTTGTAATGAGATAGAAAGGAATGCTATGGGTCTGTGACCCACCTGAAGATCTAATCTAGTATATTACCACTCATTTCAATGTTGTCATACACTGCTGTGGCCGCAGAAGAGCTGGCAGGAGATGCATTTTATGTACATGGAGTTTTGTGAAATACTCTGAGTTTCTTCAGGTCACAGTTTTAAATGCTGCTACATGAACCTGGACCTCAAAATGGAGGCAATTCACAGGAATTATATGGAAATGAAGACAGAGGTATCGAGATAAAATCTTGACACGCCTGGGTTGCATGGGAAGTTGTTCTCAGAAAGCCCTTAATCTTTGCACAGTTCCAGTCTTGTTGTTGTCTATTAGGGAATTTGGTCTTGGGAGAGACTGTTGCTACAACGATCTCCAAGGGGTGTCCCAGGGAATGCGGGCTGCGGGTATGTTCAGAGGGGTCCCGGACCACCTTGGAGATCCAATGTCCTGGGAGGATGGACTAGTCTGTTCATTCAAAGTCAGAGACCTGATGCTCAGGACTTACCGTATTTGCTGCATGTGCCTCATCAATGAAGTCTTTATTACTTGCCATTCCAAACACTCAGCAAAAAATGCAGATCTGTCATTTATATTACAAAGTTACATTTTTATGTATACAAATAATGTCTGGCAAAAAGTGTTCTTTCTCCGGTGTGTCTCAGATGCAGTAAGAGCTGTACTTAACCCTCCTTACTTTTAGATACCTGGCAGGTGGTGCTGCCAGAGCACTCTGTTCAGCTGGGCCTTACAGCTTCTCATTTTCCAGGAAGGTGTTTCTTGCATGCGCCAAAATTGTCTTTATGGATCAGAGGAAGCATGAAAAGGATTTTTCAAAACAAACAAACTAAACAAAATCTGACTCGTCTCTTTATCCTTCAGCTGGAAACTGTTTCTTCTAAAGGAATCTCATCCAACAAGAGAGTAATCATAGCTGTGGCGCTGAGAGCAAAACAACAAGCAATTTCCTGTACTTTTGTCTTTCCTATTTACCACAAGTGCAAATAGCTTCAATTACTTCCTCAAAGTTTTATGAGTTCCACAGCATGGCCATGATTAATTGCAAGAGAAATTTCTACTCCCCTCCTTGACTTCTGCTTTTTGGTAACAGTTAAGCCATTGAACATTAGTCGTAAGGAATTACCTGCACAGAAACATGGCAGGGAAAGGAAGAGGAGGTGGCAGGAAGAGTGTGGCTGAAATGCTGTAGATGAAAGACTTTCTGTGTGGTGGGAATGAGTTGAGTCATGCTCCAAACACCACAGCATGAGTAAGAAAGCTCAGCCTCCTCTAAAGCTTGGTTTTACCATGAGCTGACAACATCAACTCCCGTTGCCAGGCTGGCTCCCCTGAGTTGCTCTCTGCATGCCTTCCTCTGCACTAGTCCTCTATGCCCAAATTGGTAGTCTCATCCGCTTGTGGACAGGGCCAAACAGAGTCACCTGCCATCATGACTCAGTGGCAACTGCTATGAATCTGGCATGACTAAGCATCAGTGGGAACAAGACCAGGAAAAAGAACAAGGGAAGAGGCCTGCAGGAGCCCCGCTTCACCTTCTCATCCAGCATTGCTATAATATATGAATAAAGACTGACTTCATGAGCGGTGGAGAGAAAGGAGTGGGAAGTCTTACGTGTGCTGGCCCCAGTTTATGTGCTGAGTTCCTACTGCTGATTGAGGTCCTGTATTTGAGAGGCCTGGTGCTGACTGGGAAACAGGTTCAAGTAACTTGGGAATGACCATGATTAGAGCTGGAGTTTTCAGAGGAGGTAGATTCCTGATGAAATACAAAGCATGTTGGACAGTGGGTGCCCTGGCACTCATAGCAGGTTCCAGGCTGGCTGGAGGGAGAAGGCAGACCCTGGCACTCAAGTGTGGGCTCTTGTATCAAGCCCTGGCTGATGCTGCTCTAAACCCATTTTTCTGCTCTTCTGAAAAGCACTAAGAGCACTGTACTTAGGGAAACTTGAGGGTGGTGAGGCACTGGAACAGGTTGCCCAGAGAAGCTGTGGCTGCCCCATCCCTGGAGGTGTTCAAGGCCAGGCTGGATGGGGCTTTGAGCAACCTGGTCTAGTGGGAAATGTCTCTGCCCATGGCAGGGGAGTTGGAAGTGCATGGACTTTAAGGTGCCTTCCAACCCAAACTATTCTATGATTCTATGAAACCAAATCTTCTAAGCACAGGGGAGGAAGCAAGCTTTGGCTCATTTGCTAATGTTGCCTTTTCGAAGGTGACACATTTCAGTCAGAGAGTTAGCATTTCTTCAGTCAGTGTAGGAAGAAGACTGTCTAGTCCATGCTGACTTACACTACTCTAGTACTCATTATGACTTCTTGGTCGACAAACTCCCCTGGGGAAGAATAACAAGTGGAGCATGTTCCATGAGTAGTTTGGAATAATGGAGAGCAGAGCTTGCAAGATTCAAAAACCAGAAAGAGGGCAGTGTTTATTGAACAGCTTATTCACTTGGGTTTATTTGCTCAGTGAGCTGAGAGCAGATGTGAAGTCAGTGAAAGGTGCTGAGGCCAAACATGCAGAGTGCCAGGGGGACAGCAAGAGAGACTGTAGGCACTCTTCCAGCTCACTTGACAGCTCCAGGGCCTTGACAAGGGGACCCTAGAGTAAGAACACCGGTGTCTACAGACCATGAAAACTTCTTCATCCATACCAGCAGTGTATGGAAGAACACTTCCTTGATCTAGAGGTGAATTCTTTCTCATCAGATCGCCTAGACACTGGCCTTTTTTACCAGCACCAGTTGGGCAGCAGTTGCTAGACTGAATGAGAGAGTTCTGAGACAGCAGTTTGGGCAATGCTGTCTTTGCCACTCTGCCCACCTTTGCCAACCCCCTAATTTATAAAGTTACTCTAAATGGGAAACTGAGGGTTGCATAATAACTCCTATCTCTAAACCACCCGATCCCATTTTCTTCTGAATGGGTGAGGAGAATGATTTAAATGCACTGGCCATTTTTCTTGACCTAATGGCCCTATGGAAGCTGTTATAAACTTTCAAGCTTCCCTAAGCTGTATGGCACAACAGGAAAATAGCATATGATCTCTCCTGGAGCTCTCCCTTCTTTGATGCTTTCATTGCTTCCTTGCAACTCCTATATGCCAAGATCTGGGCTAGAACTTTACAGAGAATGACCCCCCCTTGGAAGTTCAGTAGCACATGATGCAGATTTCTTCAAAAAACCCCTTTTATTACTCTGCTGTCAGTTGTCTGGCACAGAAAGAAGATTAGGTGAATATTCACCAGCCCTGGAACGTTGCTTCTTGCAGTTTCAATGGAATACAAAGTTCTTCACTTCTTGGCCAAATTATTCTGCAGAGTCACTTGTTCTACAGCTGCTGCATCCTCCTGCTCTGACATGGCAGCATTTCAGCAGTATCTGCCTGTCATAGCATCACATTGAGCTTTGGGATTCTCCCAATAGGCATGTCATTATATCACTGTACGGTGATATTATTAGCATATTTTCATCCAGCAACAGTCAATGTCAGATTGTTTCATGATATGTTCAGCAGGCCTCAGCATATCAAAAAACACCAGACAAATGTCTTTTTACCTGACCTCTTTAATGCAATGTCATAGATCATTTGCGTGCTTAACAGCTCTCAAAACATTGATGCGTGCGTGCTTACAAAATGGATATCTTCTCACTCCTTTTTTTCCTGCTTCAAGTGCCATGAGAAATTATTTAAGGAAGTTTTAATGAAATGCATCTGTCACTTATGAAGATAAATAGCCATGGTATGGCTTTCCATTACTGGAAATGGCAGAATTAAATTAGAAAATTACAATCCTCAGCATCTTCCCTGACTTGTTTTTGCATAATGTGTTAGAAAATATGCCCACATAGGCAGAATGCTGCAGTGCCAATGGAGCATGCCATAAAACAAGACCTCTTTTTATGGTTGTTTTGTTAGTTTGCATTGGAAAATTTTCTGCCATGGATGCTCTTTGGTCCTGTTTCTGGATACTGAAGCCCAATTAGGAAAGGGAACTTAACTAGAGTGGCAATAGATAGAACCCTCCCTCTCTTCCAAAACCTAAGCTCTGGACTTCACTCTATATTGTTATATGACTCCCAAGCCAACTGGGAAGATCATGGTAGAGCATATGATCCAGATTGTATAATTCCTTATATCCCATCTCCTTATTACATGGAATAAAAATAGAGTTGCCATTAAAATCTTTGGGGCCACATGTCGGACAATAGGAATAAATACTGTATTCTGACTCTTAACAGACAAAAAGATGGCTATTAAAGAAGATGTTTAAATGAGCAGTGGAAAGTGTGAATTTGTCTTTTCATATGGAATGGGCTCCTGATAGTCCCTTATTAGAAAGCTGGTCTTTTTGCCCTCGAAAGCAGGTTGTTGGCAATTGGTTTTGTCTTGTTAAGTGATGAGATAGACTCCTTAGAGTCTGGCCCAGTTAGAGTAAGCCAGAATGTGATTTGCAGCCTTTTGCCCTGCTACTTCTGGAAGCAAAGAGGTAGCAATTTAAATAAGCACACAATAAAGAAGTCCCTTGTGTTTCTCACCTGTGCTTCCAGCTAGTAATGGAGGATGCCTGCAGAATACTTGTGTCTCTCAGCCCTCATGCTCACTCCACACGGACAGCCTATGCTCCAGCTCCCCTGCTTCATTGACTTTCGACTCACACAGCACTCTTCCATGGATTTTCCTGGTGATTCTCTCTTTTCTTTTTTATGGCATGTGAATTTTGCAATTTTTGTTGCACAGGAGATGGCTTCAACTGAGACAGAATCATAGAATAGTTCAGGTTGGAAGGGACCTTAGAGATCATCAAGTTCCAACCCCCCTGCCATGAGCAGGGACACCTCCCACTAGACCAGGTTGCTCAAAGCCCCATCCAGCCTGGCCTTGAACACTTCCAGGGATGGGGCAGCCACAGCTTCTCTGGGCAACCTGTTACAGTGCGTCACCACCCTCACAGGAAAGAATTTCTTCCTGAGATCTAACCTGAATCTCCCCTCTTCCAGTTTAAAACTGTTACCCTTCATTTTATCAAAGAGTCCCTCCCCATCCCTCCTGTAGCCCCCTTTAGGGACTGGAAGGAGCTCTAAGGTGTCCCTGGAGCTTTCTTTTCTCCAGGCTGAAAAACCACAACTTTCTCAGCCTGTCCTCAAAGGAGAGGTGCTCAGCCCTCTGATCATTTTCATGGCCCTTCGCTTCCAACAGAACCATGTCCTTCCATTGCTATAGGAAGGAGTGCTTTACCCTTACCCGCTACCCAAACTCAAGTTTCTTTCTAGGCACATTCTTAATGAATCCTGATCCTTCACTTCTCAAATGCTTTTACTACTGTGCTTTTATTCAAAGCTGGTCACTTATGCTGTAAGGCCATTCACCAGCTGGTGTGTAGCTGTTTACACTGCAGTTCACGCTGAGCATAGCACTGTCTGTGCATGTCAGGGTTGTTCAGCCAGGACTCCTGCAGAAATGAGAAGGGACTGCTTTGCATCAGATCTTGTGGGTACTCAAATGCAGATGGAAAGGTTGATGTGAGCAGAGAATGTTCTTGTAACTGATGAATGTAGTAGGTTAAAAAGGGAACGTAGACATTTCTCTATCATCTCTTCAAAAATTATGCTTATTTTTTTCCAAATTAAATTGATGGAACTTTTGTTGTTCCTGTTCTTTCCAAGCTGCTAAATTCCTGAAACATCCCAAAGATCCCTGCAAAATGAGAGGGCCAGGGGGCAATATCTGAAGGTCCCAATATGTTGAATGTGTTCGGGGAATCCCAGGGCTCTGTGAGAACAGGAGGCAAGCAGATAAGAGGTATGAGGCATGAAGATGACTTGTTGAGGGATGAGAGCTTTAAAAGCCCCAGCTGCTTTCCTTTCAGCCTCTTCTTAATTGAACTGCTTAGATAACAGCAACCCCACATGAAGCAAATGCTGGATATCCTAGCATTGACCTTCAGTAATCCTCTAGGAGTGTGGATAGGAATGCACATAACTTTTTCCCTGACCATACAAATTAGGAAATACTCAGATTTGAACGCCCAGATGAACAGGAACAAGATAATTGACGAGCACAAATAACACCAAGGTCATAAAGAAACAGTAGAAGCAATGGTCAGCGTGGCAAGTGCTGGCTTTCCAGCAAGGATCAGTATATGGTTCTTGCAGATGGCAACACATCCCAGTTAATGGTGGGTTTTTGTCTGAGCATTTACATTCTAAATTTAGCACGTTTTGCTGACCCTGGTAGGGGATGGCTTATCCTAGGAAGTTTTGAAATTTGATTACCTGTAAGTGACCTGGCACTGCTCTACATGTTATGAATAATCACACAATGATCAAACTCATAAAAATCCAGCCTTAATATTTAACTTTATTACTTTCATTGCAGTATATTCTACAGGTTGACTGCATCCTGTGCAGACAAGCACTTTTTTTTTTCCTACATGTAATGCCCTTTAATTTCATCAAGTGACTGCTTGTTCTCTGTCCCTTCATGCAATCTGGCCAGAGGTGGGATGAGAAACTTCTCCTCTGCCTCCTGCCATCTGGAACAGACTTTTCTGTATTTCTCTGCTTCATTGACTTTCCATCTCATTTTAAATGAAAAACTCCTCCCTTCTCCCTTATTTCTTTCTTCTTGGTCTTATTTATCTCTGAAGCTACCCTACTGGCTTCTGTAAAGCAGTTGAGAGATAGAGTTTGCAAGACAGACAGAAACCAAAGACTTAATCCTGCAGGAACGAGTAGATCTGCAGACCCAGTCAACTTCTGCAATACATAAAGGAAAGAGTAAAGATTTTATTTAGAGCATTCTCAATTGTGAATCATAACATCAGCTTCAAAGCACATGGGCTTCATGGACTGCTGGAATACTGTAACAGAGTACACTGCCCCAGCATGGACCTGGGAGCCAGCTGGCAGATCAAGAAGATAAATGACCAGTGAGTGAGCTGTAGGAAGCTACAGAGAGGTTCTAGGAGGGAAATGACCTTTCATGACAGAGGTTAGGTTAGAGGGAAGGAGAGGCTGGTAATAGTATCCATAATGGGCAGAAAGGTTAGGACTTTTTTTCAGAGGGAAAAGCAGGACTGAGTTATATCTAAACTTTTTAAAAAAATCTGCCTCTCAAGAAGTTTCAACAGGCCAGCACTGGGCTAGATAATTAGTCTGACTGCCATATAAAAATGCTGGCAGGTGATGAAAGGTGTGGATGTGGGTTTCCTTCACAGTATGTACTTACAGCCCTCATGGAGGGCAAAGGCATGGTTCACTAGTGATGATGCAGAATGATTACTGCCTTGACAAAATGCTGCCTCTCTCCATGTCCCACCGATTCAGTTTTGGATGCAAGTAATAGAAGACAGCACTGCCAATCATGACATGTCGCTCTTTGGCCATGAGACAAAGGAATAAAATGAATGCTGGGTAAGAGGCGTTCTTATAGCAACAGCAACCACACTTAATCACCCTTTGTATTTCCAAGTGTTGAGACTCACAGCTAATCCAAGTCTGGAAGGTCTGCATCCTGGTGTGTCATCCTATGCACTGTGCAACAGCTGCTTGGCCTTACTCCACCAGTCCTTGCCCAATACAGAACAGTTTTCATGAATTTCAGACTGTCATCAAAGCTTTTCAGCTGCAGCCATCATCTATGACAGAAAGGATGCAAGAGATTGACTTGGTCTGTAATATTTTGGATATAACTTTCAGGATATTTTAAATTAAATTCTCAGGTGGTCTTAGGTGGCGGACAAGTCTACGTCCTTCAATAAAAAGATGAACTAGGAAGAAAATACGTACTGACATCAGATCTGGCAATCAGTCCAAAGTTATGTGGACAATAACATAATCAAAGCCACCTGAAAGATTTTAATACTTTGAGTAATGCCTGTGCATCTATCTGTACTTCTTCCCTTTCTCTGTGACTAATCCCTTATACTTCAGGGCAAAAGAGAAAAAAGTGAAAAAATGCCAAGAAGCAAAATTATGTGTGAAGTAGAAAAAGACTCTTCCTATCCCTGGCAGGTAATCAGTAGCAGCTTCAGAGCATGGAATAAATTTTATGTAAATATCTAGTGTAAGCAACACCTTCAGCACATA
>VZRU01018195.1:0-44255 GCA_013398155.1 Pedionomus torquatus | reverse complement strand
GGCGGCTGCGGGTGCGGCTGATGCCCGAGCGCCGCGGCGCCCTCCCGGGCAGCGAGCGCGGGCTGTCGGCGGCCATCCGCGCCGCCCGCCCCCGCCTCCTCTTCCACGTCTCCGCGGCAGGTGAGCCGTGCGTTGCATGCCGGGCAGCGCCTCTCGCCCACTCCCGCCGAGCCCCCCGCGGGCGCGGAGTCCCGGCGGTGCAGTGTGCCTTCACCGGTACACACGTCCAGCCCCTCCGCCGCGGAGCGCCGCTCGCTGCCAGCCTGGCAGGNGGCAGGTGCGGGAAGCGCAGCTCCTCCGAGCAGTAGCGGCTTCCCTGATCGGCTTGTCCTTAAGGGCTCCACACTTGCGCCGCGCAAAATGTGTCGGGGGTGGGTGGGGGACTTTTGCGTGGCCAGCAAGACTATTTTTGAAAGCCCCGAGGGATGTTTACAAAATACCAAGAGTTTGTTTGTGCCAGGCAGCCGCAAGCAAAACCCAAAGGTTGTAGTGTCATTAGTCTAACGAGATCAGGTTCTTTGAAACGTAGAAATAGCAACTTCCTCAAAGTGCTGCGAGTGATTCCAAGGTTATATGCAGGTAGACCTCAGGGAGCAGCAGAAACATTTCCAAAGGTGGGTCTGAGCAGTAAATTCGAACACTAATGCTGTTGGGTGTTAGTATCAATGTTATTACTCTTCTTTAGACATGTATGGTAATGTCTGGCAGATAGACCTGCAAGAAGCAGACTTTCCTCTGAGTTTTACATATCTGGACCTGAGTAAATCTCTCTCCCTTTTAAAACCACAGAGGATCCTTTGTGAACTGCGCTGTATCTGCTAGAGTAAGACAAGTTGAACATCTGAAGGGGCTTGTGTAGCACGGATACTTCTTGTAAAGAGAGAACCTGTCTTAAAATTTTGGTTCTGACAGCAGTGATTTGCTGTCAGAGTATGGGGCAGCTCTGTTACCTCAAGTCAACTCTTTGCTCTGGGCCAGTGGTCAAGAAAGATGTCCATTCTGTGTGTTCATTGTACCTTTAACACTAGCTCTGATTCAGGCTCTCCCACTAAAAGAATATAATGTCTAGAGGACTTTGGGGCCAAATATTTTGTGACAGTGAGTTAAGTTAGGTAGCTTTTATGAAGCTGTGCAGAAGTCAATGGGGTGTCCCTGAGTAGCCACCTACTTAATGGACCACGGTATATACTTAAGTAAATTCACAAGAGGTGACAGGTCAATGCTGGGCTTTGAATACAAAGTTGGAGCAACTGATTTTTTCTTTTTGATGCTCAGCTGAAAAGCTGGGCCAGCAATTTGAATAACTACAAACTGAACCCATCATCCCTTGCTGGCTGAAAGGAGAATCAAGGCAGACTGTCAGAGCAGGCTGGGTGTGAGTCAGTCTTACAGTTGGGGCTGAAGTGAGATACCTGGGTGAATTTTTCCTGTGTAATTTCTGGCAGGGATTACACAGAGGCACTCTCTACCACAAGGTGGCTAGGTGAGGCCAACACGGTTTACCTTCCAGCAGGTCTTGCCTTGCTACACTGCAGTAAAAAAAAATAATAAAAAAAAATTCCTCTTTGGCAATGAAGGTACATCCATAGCTTTTAATGTCACCAGAACTCTGGTGCTTATAGCAATAAGGGAGCTGAAGGGAATGCAGTTGTCTTTGGAGTTGAAGGTGTGGAGACTTTTAACCTAGGTGAAGGGTATACATGAAAAGTGACAGGTGCTCTCATCTTATGAATACAATGCAGATGGAGCTTTAACCAAAGTTAGTAAAACCCCCAGGCTCTAGATGTTGTCTGTTACCTTGTTGAGAAGAAATGCATTTCTCTCCAGATAGGTACTAGTTAGCTATGCCTCTGTAAAATTGTGTTGGAGACAAGGCTCTGCTGTTTTTTCTGCAACAGTCGTGCAAAAACAATCACAGAATCATAGAGGATGCAGGAACAGGAGAAGCAGAGGGAGCAAAAGGAATATGGACTTAATTTACCTATATCACAGTAATAAGTTCTCCTAGCAGCTGTTTATAACCTTCTGTAATAATCTGAGTCTCTCCTTTAATTCTACACCAAAGTTGGTAATATGCTTAAGTTGTGTCACTATGAACTGTCTGCTTTTCTTGCAGTGACACCTTTGCGTAGTTATACTTGTGCATGGCTTTGTACTAGATTTATAATGTGATCTTGATAAAAACATTAAAAATCCATTCTTTCTTCCTTGTGAGGATGTTGCCTATGTGCACACCATGTGTCACTACCATGCTTAAATTTGTGCCACGTAGCCTTCCCTATAGCAGGATGTGCTGACACAGTGATAACAGCATGAACAGTATCTACCAGCTCCTAAGTGTGCAGATTCCAGCAATTATTAACACCGTTGCAGCTAATGTGTATGAGGCTTACCTAAAGCCTTTCCTAAGGCAACTGAGCCTTTCCTTCATTGCTTAAGCTAATTGGAAATGGATTTCAAACACCACAATCCTCCCATCAACAATGTAAAGCTGCTTCGCTTATGTTGACATACTTAGATTTATTTTTTTTTCTCTCTGATGGAGATGCCCAGGATTGCAGTACTTCCCAGGAAAAGATATAATTACTTTGCTAAATTATTTTTGCCAAATTATCCTCTGTGTGAATAGCATATGAATTATATTTTAGGATGAGAAAACAACTGCAAGGGGCTGAATTTCCATTGACCTTAAGGGTGACAACATAGTCCTGTAAATACTGCTTTATCCTCTTTAACTGTAGCACTGCTTGCACAAAGCGTAAAACAATTTGTCTCAGTGTGCTACTGAACAGTTAGTTAAAGATGTACTTATTGGACTGCTGTTGTTTAACAGACAAGCTATAAAGTTCCCAGGAATTTCTACAGGGCTGTCCCGCAAATGCTTCAATACATTCTCTCACACACTCATCCTCATGGGAACAGAGCGTCCTGCAAGAAAAAGCTTCCATGTAGAGATTTTTGGTCCTCAGCTCATCTACCACTTCTGTGTCAGCTTGGCCTTTTCAAAATTGGGTAAGAGAGAGTTTTCCTCTCTTGGAAGTGCTTTCAGAATTAATAGTGGCTTCCTTTCCTTCCCCTAGTGCTTCTCTGGGACAAAAATAAAATTAATTTAAATAATTTCTTTGGAAAAACACACAAGAAAAATGCAGAAGAAAGAAGGGGTAGGCTCAGAGGGGATTGCAGTGCTGTGGATCTCCGCATCTTTAGGTGAGCCTCCCAACTACTAGGTTGTTGTTGACATTGCTGTCATTGTCTTTGGTTTTGACTGGAAATTCCACCCTACTTCCAGGGAAACCTTTCCCAAAACAATTTAATCAAAACCAGTGCATTGTCATGGGAAACTGAAAAGCTATCAAACCTTTCTGTCAGAAGACTCCTGAAAAGTTTTATTTCTGGTCTTATAGGACTTGTTATCCTGTGTCAAAAAGCAGTGGGTCTCTGTAGCAGTGTATTCTCTGAACAGGTTCCTGAATGTTCTTGGAAAAAATCCTAAATTGTCTCTGTATTGAGACAATCAAATAAAGCAATGTCTAAGCAGTTCTTCTCCTCCCCCTTTACCTTGATGAGGCTGCATCTGGAGTGCTGTGCCCAATTCTGGGCTCCAAAGTTCAAGAAGGACATGGAACTACTGGAGAGAGTCCAGTGGAGGGCTCCCTTGAAGATGATCAAGGGGATGAAGCACCTCTCTGATGAGGAAAGGCTGAGAGACCTGGGGCTGTTTAGCCTGGAGAAGACTGAGAAGGGATCTTATCAGTGCTTATAAATATCTAAAGGGCAGGTGTCAAGAGGATGGGGGCCAGTCTCTTCTCAGTGGTGCCTGGTGACAGGACAAAGGGCAATGGGCCTAAGCTGGAACACAGAAAGTTCTGTCTGAACATGTGGATAAACTTCTTTACTTTGAGGGTGGCAGAGCCCTGGAAGAGGCTGCCCAGAGAAGGTGTGGGGTCTCCTTCTTTGAAGATATTCCAAACCTGCCTGAATGTGTTCCTGTCCAGCCTGCTCTGGGTGACCCTGCTCTGGTTGGACTAGATGATCTCCAGAGGTCCTTTGCAGCTCCTAGAATTCTGTGACTGTGATCTGCACTGACTGCCCCTTGCGTGACTGATCCTCTGCTGCTGGGCTAAAATTACTCCCAGGACTTTTAAGATCAGCTAGAGTGATGTATGTGGTGCATAGGTCTCGTGGGGGCCTTCTTGGCAAGTCCATCCCACAGATGCCACAGTATGGATTGGCAGAGGATTGTGTTTGTCCAAGCTGAGGGGTCTACACTTGCATGGTCTCCACAGTCATCCAGAGCCCTTGTGTCCTAACCCTGCATTGGCGTTTGGATTTTGTCATGTTAACATCACAGGTAACCGATCCACTTACTGCAGGGCACCTGAGCCACAAATGTTGCTAAATAGGGTTCTTGTGAGTTTACTCAGGAAGTATAATAAGCTGAAATGGCCACAAAATAACTTCCCATGAGAACTAATTGCTACTTACATATGCAAAGGTGGGAAGCGCGTGTTAAAAAGGGGCATACAGGGATGAAAATGAGTCATTCCTCCCTCTAAAGGTCAATATACTTTCATTCATTAAATAGATTTAACATTCCAATTATATTTTTTAAATAGCAATGCATAACTTTTCATCCTCTGGCTAGGCGAAATATTGCTCCTGCACCTTGGCCTTCATCTAAAATTTTATTAACTTGCCACATGTATTCTCCTTGAAACTGTCTGCATTCACTACATACCAATGCTATTACAATGCTGAGGCAATTAAGTTTTACATCTTTAGGCTACTGCTACCACACACCTGAAATTATTTAGAGGAGGAACTCTTTGCCTAAAAATTAGAGAGAACTTCAGACTAAATGAAAATGTGATTTTGAAAGTGTGCATTTTGTAAATGAAAATCAGAACTCCGAGCTGAAATCTGACTCCAGTAAAATCTGCAGGATTCTTTCCATGTATTTAAGAGGCACCAGCATTTGATCAAAGTCTTTCAGTTGTATTTTGCTTTTGTTATTTTTTACTTTTGTTTCTCTGCTTTCAAAGAACAAAGTTTGGAGTTGTGCCATACTGAGCAGAAAACTGGTAGAAGATGACAGTAGCTTTCCACTTGCTCTCTGATTTTCTCTCATCCTCAACTGTGACATCTGAGATCTGCTATTGTTCTCCTCAGAAAACAGTGGTAAAATTCAGTGAATGAGACTGAGGCATTGCCGTAGGGCTTCTGAAAGGTTTTCATTTTGGTGTGAGTGGGTTTGCTCTTTTCTGCGGGGGTTTTGTGCTTTGCCTCTGCTGTCACGCCAGCTTTCCTGGGCTAAAGCTTAAGGATGAGCTTGAGTTGCTCATGAGGTTACTCTAGACTTGAACTAGTCCAAACTGAGCTTTTCCTTTTTTACCCTTGGGTTATCATGAGTGCCAGCGTGCTTCATGCTGATTACCAGCTGCTAAATCACAACAAATTTTTGGTGTACTAGAAGCATCTCTCCCAGTCCTTCCTGCCCCAGTATTAGGCCTGTAGCAGCTCCCTCCAGGCCACCAGTCACTGGTGCTCTCCAGAAATTTGATTAGTTATTATTTAGTTAGAAATGCAGATTAAGTTAGTCTACAGCACCTCTTAAAACTGTATATGCATCTTGAAGGTGAAACTGATTGCTGAGTGATGGATTTGCCTGGCTCTGTGGCCCTCCCTGGTTCTGCTCTGTTCCTGGCCAAGTCACTGACCTACTCCGTCAGCACTGAGGAAACTCATGGCATATGACTCTCTTGACTGATGGTGCCTTGTTTGCTATTTCCACACAGACCACAAAAAATTAAGGCTTGGCAAATATGATGACATAGATTTGGCAGGTAATATTAGAAATGATGCTTGGTCTTTGAGTGGTTCATGGAAAATATGCTGCCATCACTATTCCACATGGTTTTGCATGAACCAGTCAGGTGGTGTTGCTGCTCTTGGATGGGAGTCAGGATTATGCACAATATATTTATGATTTCCAGTTATGATTTCTGCATTTTTTTTGTACTTTTAGGCTTACTGTTCTTATGAATGTTCTTATTCATAAGCAGGTTCAGTAAAATTGTAAACAAACACCAAAAGGGGCACAAGTATCCGCTCATTATGTTTATTTTTTTTTATTTGAATGAACATTTATGGCACATTTTAAAAACATACTTTCTCTAAACTTTCTGTGCTTTTATTTCCCCATCCTTAAAACTAGGGAATAAATACCTGCAGCAAAGAAGTGCACTGGAATACAAATGCTTTATTATAAAAATGCAGTGAAAAACTTCAAAATCAAAGGTAGTTTTGCAGTGCCTGATTAAATTGTATCCTGAAGTAATCTGGTCATTTGGTTCACTGCACATCTGACATGAACATTACATGATAGGAAGCAGCATTTGTGTGTGTGGTGATGTTTGTGAATTAGCCAAAAAAAAAAAAAGTAGAAAAAGTGAGGGAGATTGGCAGCATTTAGTACTGACTCCAAAATTTCTCCAAGTAAATGAGCCGCACCATTGTAAAGAAGGTATCATCTTTTCAGCACTAGCTCATTTGGGGTGATGGTGCTTTGGGAGTCCAATGGGTGATTTTCTTCCCAAATTCAGTGCTGTGCCTGGACATTTCCTGTCTTTAATTATCATACCAAAGCATCCACTTGAACTACCCAGGACTAGAGGACTGAGACCAGGAGTCTACTCTTTGGCACAAGTGATATACCTAATGGGAAACAGCAGTTCAGGTTGCCACTTTCCAAATCTCCTTCTGTCCACAGAGCCATAGCCTCTGTTTCCTGAGAAGCCACTTCTGAGCTCAGTGGTGCTGCGTGGAGAAAGGTCCTTTATGAAATATGCCACATTTGTCTTGCTTCTCTAATTCAGAAAAATTTGGTTGGAGAAAAATGTCATGCAAGCGTAAATGCAGATTTGATAAGTCTGACCTTTCTTTTCTTGTGAACAATAAATGTCAGAAAGCTTAAAATGACAGGCTGTAATGGCTGGAGGTTATTTATGTGTTTAAATATTTAGGCAAGAAACACATTTTGAGACTAAAGTCTAATTTACATGAGTATTTTGATTTATGACTGAGGCGGCCAAGTAGCTTCATGGTTGTCACTATCCTGCTTAATGTGGCTACTCAGAAATTCCCTGTGACAGCATAGATACAGCTTGGATATCTCTGCTTTCAAAAGCCTTAAACTATGTCAGTTGTAGTGAAGGAGAATTATCTTCACTTGGTAGTTGTGTAGGATCTGACATGCAGTTGAACTGTTCTAGCTGTATCCAGCGGAAAGAGCTGGTGACCAACTGCAAACAGACTCTAGGCTAGTTTCTAGCAACAGATCTTTTAAAGAAAGTGGTAAATTCTTCTACAAAGATGGACTTGATGGTGGAAAAATAGGTACTGTATGTGAAGTGATGCTCATGGTGTGAAAACAGCATCTCAGGTAATATTTTGGATTTATTTTTCCTTTTATCAAAGAACTTCAGTGTTCTACAAAAGGTAGCTGCAAGAATTGAGTTCTGCTTTGGCTTCAGTGTAATTATCTTGCAGTATTGGGTCTGTCATCAATACAGAGCGAGCAGTGAGGAGGGGAGAATCCCTGGAGGTATTTAAAAGATAGTAGATATAGTGCTTAGAGATACGGTTTAGTGATGGGTTTTGTTGGTGTTAGGTTGATGGTTGGTCTAGATGATCTGAAAGGTCCCTTCCAACCCAGGCCATTCTGTGATTCTATGAGGAACTGGGCTTGGAAGAGGCTTGTACATACACAGCTCTGCCATTGACACATTGTGTGACATTAAATACTTCCCTTTGTGGCAGGTACTTCCTTTGCAAAGCAAGGGTAGCTTTGACTGCTTTTGAACTGTGTTGGTAGAAGGTGCTGGGTTTTTGCAGATTACTAGTACTTTCGATTTCTAAAAACCTCAATAAAGACAATAAAGTGCAGGGTGAATTCTGAGATTTCTAAGGGAAAAGCCTGAACATGCTGATTTATCTATCTCTGCAGTGCTAATCACAGGACTGCTATTTCCTTCACTTTAGTGATAGCAAACTTCTGAAACTTAAAAGTGGCGTTAATTTTGTTTGATGTTACAAGGGATTGAGTTTCTGGGTTTGGAAAAGTTGTGAGCCACACCTTTGCCAGTTAAAACACCACTCTGTCATGAAGCTAAATAGAAAAATTTAGATTTTAGGTGCTATTTGTATATTTTGTGAGATTTTGGCCAGGGTTACTGCAGCCCCACAAAAGATGACAGAGAATGGGATAGGCTATGGTTGTTCTGCCTGTGACCAGCTGGCCAGGGAGTATTTAGCAGGTACAACTGGACACAGTCTCCAGATGTGGTGAGGAGCATCAGGTGTTGGCTGCTGCTGGGTAGAGAGGACTGCTGAGCAAACTGAGCACTGGCTGTCCTGGGAGAGCACAGAGAATGTTGTGGGGGCAGCAGGAGAAGGCTTGTCTTTTATGGTTTCCTACATAAGGCATTGGGAATTAACGTGGGATGGGGGATCTGACATTGTTTAAAACTTTGGTGTCTTGGTTGTTTTTCCTGGGTTACAGATGGTAAAGTGGAGATACTCATCAGGAACCTTTCCTCTAGGTGGTTCCAGAAATGTGGGCCATCCCCTTTATAACTTGTTTTTAGCACCTCTTCAGTTCAGTTTTCAAATCTTGAAAGTCTTTCAGTGGTAGTCCAACTTCTACATCAGGACAGGAGAACTACCTTTCCTGCTCAAACCAGGGCATATACTAAATCTATTTTGGACTGGGAATTCCCCTTTAGCAGTACATTGTGAAGGAAGAGGCTCAGGCTCTTTCTGTAACCTTCTCCTGACTTCTTTATTGACAAACAGCTGGCTCTGGTCTCCTACGTTACACAACCTTGTGATCCAAAAAAAACATCTCTGAGTTACAAGCTGGAGAAAGGGAAAGAATCATAGATTAGTAGGATTGTGTGAGTTGGAAGGGACCTTAAAGATCATCCAGTTCTAACCCCCTTGCCCTGGGCAGGGACACCTCCCACCAGACCAGGTTGTTCAAAGCCCCATCCAGCCTGGCCTTGAACACCTCCAGGGATGGGGCAGCCACGGCTTCTCTGGGCAACCTGTTCCAGTGCCTCAGCACCCTCACAGGAAAGAATTTCTTCCTAGTATCTCCTATAAATCTTCCTTCTTTCAGTTTAAAGCAATTACCCCTTGTCTTGTTGCTCCCTTCTCTGATCAAGGGCCCCTCCTCATCTGTCCTGTAGGCCCCTGTTAGGAGGGACCTGAGAAGATGGTTCTGTGTAAGGTGAAGAGCAGGGAACACTTGGTGCTGAGTATAGGGGGGAAAAAGCAGGGATACAGCCATGGCGAGGCTGGGAACACAGTCTGATATGACCATGTGTGGATTCTTGTGCCATGTATTTCTTGATATCTGTTAGGAAGAGGTGATACTAGTTGGAGCACATACTGAATGATGTCAAGTACGTACTGAATGATGTGCATCAGGAGGTGTACTGGAAATGGTGTTTCTCCATATGTCTTTTAGGACTTTTATGTTGTTGAATATTTCCTTCCAGCTCATTAACTCATGTGGTTCTTCTGGATGCAGTCCTGTAGTGCCTGTGACACGCAGCTGAGCTTCTATGACTTCACCTGTTAGAAATCCATGGTGATCTTTCAGAGCTCTGCAAGTTGCAGCAGGTCTGTAGTTACAACCTGTACATTGGCATTCTCCTGCTGCTTCTACTGGCCTGTTAAGTAACAGGCTATCTCAGATGCATCAGAATGTCTGGGCTTTTTATAGCCTCTTACACGTTAGAGTCTCGAAGTACTTTAAGCCTTATCACCCTGGTGACAATACTAAGCCTTATTATATCTATTTTACAGAGAGATCGTAGAAGCCAGGGATGGAAAAAGCTTTATTTGATTATGTTAGACTGCAAGTGCTGAATACAATTTTCTTATATAGAATATACTAAATTGTGATGTCTCTCTCTGCTTCAGCCAAAAGGCCAACAAAGAACAAGAAATCAGAGTTGAGAGACTCAGTAACTCACTGGAAATACTGCAGCAGTTATTGGCAAAACCACCTTCAAGTCCTCTGCTCCACACTGCGTTTGCGGCACTTGTCTTTCAAAGAAATGTTTTTTTTTCTCGCATTCCACACTTTTTACAATATTTTTTTATTTTGATTTTTTATTTTTGGGAGCATCTGTGATTAGCCGAGCCTCCCCTTATCTTCAGAAATCTCCCCGTGGCGTTTCCATTTGTAGGGCAGCATATGTCAGGATTAGAGAGCATGATGCAATGGTTATTTCTGAGGGACATTTCATTATTGATGCTAATTAAACTTGAAACTAATGAGAAAGGATTACTTTTCAGGGCTGGAGAGGAGGCCAGAATAGTTATTATAGGTTAATTATTCTTCTAAAAGACTCAGTTTAAGTAACAATTAATTTTGTCAAGTTTTTTTCATACGTTGTACAAGAGCCTTGTTTGAAGAGGATTCAGAATATAATTGCTGCATTGACCTCATCTAGCTCTCAATCAGTAATATCTTTCCATCAGCAAAAGGTTAATAAAATCTTTAAGGAAAGGAATTCTGTGCCTTATCTAGACGATTGTGTGTAGACGATTCCGAATAGGTCTCCCTGCAAGTATTTCCTATTACCCTTCTGCATGATTTCCTTGGCATACTTTTTAGATTCGAAAAATGTTGGATTCTGTAAAGCTTCCTAATTTAATAGTTGCTTTGCAAAATAGAGGAATTGCGGAGGCAGAAAGTGAATCTAGTCAGAGCTGGCTTGAGACGGTATATTAGTCAGAACCTGCTTCCATTTGGTTTTAAAGGACTAGAGCCTGTGGTCAACTTTAAAAATCTCTCCCTACTTTACAGGGCACTGGGTGTCCACGTGATCGTAGAATCATAGAATTGTCAAGGCTGGAAGGGACCTTTAAGATCATTGAGTCCAACCATCAACTCAACACTCACAAAACCCATATCTCTAAGCTATGTCTGTCTGTCTTTTAAATACCTCCAGGAATGGCAATTCCATTACTTCCCTGGGCAAGCCTGTTCCAATGTTTGATAACCCTTTCCGTGTAAAAAAATTTTCCCAATATCCAATCTAAAATGATAACCCCCATCTGTCAGTTATTGGTTAAAATTCTGGCTCGTTTTATTGCTCATACATATTTGGTAACCAGCAAGCACAAAGAAGACCACCTAAAGGCTCTTTTGACATGATATTGGTGATAAAGACAAGACTCTTTGCGCTGAGCACCCTGACCTCTGGGCTGGGGGAGCTCTGATGATTAGCATTTGCTGAGTAACCAAGGAAGGGAGGAGACAAGGCTTGTTTTACATATGAGTCAGGGTCTCTTTCGCACTGGGAAGTGCTGTGGCTCTTGGTGGGGAGGACACACACTCCCTTTGCTCCTTCCCAGCTCTCATGTTGTCACATTTTTCCTCTTGTCTCTTTGTAGACATGAGTGATGCCTTCAGACTGTCACAGTACTGTGCTACAAAAAGGGAAAGGGAGAGCTGGATTAGTCATATTGAGAGTGTGGAAACCTGAATAAAATGTTTGTGGGCAGGCGAGATAACAGTCTTTATTGGCTGTGAATATTAGGGCAGTTTATGTGCTGCATTAACCAGTTGCCCAGTGCTTTCTGCTGGGGCACCTGCTTTGCAGATATGGAACTCTTTTATTAATGGGAGGGCTGTGAAGGCAAATGTCTGTTTTTGAAGATGATGCTGTGAGGAACAAGAGCTGAAATGGATGTTCGGAGAGCTTCAGAAAGCCTCTCAGAGGTTGGGTGATTTACCTACTAAGTGCACGTTACAATATACTAAGTGCCCTTAGTAGGGCAGCATTCACCAGTCCTTAGTTCTAGAAAACAGTTAAATCCTCCATCCGCGCAGTGGTATCAACCTTAATGAGAAAACATTCTCTTAGTAATCACTCTTTCCACAGGACTCTTCTTAAGCCAACTTGTAGGATTTTTGATAATATTTGAAGTGCCAAATCCCTTTTGCAGTTAAGGTTTTAGATCACATGAAGACTGATCAAAAGCCCCATGTTTCCTTCTCTGCCTTGCTAGCCTGCTGTCCTTTATCTCCTGAAACAAAGCAGCATTAACTTTTAAGATTGGATTCAATAACATTTTATGGATAATAATTATGACTGATATTAAGCCGTCAGCAACCAGTCTGTACAGAGACTAATGTATTGAGGTTTATTACCAGTGTAACCTATCTTTTTACATTGGTTGTAAAGCAATATCAAGTATACCGATAAGAGGAAACAGAAATATCAATGAACTATTTGGCTCTGCTTCTCTGCAGGGTGTTCGCCTGCTTCCCACTTAATATTGCCAGCACGGTGGGAGTTTGCTGGTGAAGAGTTCTTGTTTACAGAGTCTGTTTGCGCAACTGCAAGTTGTGATGAATGAATGAATGAGTGAATGAATGAGTTACAGCAATCCTGTGCTGGGAAAAGGAATCCATCAGTGGATAGACCCCAGAGACCAATCGATCATCATTTCCCTTTTAATAAGCATGTGAATTCAAAGTTTTCAGAGCTGCTATTTAGAGACGAGCTCCACAACTTCCTCTGAGGCTTATCCCAATAATGGAAGTTCTTGAATGTATGAACATTGTTTAGACAACCCATATTAGTGATTTTTTTTTCCCTCAAAAATTTTCCTGATCTCATTGGGGCATAGTTGTATATATATGTCATGACTGTTTCTAGAAATGGCCCCTGAACTGAACTGAGGACCAGGTTGAGGAAAAGCAAACTCTGGTAGCTTCAAAGTCCTGAAGTGTGGTGCACAGTGGTCTCGTATAAATTATAAGAAAGTTTTCATACAGAATTGACAGGAAGTTCTATTGTGTTGGTACTGAAAAAGTCACCTGAAGGACTCAGGACTGGGTCCTTCAGCAGCTGAACCTTGTTATGTTCATACATCATTAACTGTAACAGTACTATAGAGTTACCTTTTTTGTTGGCTTGCTCCTCCTCATAACTTTCTGTATAAGGAAATCTACCTCCCTGGTAAGTTCAAATAAGATGCTGTCTACTTGTGTCCTTTTTGCCTTTTTGATGGGAAAGCAGGAGGGAATTCTAAAGTGCTCTGGGAGCTACAAGGAGGCCTTGCTTTGACATCTCTAAATATGTGAGTAATGGGGTGCTTAGAACTGATTTTACATGTGATGGATGCTCAACAATAAGGCATCACAAATTGTGGGCAGCAGAGCTTGGAGAGGAGAACTGCTCAACAAGATTAATGGGAAGGGAGACCTTTAGTGTAATGAAAGACACAGTTCGTGCTTGAAAACAGACAATGACACACTAGATCGAGTCTTGAGGAGTTGGACAGCAGGTTTCCTCTGCAGGCAGCAATTCTATGCATTTGTAGAGCCCCATCCTATGTAGGAAATGTAGAATAGTGGTGAGACCAGTGGACTGTAATTCTCACTTCACCCAGGAGTAAGTACACTGGTAGATCAAGGGATTGGATTGTGTAAGGGTTATCTGTCAAGCTGGTGATAGGTTTGTTGAAGGACACTTAGAGATTTCTTTCTGTTTTAAGAAATGCAAGCATATGAGAAAAACTAGATGAGACTACAGTAGGACAGAACTGGGTCTGAGCACTGGAGGACTTATTTTGCAACCAAAATATAATTCTTATGAGTATCTCATTTAGCATGTGGTGGAAGGTTAAGGCCGAAGTCAGTGAGATCCTCCTTCAGTCTCATTTAGCCAGATTTTCCTATGCCAGTGGAACTTAATTTAAAGAAATAGACCCTAGGCTTCCTTTCAATTAGTTAATAAAAGTTTAAAGGTGTATTTGATTACTAGTATAAATACTAAGTTTAAAAGACAACAAATAACTCAGTATTTTTATTTGAAATAATAAAAAAACCCAACCAGGTCAAAGTGTAGCTCATCTTTCCAGCTCACTGCAAGTTGCAAAATGTTATTAACTCTGAATATCATGACTAAGGGAGTGTAAGCATGGAACAGACTTAGCAAAACGCTAGTGGAGCTGGCTACAGGACCATTGTTATGACTGCAACTCTTATTCTCTATGTCTGGCAAGGATAACAGTCTGTGGAAATGAAGCCAGCAAACATGTAAAATACATCTAAATATAGAGGACAAACCACCAAATAATAACTGGACCAGAAATCAGATTCAGAAGGCCTTATCTGTAAATACCGTGGTTTGAAAGATGGCAATGCTGGTAGGTAAATATTAAGAGGACTGCTATGAAGCTGAGAATAAATAGAGCAATATCCTCTAAACAGTAAAGAGCTGGAGCATAAGACCCTGGAAAGACATTCAGAACTTATTGCTTGAGAAAGATCCCTAAAGCTGTCAAGCAGATGTGCAGCTGGTAAGTAGATGACTCGCTAGGACGTTGACTGAAATGGTAGGAGAAATAAATCAAAGGGGATTGCATTAGTGTAACTGAAGGCAGTATATTACTTTGCTTTGAAGTATAGTGTCCTGTGGAGAAAGCAATGACTGTCATCCCATAAGAATGATCAAACTGAGTGGAGACAAGTCCCACATTTAGGCTGTAGCATAGGCAGGGTTTCTCTTCCATGCAGTCATAATTTCCAGGTTTTCTTGAAGGCGTTGTACTGGAATTTGATGGGAGGCAGAAGGGACTGATTCTAAGCCTATGGAAGCCAATGGCCTCTTCCCATTGTACATAACTCCATTCTCCCACTCTCAGGTACAGCCAGACTGGGCAAAAGCCATCTTTCCCACTCGTTGTTACCAGGCTGACTGCTCTAAGTGCATGGAGAGACAGAGCACACCTCATTATACACCATTAGCAAGTTTGCACCAGGCTGTGTGGTGTTGTCAATACACCAGAGGGATGGGATGTCATCCAGAGGGACCTGGATCGGATGAAGAGGTGGTCCCAGATGAATGGTCCCCTCATGAGGTTCAACAAGAGCAAGGGCAGGGTTCTGCACCTGGGCTGAAACAATCCTCACTATCAATACAGACTGGGGGATGAGGTATTAGAAAGCAGCACTGAAGAAAGGGACTTAGGAGTTCTCATGGACAAGAGGCTGGACATGAGCAGGCAGTGCTCACTTGCAGCCCAGAAGGCCAATCGCATCCAGGGCTGCATCAAAAGATGTGTTGCNCCTTTCAGTATCTAAAGGGGGCCTACAGGAAGGCTGGGGAGTTCACAAAGGCCTGCAGTGATAGGATGAGGGGCAATGGATTTAAGTTAGAAAAGAGTAGATTTAAGTTGAATATTAGGAAAAATTTCTTTAAGGGTGGTGGAACACTGGAACAGGTTGCCCAGAGAGGTGGTTGAGGCCCCTTCCCTGGAGATATTCAAGGTGAGGCTCCCCGCCTCGACTGCGGGGAGGTCGTACTAGATGACCTTTTGGAGGTCCCTTCTGGCCCGGGTGATTCTGTGATTCTATGATTCATGTTTTTGTGTCAGAATAAGACAAGGAATAAGGATAAGAAATAGGTCTTCTTTTCAATCTGGTGTTTCTTGTCTTGGTCTAGATGGTAAGTAAAAGAAGACATTGGTGCTAAGCTTAGTGACCAAACTGCTATTATCTGTGCTGTCCGTGTATAGGCCAAATGAGCATGTGAGATGTTCTTGAATTCTTATTATTTTGTGGAAGGGATTTTTGGGCATAAACTGTTCCACATGTACCATGAGCTATTAAAAGCCTCTTGCTGTAACCAACTCTTAGACTTTTGGCATCCTATGTCTGTGGTTGAGTTGGATGAAAACAAGGGAAGCGTCACCCCAAAAACGGGAGTGAAGGAGGAAGAACACCCTGGAGCAAGCTAAGGGTCTCAGCTCTCCAGAGTCTAGAGATGGGAGGAAAGCCCTTGTCAGGCTTATCAGAATACACCCTGAAGAAATGGAAGGTTCTTATAGTCACCTCTTAAAAACTTTACATCCGCTGTTTATTAAGCATTACATCTGTGAAGACCTAGTTTCAAATTTTTTTTTTTCACTTTTACTTAAAATGACGTTATGTTTGATTTAGCTCAAGGTACTGTGCAGTACAAACAGTCCAGGTAGGGCTCCTAACTGAGTTAAAAGGTTAACAAATCGGCCCTTTCTGCCCCATGAAAATGTTCTCAGTATATGATACTAACATTATTTCAAATATGCTTTTGTCACTTAAAAGTGTGTAAATAAGTTATTTTCAAATATAGGGTAAAAGGCTTGGAACGGGGGAAATGAGACAATATCCTTTCTGAAAAGAAAAAGTCAACTAACTTGAGATATCCATCTGAATGCAGAACACCAACTTTTACTCAAAAAGGGACAGAAAATGCCTTGTTTCTGCCTCTCAAATCTATTCCAAAGTACCTCTGATGGTCAAACCCATCAGCAAACGTCAAGAGCTGAAGTATTATGATGTTGTCTCTTATCATGTCCTGTATCATAATTCTCTATCCTTTCCCCAGAAGCACTTGGGGATGGTGGACTGGGGTCCAGATTAAAATTCTTAAGGAAAAAATAATGGAAGGATCAGACTATATTAAAGCCACATCAGCAGAATTATCAGAAGGAATATCAGGCAAAGTACCTAAAATGTAATGAAAATTCTTACCCAAACTAGTTTACAACTAACATGGAAGTGCCTGTTTATCTCCTGTGTCCAGAAGTCCCTTCCGACCTCAGCCATTCTGTGGTCTGTGACTGCAGACATCCAATAGGATTTGGCTTTTTTAGGGCAGCTTGTGATGTGCTCTGTTACCCTGTGATATGTTTTCTTAACTGTATTATTCTGTCTTTTTGTGAATGCCAGCAGTCCAAGCATCTCTACTTGGAATATTGTGCTCAGATTTACGGTACTCTGCATACGTGATGGTTCACTGTGCACATCAGCAGGATAAAACAGTGTCTCTCATTAGGAGAGTGACAGATTTTTGACAAGATCATCAAATCCTGAGTCATGCATGAGTTCTCTAACAGCTTTAGGGCATGGCATAGGTGTCTGGTTGTTACACAGGACTAGTGTTTGGTTCACTCACAGAGACAACGGGTCAACCCATTGACACCTGCCCGCTGTGTTGACAGAACACTGAACCTACTGCTGTTTAATATTTGTGTGATAATATGACACAGTTGAGAACCAAGTTATAGAATGCAGATCCCTCAGTAGATGCAGCAGTCGGTGAGGGAGTGTGAGGTGACAGTGAAGCAATTCAGATTAGCGAGCGGGGGCATTGCAGCTGTTTGTGCTCTAATTGCATTTCTCCAGATGTTCCTGTGATGTGCCACAGAAGCCAAGCAGTCTCTAGACATAACCATATTTCAGTGTTCAGCTTTCCGAACACTCCTCTGTGGTCTGTAGAGAAGAGAGAATATAAGGACCTAAGCCATTTCATCTTCTGTGCTGTCAAATAATCTTTGTCATTCTGAAGTAACATTTCCTGGGTATATTTTTTTGGGGGAAGATTTCTTTTCACATTAAGATCAGCAAAAGCTCTTTCTGGGAAGCCTGATTGAAAATGCAGTTCCTCCCAGGAAAGAAAAGAAAATAACATTTTCAGCATCAAAAGAGATCACAAAATTATCATGAAAAAATGAAATTAATTTTGAAGATTATGCATTCCAGGAAAGTAGGTAAAAGTGACCTCAGGGCTTTCTGCTGTTTGTAAAGCAGTTTGCCATTTTTTTGAACAGACCTCTGCTAAAGGTATAGGTGACAAAGCCTCTTGGAGACAAGAAGTGTCCCGTATTTGGATTAGCTTCAAGAAATTGATCAAGATAGCTAATTTCTTCATGAAATTTATCCTTCTCTATATATTTAAAATTACCCAAAAAACCCCAAACAAAATCTCCCAAAAGGCCATAGATAACTGCTGTTTCTTTTCAGCTGTATTCTCTTGGCATTGCTGGGAACGCAAACAGATGGGTTCCAGCTCTGGTGCAGACCTTTGATTCCTTGGATGAGACTGGGGCATCAGCAAGTTAGATTGTTGAAGTACAAACACTGCTTTCCAACATTACTCTTTTGACCTGGGTTGTGTTCTTCTGCAGTGGTATAATTAATCATGTAACTGCCCACATTATACTTGGAAAAAATAGAAAAAATCTCAGGAAAAAAAGTAATTTCTCCTTTGGCCTTTGTGACGTTGTTCAAAGGGTATAGAAGAGAGTATTCCGGTAGGTTGAAATGTTACCTCCTACAGGCTGACAGGGTTGGGCTTGTTTAGCCTGGAGAAGAAAAGGCTCTGGAAGACCTTAGAGCCCATTCCAGTATCTAGAGGGGGGCGTACAGAAGAGATAGGGAGGGACTCTTGATCAGGGAGGGGAGTGATAGGATGAGGGCTAATGGTTTTAATCTGAAAGAGGGGAGATTTAGATGAGATACTGGGAAGAAAGTCTTCCTGTGAGGGTAGTGAGACACTGGAACAGGTTGCCCAGAGAAGCTTTTGGTGCCCCATCCCTGGAGGTGTTCAAGGCCAGGCTGGATGGGGCTTTGAGCAACCTGGTCTGGTGGGAGGTGTCCCAGCCCATGGCAGGGTGCTGGAACTTGATGATCTTTAGAGTCCCTTCCAACCTAAACCATTCTATGATTCTGTATTACATACAGCCAAAATCCTCTCCAAGAGTATCCTTTCATAAATAAGTTTCCAGTCTAGACCTTTAGAGAAAGATGAATCCGGCAAGATACTCACAATTTTGTTCTGACAGTCTGAATTGTTGCAAGACCTTAGCACTGAGCACTTCTCCAGCTCTAGACAAACCTTCGTTTGTAACCAACCCCTCATCTCTTTCCTCCACAAACATCCTTTCAGATGCACACACCTTTCAGAGGAATAGAAAATACTTATTGTTATTAGCAAAAAATAATGCTTCTTCCCCGAGGCCTGTGTTTTATCAATAACTTTTACAAAATGTATTCTGCATCCAGAAGGGTGCCTGTTGTTTCATCTTGGAGCAATGCATTACATACCTGGAAGGCAACAGTGGCTGTCTTTGCAATGTCTTTCATCAATCATTTGAGTTGTGTAAAATCCAACTGACCCTTCTATAACAGCTAGGGGCATATAGCTTTCAATTGTCATTTTGATAAATTTTGGCATATTGGTAGTGTTATGGGCTAAGGAGCCAGGCATCCAAGCTTTCCATCTGTCAGTGTCATTATGAAATACCTTAACAGGGGGAATGCATTCTAGCGATTCTAGTGATAAATCTTATCTCCATGAATGAGTGGAGTTTGCATGGTTTCATAATCTACTGAACTCTAATAGCCTACACCCTTTGTTTCAAAAATAGCTGTTAGAGCAAGGTGTTTGTTGAGTCTGTGTATTGTTTTTCTTCAACTCCTTAGATTTTTTTTATGTCAATGAATGACTTTTGATGGTAAATGCCATAGTAATTTTTGACCTGTGTGGTACATGTGTGTTTTAACAATTTATTGTGCAATCAAAACTAATGTCTTACTGGATGGATGCATCATCAGTCACTTCACCAGGTTTCTCTGTAGTATATTAATACCAAAGGTAGGCAGAACAATTTTCACAGCAGCATTGCAAGAAAAATTTCAAAACTAGGTAAAATAATTTTTGTTGTAGGCGTTACAAAATAATATATTTGTTTTAGGGTCCTATATAATGCCTGCCATATGTTTGGGGCCTGTACTGGTAAATCATGCAATCTAAGGACCTGTTGTGCTTTATAGTTTTCAGCAATGACTAAGTGTTCGTTTTAGCACAAATTAAAAGTTGAGTTCATAGCTTCTGATGCCATAGTTTAAGTAAAACATAAATAACAATGATATTTGAAATGGAAATAAGGTTCAGTAGTAAGAAAAGACAAACTAGTACAAGCCCAGTGGCCTTTTTCTACCCTCTATAACGGGATTTCACTGTGCTTTTAAAATGAGTCCCACAAAGTAAATGACTGCTGATGGGGGCTGTTTTTCAGTCACTACAAGATAGATACTTGGCTCTGGTGAGGTCTGACACTCATTTTGCCAGGTCTGTTATCATTTCATTTCTTTTTGGGAGAAGGTGGGTGGGTCTTTTGATAGAAAGAGTGGAAAGAAGAAGAAGGAAGAAGGTATTGATGTTGCTTTGTTGTTAATATGTGTTGGACTGTCATGTGAGCTCACTTTCCAGACACAGGATATTTCTAGCAGAATGGGAATGGATAGTACTGCAAATGCCAAAAACAAGTCCAAACATAGGAATTCCATGTGAGAAGATCCTGGTTTCTAGATAAATGGGTTTATAGAATATCAGACTAGGAAACATGATTGAGTCATATTAGGCGTATCCTAATATGATGATGCGGCCTCTATCCTGGTGAGGCTGCATCTAGAGTACTGTGTCCAGTTCTGGGCTCCCCGTTTCAAGAAGGACAGGGAACTGCTGGAGAGGGTACAGCAATCCTCTACAAAGATGATGAGGGGCCTAGAACACCCCTCTGATTAGGAAAGGCAGAGAGACCTGGGTCTTTTTAATCTGGAGAAGACTGAGAAGAGGATCTGATCAATGCTTATAAATACTTAAAGGATGGGTTTCAGGAGGAGGGGACCAGTCTTTTTTCACTGGTGCCTGGTGACAGGACAAGAGGTACTGAGCACAAACTGGAACATAGGAAGTTCCATCTAACATAAGGAAGAACTTGTTTACTCTGTGGGTGTCAGAGCCCTGGAACGGGCTACTCAGAGGGGTGGTGGTATCTCTGTTTCTGGAGTCATTCAAAACCTGCCTGCGTGTGTTGCTGTGCAGCCTGCCGTGGGTGGACCTGCTCTGGCAGGGGTTTGGACCAGAGGTCCCTTCCAACCCTGTATTATTCTGTGATTCTGTGTATCACACCCTTACTAGACTGTTCTCTACAGTTTCATGTTGGGTCATCATGACCACTTTTGGGACTGAGGTCAGGAGAGCAATCTCTTTAGGGGATATTGTGTCCCATAGAAGTTGTAGGAGTTGGGCAGAGGGTGATGACTAAAGCAGGCGTTGTGTAAAGAGATTTGTGAGCAGATGTGATAGCACAGGAGGGACCTGCTGGGCTGCCAGGTAGGAACAAGAGATTCTATCTCAGTTTTTGTTCCTTTTCTCTTCTGGGGAGATAGAGCCAGAGCTTATTAGTAAGCTTTAGGCTTACTGTGCTTATATTTTGCCCTTGTGCTGTGGATGGCAGAGGTTTCCAGGTGCTGCCTTACATTTGAGGAAAGATCCTGATTCTCCTGATCATCTCCACGTAGCACTAGGTGCAACAGCATGAGTGTCTTCTACTAAAGATAAGGTTCCCCGTGCTCTGAAAGCCTGGACAAATGTAATACTTCCTTGATATGTACCTGGACAAAACATCTGGGACAAAAGAAATAG
Organism: Pedionomus torquatus; assembly: GCA_013398155.1. Taxonomy (NCBI): domain Eukaryota; kingdom Metazoa; phylum Chordata; class Aves; order Charadriiformes; family Pedionomidae; genus Pedionomus; species Pedionomus torquatus. Next base: position 22,911 of record VZRU01018195.1, on the reverse strand, counting down.
AATCTTCCCCAGAGGCAAAATAAAATACACTGGTGTCATTTGAGAGGAGATTAAAGCTGAGTTTAACACAGCTTCACTTAAGCCAGTGTTAATTTATATCAACACAACTGTGCATATTTTTGCACTAATTCAGGTTGTTTTTAACTGGCAGCTTAGATTTGTGGGAGACTGTTTTCAAAAATGAGGCTGCCTGATTTGAGAGTGAATGAGAAGTTCATGGAGTAACTTGGTAGCAGAAAGCAAATGGACCTGTTATTTTGAATACAGTGTAAAAAAAAGGCTTGATGAGAGAAATACGAAACAGCCTCAGAAGGTTCTGACAATGCTGGTGAATGGCAGGTGGCCACAAGCCCCACTGTTTCTTTTTGCTGGCTGCTGGTGATTCGTAGGCAGGTGGGTGAGAATGTTAAAGGCCTGACATACGGAGTGACAGATACCCTTAGTGCTTGTGTGTACGATGCAATGACGTGTCTTAAAATAGAGCCAGCTGCATGCATAATTAAGAAGAAATAATTGCAGTGCACTTATGTAAATGATCTTGTGCTTCTTTTTCTCCTCCATCCCACCCTTCCCCCCAGTGTTTCCATCAGGAAGGTTCCCTAGTCAAAGACTCACCTGATCAGGGAGAAACACTAAAATATGATGTTTAGAGCAAGAAAAAAAAAGTTGCTATCTTTAGAAGAATAAGAACAACATAATATGAGAGAAGTATGTGGCTCCAAAGTATATAGACTCAATGTTGGCAATCTGACATTTTGTTATATGAACAAAAATTAATTTTAGAAACCTGCATGTGAATTTAGTGGTTCTGTCATTCTCACTGTCTTGTAACTCAGCTAAATATCTTATATTTCTGCTAACTGAAATTCTGCCTACATAAGCTTTTTTCATTCAGCCTGTTAGAATTGTCCTGACAATATATGACTGTGAATTTAACCTGGTTTCTGTTTGTACTAATTATAAGTTCTATTGTATTTTTACTTTCTTTGGGAGGAACACAAGAACTATTTCTTATGTCATAGTTTTATATTTCTCCCAGATGACTGCTCTGTATGCATCTGGAGCATTGTTTTCAAGAAAATATTCTTTCACTCCATTTTTCTCATAGACCTCTTTCTTTATAAATTGAATAAAATTCTGTATATAGCTCTAACAAATTACTGTATTTCCAGGTCACTGGTGACTGCATGCATCAGATTGAAAACCAATAGGCAAGAAGCTGGTGGCTATATTTCACTGCTTGGGATGTTTGTGAAATGTTCTCATTTCCATTTGCTCTTCTCAGTCTATGGTTGATCAAACAGCACAGAATATAATTTTCAAAAGCTCTGCTGCACCTTAGGTTCCTAAATCCTGGACTCCTTTTGTGGAGCTATAACAAACAGTGGTACAACCGGTCTCCTGTCTCAGAGACCTCATTCATGCTTTTATAGGATGTTTTTTAGGAGCTACAAGGGACTGAATCACCCTTAGCTCCCACAGCCTTTGGACTTTGGTCTTTGGAATTTGGTCTTTGAGGGAGATGGTCTTGGAGGGAACAATTGACCATTATGCTTTTCACTCAGCCTCATGTTAAATATTGAATATGGCACTTGGCAACTATCAAAAGTCAATTGTCAATATCCCTGACCTAGTCTGGATTTAGCTGATACCATGCAGTTTTGTTTCCCGTCCGTAAGTGCTTTTCTGGAATGAGAGATGCATGCATGCAATCCAGCAAGAGAGAAACCATCTACCTGCAGCAATGCATCTGCTTTCCCCTAGGATGCCATGCAAGAGGGCAAGGAACAGGGAAGGCAGCAAAGCAGGAAAAAATAGCGTTAAACAGAACATGCACATCTGCTCATTCTGTGCTACATTTTATAATCAAAGCCCTGGAAAAAGTAAAACATCAAGTAATATGTGAAGCATGACCATTGATTTCTATTTAATAGTCTCTACCCTTTTCTCACTTAGGGACAGCTGAATTCAAAATATTTATGGTTGGCTGTACAGCAAATGCTGGAATAAGCCTCTCCCTGCTCCTTTTGCAGTGCAGTGTTCTAAAATGCAGAGCTTGTGAAACTTCAGAATGTATTTGAGAAAGATAGAAGACGCGGCGCAATCATGTGAAACTTCGAGGTGGGGAGAGTTCCTCTCGTGCAGCAATTATCAAGTAAATCTATTTGGTGGTTCATCGACCTCACTCTAAAGTCGATTACCTCTCCTTGGAGCCATTAGTGTTGGTCTGTAGATGCAACTGATTTTGAGTAGTGGGTCCAGGGAAGAACGTTTTCCCTTGAAAGCTGGCAATATATTGAAATAATTGAGCCACCGTAAAAGTACAATATATTGTGGATATGGAGTAGTAACTCCTGAATGAATACAGAGCACAGAACTGCTAATATTGCATTTTAGTACATGGTATGGTGTAAAACATATCATGTACTAAAAGATGTGGTGTAAAAGCTATTGAAAGGATTAATTTAAATGCAGTATTTTGGACAGGCATCTTATAGCTCCCTAATATTATAGGAGCACAGATCACAGTGCCTATAGAAAATGTTGCCCAAAACTTTCCACTTAAAACATTCTTTGATTGCTTGTAATTTTCAGCCTTTAAAGCTTGAGCAAAGAGAATTCTTCATGCTGATCATCTGCCAAAGACTCTTTTTGAGTAATGTTTCAGCAAGAACATCTTATCCTCTCTCAAAAAAAAAGCATATTAAGGTATTCTATTATGGGAAATTTTGAATTCTAAAGAAATTGATAACCAACTCCCTGTACTCTTTTTGAGTTGGGAAAGATGGAGCTGGCATTGCAGTGGAAGGACTGACAGGCAACATAAGCAATAGCAAAGTCTCACTACTTAGAAGAGTATAAATAAAACACTGAAAAAAGTTTTGCCAAGCCATCCTTTGGATGTCTGAAAGGTTGGCAGCAATTTTAAGTCAATGTATTGATTAAAAGGAATTGCTTGTTCAACGAGTAACATTTGTGAAACTCATAAACTCTGTGCCAAATTTCCCCATTGCACGGTCATCGTTAAATCCTCGAATGTAATTGATCTGTATCTATTTTAGGAAAATATAATTGAGATGGAGCCAACAAATTGGCATCAGTTTAATCAGTCCCTGATATTTGTGGTTTAAGGTTGGAATGAAGAGAAAGTCTAAACATCTCTGTTAAGGACTTCCACATATACAAATGAAATTAAAGTCAATCAAATAGTCTAGTTTAGAAAAAGACATCAAGCTTCCATCTGATGAAATTTCTGAAGATTGCACTCTTGAACTGCAGGGATGTGCAGTTTCTTCATAAGGGAAGTGATTTTTGTGGTGTGTAAGCCTACCTGTCAGTGTGTCCTACGTATAACTGTTATATTCCCCCTACCCCTGTTTTTCTTTTGAGCTACATCTGAAGCTCCATTTGCCACAAAGTACAAGAATATGAACAGCTTCTCCTGTGTCTTGGAGCAAAGGACCTGGAAGGTCACTGCAGCCATGGACGTTGCTTCTTCCTTTTTCAGATAATATTAATCTACTTTGGGTATTCAAAACTTCATTAAATGGTTCTTAGGACCTTTTTAGTTTACCGTATTGCATATATAATCTATTTAAACAACTCCAATAACTGAAGCTTCTGAAAGTTTATGTCCTCACATGTTCAATTGCCTGTTCGTGTACTAAATTTGTCTTGAAGAAAATTGGAGCCCTAAGCTAGATACTAGTACATTAACCTAGTTTCTAATCTTCTTTCTTGCTTTTAAATAATATATTAGTCCAGAAATTATTTGGGCCTAAGTATTAGGCATTAATGTATAAATTCATTGTATAATTCATTAATCAGATGAATAATTTCTAAAGTATCAACAGAATTTAAGAGGGTCTTAAGGGACGTGTTTATATGCATATGGACATTATAATGTATAAGATTATCATCCTAATATCCTATTGTGACTTGTGTTTGATGCAAATACTGCATAGATGTAACCAATTATGTGCCTCTGCTCTCTGCCGCCCTCTATTATCTTTTTTCGTATTTTCCCCCCCTCTACTGAAGCACAAATATGTGGCCTAAAATAGACTGAAGTCTCTAGAGATTGGCATAATCAGCTGTATAAGATAAACTTTAACAGAACTTCTTGAAGTTAGGGCTATCTCCCAATAGAAAGCACTTCCTGTAGGGTGTCCTTGTCTTCTTTATTGATTTATTCTGGCTTGCATAACTATAGCCCTGCCCTGTTTTGAATTTTTTCTAAACTCTCAGAAATATTTTTTGTTTGTGAACAAGGGATACATCTTCCTCATTTGATATATATATTTGGACATCCTGAAAGTTCTGCGATGTCGTATATGAAGATACATCATTCTGTATGACCTCTCTTTCTTTTTCTCCTTTGGCGAAATTACCTCTCCTAAATACTACATTTACCTCGGAAAAAAGATGCACAAGTGACCATGTAGACTGTCTTTATTACTTAAACAGCTTTTGCAGAGACCCTTCATTCTGCATGTGAAAGAAACCTAATCCTACTGGTGAGTAGTTGCATTCTTGAGTCTTATGCTGAGATCTTACTGATCTTGTGGTAGTTTGATGAACATTTTTGAAGGTCAAGCAAAGAAAAGAATATCCAGTCAGGTCTTCTGTTATTGTCTTAAGGAGAGGCCTGTGAGTCTGCAGCCACCCTGTGAAGTTCTCTTCAGTGAGCCATCAAAAGGCCCTTGTGTCCCTTTGTCTCCAGTGGCTGTAACATTAAAGTATATTTGAAGTGGTGTGAAATTTTTAAGTTAAACAGCATTATTGAAAAAATTGACTCTATATAGTACATAGTCAAAGGTATTGAGGACCAGGTCAAGAGGGATCATCTTCTCCCTCTACTCTGCCCTGGTGAGTCTGCATTGGAGTATTGTGTCCAGTTCTGGGCTCCCTGTTTCAAAAAGGACAGGGAACTACTTGGAGAGAGTCCCGTGGAGGGCTCCCTTGAAGATGATCAAGGGGATGGAGCACCTCTCTGACGAGGAAAGGCTGAGAGACCTGGGGCTCTTTAGCCTGGAGAAGACTGAGAAGGGATCTTATCAGTGCTTATAAATATCTAAAGGGCAGGTGTCAAGAGGATGGGGGCCAGTCTCTTCTCAGTGGTGCCTGGTGACAGGACAAAGGGCAATGGGCCTAAGCTGGAACACAGGAAGTTCTGTCTGAACGTGTGGATAAACTTCTTTACTTTGAGGGTGGCAGAGCCCTGGAAGAGGCTGCCCAGAGAAGGTGTGGGGTCTCCTTCTTTGAAGATATTCCAAACCTGCCTGAATGTGTTCCTGTCCAGCCTGCTCTGGGTGACCCTGCTTTGACAGGGGGGGTTGACTAGATGATCTCCCTTCCATCCCCTAAAATTCTGTGATTGTGTATGGCCGGCCAGAAGATGGTTGAGAAAATTCCCTCAGATGGGGGAAAAGTCCATAGAGAGGTACTTTATGTAACATTTCAACCTGAATAAAAAAATTGGAACCCCCTAAGTAGTTGGTCTGAAGACTGGCGTCTCTTCTACAGACCGTATATTGTTCTGCACAGTATACGAAGTGCCATACCACATTTCTGTGAAAGTCCAAAAATGGTAATGACTTCACACTTCTAGATCTGCACCGTGGTGCTAGCCTAACGTGGGCTCAAGGAGGTGTGAAGAACTTGGTTGTGTTTGCATATATTAGAAAAGCAGCAAATGAATCTATGTCAACAAAAGATGTAAGTAGAACCTGTGCATGCAGAGATAAGCAGCACATGCAGGTGCTTGAACGTGTGCTCTTGGGTGAGCATTTCAGATTTTTTTTGCAAGCTACTCAGAACGCATTATTTCTTTCCAGTCTCCAGTTTTAGGAAGCTTATCTGTCATGTGAGGAACTTAGGCTTTTCTGAACAGATACGTTTCTTTTGATTTTCACTATTTGCATATGACTCAAGATTTAGCTTAGGAGCTTACCAGAAAAAGGGACATACTGAAGTTCTGTTTGATATATAGTGGGAATTGAACACATAATTTGCTTAAATGCTTTTATGGTTTTACGTCAAAAGCTACTTCTGAAAAGCAATACATAAAACCTGGGATTTGAACAATATGAGCCTGAATGTACAAATATTAGGAGTTCATTTTCCGTGCAGAGTGACAAAGATTTTGGTAAAAGCAAATTGTTAAGGCTCCCAAAAACCATGAAGGGAAGAAATTAACAGTCAGGTCTGTGTCACAAAAACATGCTGGGTAGTAAACTGTGCCGAAGTTGCCTTCAGTCAGTTTTTTCCTTCAAACAGACTCACTGTTATCTGTTGAACTAATGTCAGGCCTTGGATAAAGAATGAGAGTTGAACATGTCATAATCTGGTAGCTCAGTGACATCATACATTTCAATCAGCTGTGAGATCTTGGTCTTCATCCTCCTTCCAATTCTGAGCTGGAAATAATCTTCTGAGGGGTGATTTCCTTAAATGTATCCAAGTGGTAGCCCTTGAGAATAGTACAGTCTTGCAAAAAATAGTCTTAAATGGATTTCTCTAGTCTGAAATATTTAACATCAACAGATGTTATGAAATTTCACTAGAAGTGACCTAGAATGGGAATGGACCATGTCATTTTTCTCTCTCGTTTCTGATGATGTAAATTATGGCTGAAATCCAGCTCTTTGTCCAGGTTAAATTGATACAATCTGCTTCTGAGATGTGAATGCCTATTGGGCTTACAGTTTTTGTGTCCTACATTTCCTCATTTTTTGAGCCAGTCTGGAATTAGCAGAGTTAAAGCACTGCAAGGAAAAGTTCCTGCTTTCCTTCAAGGATCTCAAAACACTTGAAAAATTAATGAATCCTCATTACAGTTCCATTAGGTAGGTAGATTATATAAACGTGTAGACTAAGGCTGAGTAATTTACCTAGGATTACTGAGCATGGCTTTGTAAAGCAGACTTTCCTGTCAGTCCTCTTAATTGCACAACGGTGGTGGTGTCTGATCTCGTGGGATCTCTGGTTCTGCCAGAATTTGGGCTGGAGGGGAAGGAAGTTTGCAGGCAAGGTCCCCCTGTGTCTTCTGCCGAGAGACAGCTGTGGGGAAGTCTCTTGGAATTGGCCTGAACTGTCAACAGCACTGTGAGTTCAGGCAACACCAGCTATTTGATTATTTAGCAAAAATTCAAAGTGCACAGAATGCCCTGGATGTTAAGAAGGAAATGTTGATGAAATTAGAAGCAGTACTTTTACATCTGATTTTCTTTCTCTCTTTTTTTTTTCTTTCATGCAATAGGGATTATATCATGTTATCTCTTCAGAAAAATGTTTTTTCTCCCTTTGCACACCCTTGTCTTCTCTGATTCTGAAATGCACTAACTAATTGCTTGAATCTCTTACGCTAATTCTCCTGAAAGTTCAAGGATGTTTTGCTTGGATGTCTGCTAATTAATCAAAGGTTATGAGTTGGCTCTTAATCAAAGTTTTCTTCTGAAATTCAGAGCCCCAAATACTGTAAGTGTACTCATACTCTCATAATGTTCATGGTTGAGTTGAAATCAGTAGATAACGAGACTATTAGCACATTAAAATGGATCCCTGTCACGATCTTAACAGATGAAGTCTGGTACAGCTGTGTATACAGTTGCTTATTTGTGTGTAAATCAAAGCTTTGTCACGTGGCCCAAACCTGGATCCAGTATTGCTTTGTGTGAGCATTCACTTAGTTAAACAGTGTGGCAATAGGACACCAAAATTGGAGATTTCTGTGGATAATGCTAGACATTGCTGCTCTGGCACAATATATATACAGATACACAATATGTGACGTGGAGCTTGCTTTCTTTGCTAAACTAGAGCAGCCTGCTTTTATACGAGTATGTTCATGCCAGCAAAATGGCCAGTACCAGAGAAGAACTGGTCGTTTTGTCGTTGGACAGGCTGAGAGCGATGGGGTTGTTCAACCTAGAAGAGAAGGCTCTAAGGAGATCTTAGAGTCCCTTCCAGTCTCTAAAGGGGGCTACAGAAGAGAGACTTTTGATCAGGGAGAGAAGCGATAGCATAAGGGGAAACAGTTTTAAACTGAAAGAGGGTAGACACTTAGATACAAGATCTCAGGAAGAAATCCTTTCCTGTGAGGGTGGTGAGGCACTGAACAGGTTGCCCAAAGAAGCTGTGGCTGCCCCATCCCTGGAGGTGTTCAAGGCCAGGCTGGATGGGGCTTTGAGCAACCTGCTCTAGTGGGAAGTGTCCCTGCCCATGGAGGCGGGCTTGGAACTACATGACCTTTAAGGTCCCTTCCAACCATTCTGTGATTCTATGTTTAGTGCTGGTATATTTAGAGAATGAAAACCTCTTTATTGCATATAATGTCTCAGATGCAGTAAACCCCAGACCCACATGCTGAAGACTGCAGAGGGTTTTCACACGGGCATCACCAGGAGCTGAGCAGGCACCAAGTGAGGGATGTGCTCCAGGAACAGGGACATTAAGGGGTTGTGAAAAAGTCAGATATCCATTAGGAAGTCATGCAACAAAGAATGTTTAGTCTTCTGGCAGATCACGGTCTGGGCCAGTGCACACAAGGTAGGTTGGACATTAGACCTGTATTTATTTTTATCATCTATATTTTTCCCCCCATTATTTTAGGTACTGAGTTTAAATCACACCTTAGCTGAATCCCCTGTTCCCTCAGTCCCAATTGTTTTTTAATAAAGAACCGAATTATTTTCAGATATTATTTATTGCTGCCTCCTCTGAGGACTATATTTTCCCAGTAATCCAATACTTTTGTTTCCTATTCTTTTCCACGATTTTCTTTTTAACATAGGAAGTGCATGGGTAGAAAATTGTGAAGGAGCACAGAAGGAGGAGTGAGGGGGGAAATTGTTCCCTCTCTCTCTCCTGAGAACTGCCCCCTCACCTTGAACATAAGGTGTCCTTAAGCATCCTCAGTCTGTTACTGAAGTCTGATTGGAAACTGACTCAGAGAATGCTTTTCTATTTATGTGCCTATTTTTGTCTCTGCAAATTATTAATAGGCTTTTCCTCAACTACGTTCAGTAGTATGTAAATTACTTAAATAATAAAAAATAGAAAGGGGGTCTTCTTATATTATCTTTTAGCAGAGTTTCAGCTCTGAGGCCTGCCACCACTAAACCAATCCCACTTTTTCCTAACTAGAAATGCCCTGCGGGTAGCACTTCAGAACACGTAGCATGGGTTGCTATATTAACATGGCAGATTTTTTCCAGGGAATCAAAGCCAAGATCAGGTTGCAGACCCATTTCCGTTGGATATTTCAAAATGGTATTTCTAATCTGAAGGTAATTGGAAACAGATTATAGGGACTGTCCAGTATATGGAAGGGCTCTATAAGAGTGGAGTAAGCATTTGTTTATACAGTTATCAGACAGCTATGCAGATTTATTTGCAATTAGGGATTAGTCAGTCATGATCCCTACTTCATTATTTCTCAGAAACGTGAAGTACTTGTTCTTTTCCTTGCTTGAAGAATACAAAAAATGTTAGCCCAACCTTTAAAACTGCTTTGTCAGTGGTTCTCAATGCCTCATATTTCATCCGGCTGCTGAGACTGTATAATTAGGATATTAAGACATGCTCTTGATTAGATAGATACATCTAATTGTAATTCAGATTCTGCTTTTTTGAAATCTGTGCTCTAGTACCTGCTCTTCTTGTGTGCTTGAAGGTAATTGGCGTTCTCCATAATCAAGCCATAAAAAGCCCGGTGCTGGTCAACTACATGTCTAAATGTATGGCTAAAATGTGGCACATTCTCTTAAAAGTTAATGCTGACTAAAGCCAGCTCAACTTTGAATCATAGCCGTCTCACTTTTATCATACAGAGAAACAGCTTAATCATAGTATTATGGCCTTTATTTAATGAGAAAGCATTGCATTCTTGAAAATTTGGATAGATGGCATGATACTTTTTCTTAAAAAACCCAAATACCCTTCCACTCTTGGCATCGACAAAAGTGTTAAGCTTTTCGAAAAGACAGTCTCTTCTTCGTGTGGCAAAGTGGGGGGAAAGTAAAGAAGAGGAAGCCCAGCCTCCAGCATTTGGGTTTAAAACGCAGAGCTTTCAAAAATATATGGATTTAAATGCTTTCCTGTGAGTGTTTGGAGATGTGAGCTCTGCTATGGGGTTGACATCAACTCAGCTACGCCCTCTGTGGTACGTCTCAGCCTAGAATATCAGTAATATGTGAGTTTGTCTGGCCCAGGAGCTTTTAGTGCATTCCAGGGGCTGGACCACAGTGATGAGCACTAAATTGGCTTGCTACAGCCATGAGCCACTGTCGCAACGTTTCCAATTTGGAATCCTACCTGGTTCAGCCAGACCTTTTTAGAAGATCTTTTCATATCCATTTTTATGTAAGGGAGTACAAAATTTACCCTATTTCTTCATTCTTCCTGCTTTTTTTTAGCCAGCTCTTGTCAAAGGGCAGGGAAGAAATAGGGTGAGGAGTTAGCCACTACTCAGAATTATTTTTTTTCAAGTATTTGAGGAAGTAAATACCATATTGAAGAAGATGCTCGCTGATGTACATGCATGTATACTTTGATCACATGCTACCTGAAAACATTGCGGTATGTCCTCTGTAACTTGTTAATATGTCATTAACAGGTTTCAGCATCTGCAATGAGCTGCGGATAGTTTTGTATTGCAGTTGTTCTATTTTTGTGGCTGTTGTGCTAGCAGCTTCAAGCTTAGCTAATGTACCATTGACAAATGGCTCTCTTTGAAAGGAGGCTGTATATATATTACATAAATTCATTTACATTGTATGTATTCATTTAGAAATGAAACACAGAAGAGAAAAATCAGTGCTTTTCAAATCAAATACGACAAATTCTCCAGTGGAAGATACTTGATTTTCTCACTTTTAGAAAGCAGAAAAGATATTTACCATTCTGATGTATTTCGCTTTAAACTTTGAAAGACTAAAATATGTTCTAGAGCTGAATTTGTCATATTTGATTGGGAAAACTGGTCTTGTGGGCTTTTTTCTTTTTTCCTTCTCTATGTTTTTTGAAATGAGATTGAATTTACAAGGCTGTTTTGAACACCTTAGCTCAAATGCTGCAACTTCAAAATCCTTTGGGCAGTTCTAAATGAAAAGGGTCTGAATGGACAATTACCTTTCACCCTGAAAATGTTAGCTCTTTCATATATTATTATTAATTTGTATTGATACATCTTAAAACTTTCTGGGCTTGGATTCACAAAGGTTCTTAGTGGAACCTACATTCCACGTAAATCCCACAGAGGCATTTCAGTTGAAGACTGAGAACCCCGAAGCTGCTGCCTGGTGTGCTGGGGACCACTCCCGCAGTACCACGTCCACATCATCTTAAGCTGTTTGAGAGAACTCCAAGTGAGGTAGTTTAGCGCAGGTGCATGCAGTTACATTGTTAATTCTTTCCTTGAGGGTGTTGCCTGAGGACAACATAAGATCCTGACTCCAGTGGTGCTTAGCATAGGGTAAAGAGAATACTTTCTTCATCCTTACCAGGAAGAAGTCACAGTTGATAGCTCACAGTTCTTTGGCTGTACCTCTCTAGAATAACTTCTTCAATGAAGAAAGGAGTCTATTTTTGGACTTATTTACAAATTCTGGATATATTGACTTAATAGTTGCAGCTGTAAAAAGTATCAAGACATAGATTTATAAAAATAGACTGACTTTTTGTGTGTATTTAACCAACTAGTTAGAGTGGTCACCCATGGTGCAGAAATTCCGGGTTTAATTTCTGTCTCTGCCTGAAGGAGTTTAAAATCCCAAGTCCTGCATAACAGGAGAACACCTAAGGCATTGAGCAATGCTGCATTCAGTGGAGGATGAAAGACTCTGAATCCCTGTAAGATGCTGTTCCATTTTACGCAGAGCTCCTGAATGTTCATTTCAGCAAAACTTGGAGTTCCAGAGTCCAAGCTGGCAGGTGAGATATGTTTCCACTGTGGCATTCTCTCCATTGGATTGGCCACGTGTATTCAAGCATTTTGCACAAAAAAAAGAACAGCTGCAGCTGCAGAAGCTGAAGGCAACTGACTTCATAAGGCCTTGGAACTTCCTTGTTAGAGGGCATTTTCCTGATAAGTAGGTCTCAGATGAGCTTCAGACCTGGCTAAGGTCTGAAGGGATAATAATAATAAGGGATACATATAATAATATGGATATTGGATACAAAAAGATTGTACCCTCTTTCCCATAGTGACTTCCCCTCCCTGTTCTCCCTGTTCGTGAGAGACACATGCTCTTCCAGTTCTACAGCAGAATTCAGATACTTGCATAACATTAAACAGAGAAAAGATGTGCAAGTCAGGACATGGAAAGGCAGAGAAGAATCAGAAGGCAGAGAATCTTTTTGGAAGGAGCAGTTCAGGAGGTCTGTGTTGTACTTCTTTTTAAGAGCAAACAGTTGAGGTGATAATAGAGCAAGTGCATTTAGACTGATTTATAGCTGTCTATGATGTTAAATGAGGCAATACTATGCCTAGAAACAATGGGGAAAACACTGCTGGAGATCTATAGGTGTTGGGTTTCTGTAGCTCTTTTGTTAGACTGGGTGAATGCTACAGAGATTGTTGTCAAGCCTCTCATTCTTTTTCCCATTTGTGAAGCCTAGTGCCTTCAAAGCCTTTCAGAAAAGAATAACTTTTGAGAATCTCTGAAAGTAAACAAGTTAAAAAAAAAATAAAATCAATAGTCTTGCTGGTTGATGCATGGAGTTCATCACTGGATCAAGCAAACCAGTGCTAATGGATGTTGGATGGTATATTGCTGGGAAGTGTCCAGCTGGGTTAAAATAAACAACTAGAAGCTGTGCTTATCTGTGAAGTGAGAAAACCTCAGCCCGTTCTTGACGTTATGACCTGGCTCAGAGAGGGTGGTGCAGTGCTAGCTGCATGGCAGCAGATGTGCCACCAAGTGGGATTCAGAGACCATGTTTTAATGTGTATTTGTTAAAGCACCACAGTGTTAGGAGGTTTGCAAACTCATGCTTTCCAAATTGGTACTGAAGGATGCAAACCCCACTGTTCTAAAGAATAAAACCTCTTTAAGGTTGCAGTTTTTTTCAATTAATAGAAAAAAAAATTGAAGCCTCCGTGTGATGAGCTCGGAGGGCTGCAGCATGGGATGAAACAGTCTTCTGGTGCCTTGTTAAAGTGCCATTTTGAGCATTGCTGATCAGCCCTGGGGTGCCTGCAGGGCATTTGCTAGTGCATCTGCAGCTCATCCTGCTCATCAGAGGGCCTCCAGTCAAGCATGTCAGCAGCTGTGGGAGGGACGGTCAAACCAAGTGCAGAGCATGAATTTTTCAGCTTGGCTTTGTCTGAGTTCTAAATCTTTAATTGATGACACAAACTGAGATGTTTAATGGGGAAATGTCATAAAAAAGCTGATGGAAATGAAAGTAAAGAAAAATTTTTGGTTGCTATTTAAACTGATAGTAGGATCTAACTTCACCATGTAGATGAAGTATGCTGATAAGTGGTATGCAAGGGTGAGGAGATGGGCTTATGCAGTCCACCATGTACAGAAACCCAACCTATGACTAAGGTTGACTTCTTTACTCTGGCAAACTGCAGCTGACTGCGGGAGCCAGACGTGAGCTGGGAACTGGGGCTTAAGCTTTGCACATGATGCAAATGGACCGTTTCTGTAGCAGAAAAGACCAGAAAAGTAATGCAATGCTGATGAGAACTGCACAGGATGAAGGTCTGCTGCTTCCATCTGAACTGTTGTCCAAGCCTTCAAGTGGATGTGTGAGGAGTACAGACGTTGGCATGAAACCTCTAGAGGGTACAAATTGCACCACTTTTCTGTAGAGCTTTGTTTATCTCAGATTCTCCTGTTTCAGTCCTCCGTGCCCCTGAAACAGTCCCATTCCAGCTGCATATCTGAGCAAGCTGGTCATCTGGAGTGCCTTCACATTAAGCAGAACCCTTTTCTGCCTTCCCCCTCCCCCTCCCCTTTTTACTCTGTTCATGATAGTTTGCTGTGAAGCTATTTATGCTGCTAAAGCCAAGGTACAACAAAGTGGAGGTCTTCTCCAGATCATCCTCTGAAACTTGCTGCTTATAGCACTTAGATCTCATTAAGCCCCATGTGGTTCTGTAAAATGCCACTTAGATCAAAATGACCTGCTTTTTTAGGTATCTTAATCTTTGCCTTGTGATACACAGCTTGAATGGTTTTCTTGTTGGGACAAAATTATTCTGAAGATACAAGTTCTTGAAATAAAAGCATGTTCTTTAGCTTATTGATACATCTGAGCCTAGAAGCATCTTCTAAACTCATGCCAAAAGAGGAAGAGTGGTGAAATGCAAATGGTGCTAATTGATGCAAAAATTACCACTCTTGATTAACTATAAGATGTCTCAGAGACCATCGTTTGACTGGAGTAAGGTTTTCTCCTGAGATATGGAACCTATTTTTTCTTGTTCTCTGCACACTCAGAACTTGTTGTTGCTGCTTAAAGCACAGAAAGGGGTTGCATAAACATTTTAATATTGCATGAGGCTTCTGTAAGCCTGAATGATCTTATGAATGCTAAAACCATGACATAGAAGCACAAATGAGAGCAAGCAGGAAAGATTGTGTAGTCTTATCATCTGGATGTACTGATAGATAAGCCAGCTCTCTTCGGTGGCTTGTCGTGTTTTGTTTTCCCTCCTGGGATAATTCAGCCACAAGCTTTAAAAATCCCCTGCCTCCTATCATTACCATTTTCAGCATTCCCTTAATACTTAACCTCAGCCAGAAGACCAGTTACATGCCTTTAGACACAGCTGTATACTATGACTTAAAAAGATTGCTTGTGAATGGGGTCTTTCATTTGGATGATTCTCATCGCACTTTCTGATCTTATTAACTGTACAAGTAGCACTGAAGACTTCTTTAGTTGTTCTTGCTGCTACAAGATAGGTGGCTCTAGTAAAAGAGCTGAATACCTGAGTAATACAAATTTAGAAATGAGATAAGGTGAAAACTTTGGATGGTAACCAGCTGGGACAGCAATCTGCAGAGTGGCTGGTTAACTCATGTCATTTGAGGTCTTGTAATGATGTCTTGCACATGCTTGCTGCAAACTGAGACTGAGGCAGAAATTAAATGGTGTGTGTCTATAATATTCATTGTTTTCTGTAATAAATGAATGTAATCATCCTTGCTGGCTCCCAAACCGCTGACACTATTCAAAAATTGAATGATTATACTGGATCAGAACAGGAACCTATGATGGTTCAGTCAACGGTCATAGCTTTTTAAAAAAATGACTAAAACAAAAAGTGTAAGAACAGAGCATGTATAAAGCAGTGCATTCCTTGGTGGTATTATATCCCAGTTTCCAGCAATTTGTAGCAGAGGAACTTCCAGTCTAATGGACCTTTCTTCCAATAATTTTTCTCACCTTCATACATTTTGTGGACCTAAGTGTCACAATTTAATAATTGTATTATTTGAGAAACAATCATGTTTTAAAAGTTCTCAGATGACTTTACTGTGAACTTCTAGGTTTTGACTTAGGAAAAATTACCATCTTCTCCGTGCAAGTCATCATTTTGTATTCTGTTACTATAAATGACTTCAGTAATCTCTTTTCTGGGCTGAAGAATTCTAGGTGACAAGTTCTCTTTGTCTGCCATTTGCCTGATAATTTTTGTTGCTTTTCATTGCCTGAAACTTTTCTAGCTCTTTCCCAGCTGTGTTAAGAATGAGGGGAAGAGGTGGGCACCTTAGAGGGGAAAACGGGACCAGAAGTGTAACATAATGACATTTCCTACTTTTTCTTGATTTCTTTCTGAATGTCTTCTGAAGTTGCCTTTTTGAATTCTGTTGAGCATTTAACTGATGTTTTCAGAGAATTATGAACAAGAAGTCCAAGAACTGTTTTCAGAGCAGCAATGGCTAATTTAGTCGTTGGATAAATGTACTAGGGCTGTTGATCACAATCTATTTAAATTTTGCAAGAAGGAGTGCTAACTCTTAAGCTGTCCTACTCCCCCTAATAAAACCTAGTGTCTGAAGTTCTTTGTTGAAGAGGTTAATGCTTCTTGTCAGTGTTTCTCCTTATTCATCAGCCTGTTCTTCATTGCAGCTGTGATGGGGATACAAGAAGGGACCGTGGTTGAAATCTTGTTTATTTCCTGCAACGATAATTCCCTGAGCAAGCAGGAGTTGGTAGTGGGAGGATGGAAGGTACTAAAGAGAACTACAGATAATTATGGAAGATTAGTGTGCTTCAATTATCTCAACAATTTGCCTTTTTCAACTTGCTTTTCAACAGAAATGAAGTGGATCTTGTGTAGATCCTTCAGTTATCTACCAATTATCAATGCCATGTTAAAAAGAATGACCAACTTCTAAGTTATTAATATCATAACATCTGGGTACCTCATAATCTTTTCAGGTAGCTATCTTTGCCGTAACCATGTAGAGGAGGAGATGGGGAACTAATGGTTAGTATTCCCATCTTCAAAAAACTCAAATAATGTTTAGAAAATTCCAACTCATACCATGCGGGTACCTCAGCTCGCAGAGTCCAGAGGCCTATGAGATCAGTAGGTGATCCATAAGGAGTCCTGTGGCAGATACTTGAACCTTGGTCCTCGAGGCTCCCCAAGGACCAAGGTGTTCACATTTCCCAGTGAATACATGTGCTTTCTCTGGCTGATTTTTGAACTACTGCACAAAAAAACCTGTTTGGGACTCCTGAGTACCTGCTGTCCATAGATCTGTACACCAGCTTTGTCAGAGAGCCTCATGTGGGCTTCTGGTGACAGCAGGAACTTCAGCAGTCCCAGACATCTGCCTGTGGACTCTGTCCCTGTGCCATCCCATCCATTGGACTCTGGCCCAGGTAGACATGAGTATTGTCTTTTCCCACTGCTTGGTGTTTTCTAACACATACACTCAATTTGCCTCTTTGCAGCATCTTGTCTGGGACATCTCCATCCTTCACTGAAAGCTTGAATAGATCTTGGGTGACAGCAGTTTTTTGTTTCTGCTGTGATTCTGAATGGAGACAGGACTTCCCTTTATGGTAGTGGAAATAATGTTTCTGGTTTGCAGTTCTCCTCCCAAGGGACTGCTGAGCTGCTTACCACACTAAAAGCTGTGGGCTTCCTGGTCATGCAGGCAATTTTCTGTAGCCTTTACTTGCTGTGGAGGTGGTCTCTCTGTGATCTTAAAAAAGTAGTATCTCCCAATTTATGTCAGGGTAATTAAAAATATATCTGATTGTTGATGTTTTATGATGATTTCAATATATGCCCAGGTTTAACCTCATGTAATGATGAGAATAACACATTTGACTGCATTTTCCCCATCGTTCCCTCCTTTTTCACAGCCGCATAGAAAACTCAGAAGACACTGCCAACTTTCTCACATGAGGCAGGAATGACAGCACTTGAACACTAGTGCCTTCCTATTGCTTGGCTTGCTGTGTGGTTGCTTGTGTGTGCTGTGCAGGTCCAAAAACATTCACAGCAAAACTAGCTGCTTTGTAAAAAGCCCAAAATAAGGAAAGGTTATGCAGTGACAGTGTGACTGTTGAATAGTTAGGTGTTTGTTATGTACATGACGTTTCTCTGGAAGATGTCCTCATGTTAAAGGAAGTCTCTTAGTAGAAGACCCTGGCATCAATTACTGTTTTTCCTGTGAATTGTAGGGTTCATAACCACCAAAGATCAGACCCCATGTGATGGGATTACACTCTTCCATTGCAATGGCCAAAGGTAACATTGGTAACAAAGGTAACAACTAACACAGAACTCTAACAATCCTGTTGTCTCTCATGACAAAGAGGTGCTCTTTACCAAGAACAGGAGGGATTCTTTGATTTGCAGAACCAAGCTAAATATAATGTAGGAGGAATGGCATACCCTGGGTCATCATGTTTGCTTCCTCACAGATTTGAGTAACCCCTTTTAAAGGCAGCTGAGATTCCCTTCCTGTTTCCCGTTAATACTGCAGAAAGATTACTGCCGAACCTCATTCCTCTGCTATTCAGAAGCTTTGTTTTCATTTCTAGGTGTACTTTCTTAACACTAGTTTGTATTTGTCCACTGACATGCCAGTAGCTGGCTTTAATGACTCTTTTCCCCCACTGTTTATCTGCAGATATTTTGAAGACAGCAGTCTTCTACCTTTTCACCCTGTATTTTTAGTTGATATTTGGTCCCCTCACTTCTGTTTGCATTAGCAGCTGTGCACGTGATCCAATTCAAACTCATCCTGCTCGGACAGGCCAGAGCAGATCTGTGCTCAGACGTTTTATGTTTTGTTTTGGCTGATAATCACTGTTAATTACCAAGTGCATGACAATACAGACTCTTTCTCCATAGCCTGATATTTCTGGCCAGGCATCCAATTTTTTATTTCAGACTTTACATCCCTCCTCTTCCCAGAAAAGTGAGCTACTGTCATTTTGAATACCATTTTGAAGTCCCTGTTTCTGTGTGCTCATAACTTCCCCTCCTTACTCATGTCATAGCTGTTTCAGTTAAGTGTGGAAAACAGCTACAGCCTTTGTATCCAGCAAGATTTGTAGGAATGGTCTGAAGACCTCTTGTTTTGAGTTCCACATCTGGGATAGCTTTTATCCCTACTTTGCTTTTAGCTACTCCCTTGTTTCTGTCTTGGCTCCTTCACTAACCTTCAGCTTTCCCAGGCTCGCATATTCCCTCTGTGACAATGTCTCAAATATTTTGCCTGCACTGGTGGAATAAAAGGCACTGCCCTTGTTTAGAAAATCAATTACCTTAGCAAATATCTGTATTAGACCACCTGGCTTTTGCTAAATCCATGATACCTTTCAGCTCTTTTTCCATTCACCTTCAGTCTTTTACACTGCAGACAGAACCTGCTCAGACTTGAATTCTGCCAGGGTCAAGCCAATGGGTCTGTATGTCTGGATCGCCCACCTCTTCACTAAATATAGAAGCTCTATCTCTGGTCATATGGTACCACTGCTGACTTGATAGATTTATTTAAAAAAAAATCTTTGGTGCTGCCTTGCAATTACATGTGCCTTATGGCAGAGAACAAATAGGAACAGGCTGTAATGAATATAGAGGAGATTCTCAGCAGAAAGATTGCTGGACAGAAACAAAATTCTGCATTTCTTTTCCAATCCAAGACTGAAACAGCCAATAGTGTCTAATGGCATAATTTAGAAATATTGGGAAAGTGTTTTCTCTTTTCCCTAGGAAATTTCAGGGAAGAAAAGCAATTCACTTTCATTAGCAAAATGGCACTGAAAATTTTGCTTCCATGCAAACCTTCCTTTTTCAGAGAAAAAATACCCAGAATGTTTTCATTTTTCTGTCCAGAAGCTTGCAATAAATGATGGTGTAGACTTAGGAAGGGATTATGGGAAGACTGGACCACAGCTCTGCACCTTGACACTTCTGGTTTTTATTTTAAAACTTTCATTGCTTTTCTTTGTGTGTTCTGTCTAATTTCTGCCATGTTCCTGTAGTGAGCAGTAGAAGTAATCTTGGGTTTGGACAGCAGCTGGATTGCACTAAAAAGAGAAGGCAAAGTAGGGAGAGAAATGTCATTCAGGATGATCCTAGATGGTAGAAGGGTTCTGTGCTAATAAAAACTGAAAATGTAAAAAATAAGTCTTCAGCATATCGTCCTCATGTTGCATATAGTGTGCTGGTTTGTGTTCCATCTATTGCTGTTTGGTGTAAACCTGATGGGTTTTCACTCTCAAAAAAGGAAATCCTATCTTTATGTCAGGAGTGAGAAGATTCAGTATTTGGGCCATCAGCAACAATTTTGAGGCAAAAGTGCGAAAAGCTGTGTTTTGACTGTTTCCGCAGGTATTGTGCTCTTAATTTGGTGACTGTTTAGCTCACTCAGCACTGCAGTTCTTTTCTCTGTGGACAGAAGACAGAAAGAATAAGGTGGCAAGTAGTTAATAGCTTCTGTGACTCCTGCTTGAAGCGGATTAACTTTTGGGAGAGCTTGACTGTTTAGGCAGTATTCCCTTATTAATGTCTAGGTCTCCATGGATATAACTTCTTTCTCTAAAGACAAACCATAGCTCTTCTGCCATTGCTTTCCAAATTCTACCTGGGGATTTTCTGCATTTTGAGCAGGTGGAGGATAACCACTAACATGCTCTTCTTTTGCTTTCATGAGGAGTTCCTGGATTACTTGGGCAATAGGGTAAAGAAAGTGTTTCAGATAAGACTCAGATGGCATTCCTGTTCACATTGTGCATGTGAGGAAATACCAAGGCAGCTGGGCACATCAGAGTCTTGTTTCTTTAACGACATTTCCAGGGAGCTACCTTCTAAGTGATGACAATAATTTATTTTAATATAATGCATTGTGTTCAGGGGAACGTCCAGTATAATAATTTGGTACTCTATATCAGTTCCCAGCTAGTGACTAATCCATCAAATTTGTTCAGCTCTGCAAGACTTTTTCTAACTGCCAATGTGGCTAGCTCATGCCACTCAGAAAAATCAAGTTGTGGGTTTTTTTTTCCATCCCGTATATCATCATCACTGTGCTCAGAAAAGGATTCAGAATCTGGGCTTGACTGACTGGCTATCTTTTCTTAGCATGAGGCAAAGCAATGTACAGCTTACTTGCCCAAACCCATTCAGAGTTTGACGGTACCCTGTGATACAAATTTAACTGAACAGATAAGAAAACTTGGAAGGCAAAAATGGGGCAGATAAGGACGGCTGCAAAATCCCACAGATTATTTCAGAATTGGTTTGAGAGTTTTGGGTGTTTTTCTTTGTTGTCTTTTTCTGGCTTTGGTGCAGTGCATTTTTGACAAGCCTCAGCAGTTTTAGAAAAGCATTCAGAAGTTTTTGATGCTCATCTGAACCAATTCCATCTAATCAGAACAGGAGCTGAATGTTACTATTCACAGGAAGCAATTGTATTCATAGAATTTCATCTTTTCTGATGTCCTCAATTTGTCCTCTGACAGAAGCAACTTTTATTAATCTGTCCTTTCACTTTTATTGATTGACCGTTTATTATGCCAATGCATCCAGCTTATGTTTACACATAAGCTGTTCAGTGAATCTAGCTGACAGTCATAATTTGAAGCTCTCGTAGGTTGAATGAAAGCGCTGTCGTATTCCTGTCACCTGCCGTGTTCCAGCTTTCAGGGGTAAGGGTACAGGCTTCCAATGCAAACGCTTGTGGTTTCAAAAGTGAGGTTTCTTTCAGTTGTCAGAGTCTCCCCCTCACATTACTGCTGTGGAAAGTCCCCATATTAGTGGACACTCAGCATATTCAAAAGATTGAGCAACCGGGATGTGGATCTGCTGTCAATTTGAAGTCATGTAAGAGATTGTATTGCAGTGGCCTTCAGGACTCCAAAAGACAGCTTTTGGCTACCTTACCCATGGAGACGTGGAGCTCAGAGCTGGGTGATGCACCATGCCCTTCAGGTGGGTTTTGTGGCATGTAGTGGTTGGAAGTCAAGTCCCACTTTAAAGCCAGCACGGTTTTTCTCTTCATTAACCTGTGGATGTTCCCATAAATGCAGATTCCACGCACCCTGACAGGGAGTTGATTAGCGAATGCTGAAGTACTGAAATATTTACCCAAAGCTCATTAAGGTTCTTAGTTAATGCCAAGCTGGCCTAAAATTGTCAAGTAGTTGACTTCTTCCTTTCTGTTTGTAGCTGGGCCAGATGGGTAAGAACAGCCCTCGCAGAGTTACTTGTATACAAGTATTGTATTCCTCGGCACACAAAGGACATGGACCTGTTAGAACAGGTCCAGCAGAGAGCGACAAAGGGGCTCAGGGGGCTGTAGCACCTCTGCTTATGAAGACAGGCTGAGAGAGTTGGGGTTGTTCAACCTGGAGAAGAGAAGGCTCCGGGAAGACCTTAGAGCCTCTTCCAGTACCTAAAGAGAGCTGCAGGAGAGATGGGGAGGGACTCTGGATTAGGGACTGGAGCAATAGAATGAGGGGGAATGGTTTTAAATTGAAAGAAGGGACATTTACATGAGATTTTAGGAACAAATTCTTTCTTGTGAGGATGGTGAAACACTGGAACAGGTTGCCCAGAGAAGCTGTGGCTGCCCCATCCCTAGAGGTGTTCGAGGCTAGACTGGATGTGGCTTTGAGCAACCTGGTCTGGTGGGAGGTGTCCCTGCCTAGGGCAGGGGGGTTGGAACTTGATGATCTCTAAGGTCCCTTCCAACCTGAACCATTCTATGATACCATGTGTGCAAAAAACAAGTGACCAGACATTTCTTCAGGTCATTATTTTGTTTCGAATCAGTAGTGTGATGAAGTGTGGGGTTCAGCAGCACATCACTTGAAATGGATGCTACATATGGCTTCTGCCATGGGTCCTCTTTGGGTTTTTTTCTGTGTGTCCTCCTAGCACAGCAGAATAGTGACTGTAGAACTAATGGTCCCAGCATCCACGCATGCCACCTCAAATCACCAGGCTTTAACTAAATGCACTGCCAGACTCATTGCTGTTCATCCAACTTAAGGTGGCTTATCAAAAGTAATTGGGAATGCAGCTCTGCAGTGTAAATCAAGATGAAGTTTTCTCTGCACATCCCATCTCACTGGTCTTGGTCATAACTTATCTCCTCTTTACTAATCTGTTGACCAGCTCTACCTTTGCTTGAGTCTGTCTGCTTTTCTCCACAGGGCTTGGCACCACTGCTGGAGGTCCCTGCCTGTCCCTCCAGAAGCTCATTTATACCTGTGTCCTTTATGTGAATGAGTATGGAAGGTAATGCCAGGCACTTGGGCATAGATGCCATGCAAAAGGTGTTATTTGAAGGTGGTTCTACTACCAGTGAGCTCTGGTTGTCACTTGGAGAGCTCTCTGATAACTGTGTTGCCCAGTGCAGATAATATATAAACTATCGGGTCCTCCTTTTACTGATGAGACATGAGTGGAAA
>VZRU01018191.1:0-18564 GCA_013398155.1 Pedionomus torquatus | reverse complement strand
TTGCATGGTGTGGAAAACTGAACTTATATCAGATAGAACTATCTTCTTCCTTCCCCATCTGTAACTTCAGAACAAGGACTGTGTATTTCATAAAACTTTTAAACACATTTGAGTGCTACTGCAAACGAGTGTTAGAAGGTGTGGTATAGAGGAATGCTTTGTGAATCTTTGTCAGTTTATTATCCCAGTTTAGCAAACTTCTGCAAGCACCTGACATATTAGTCCTACAGGTTTGTGATAAAATACTTTGCTGATTCAGTTCTGTTCCCTATCTTGATCACTGATGGTCTGTGAACCTTAACAAAAGATTTCCTATGCTTAATTTTAGCTATTAACAAATATTCCCAAACTGACAATGGTATTATGAGATTTTTTTTCATAGTTTGAAGACTTAGACTTGATGAGTCGTGATCTATTTCAGTTCCTTTGATTCTGAAATCAAGTCTATGCTGTTTTCTCTTTGAGATTCTGGGATATTTCCCGAGATGGAAGTCCATCCCTACTGTTCTCCTGTTACCTCATTTTATGATGACATTATACATCCAGAGACTGCTGTATACTGCAGGACAGCTTTCTGATGCAGCAAAATTGTCTTTTTCTAGTGTTGAAAACATTCATTACACATAACCTACTTTTTTTTACTATGTGGTTACTCTCTATGTATCTACATAGAGTAGATAGAGTAGATAGAGCAAGTAATTCACTGAAATAGGAAAGGATCAATATATGGGAAGTAGTGGGTGTTCAGGCTTCCAATACCTCCAGTACATTTGATCTGGGGAGTTTATTTTGGATGAGAAATAATTTGGCCCGGTGCTGCACATCTCTGTTACACTTGTAGTTCGAAACTATCTGAACGGAAGACAGCCTACACACCTGTCTGTGAGTCCTTCTGGAAACACTAGCTTCTTCATTCATTTAATTCCCACCAATAGCATTAACATAGTAGTGCCCATATTATTATCACTTGTGTGAAAAATAATAGCTTATGAAAGCCCTTTCCGTTTGTACCATTTCCAAGGGACACAAGGGTGTGTGCTGTCTGATCTACTTTCCCTGTCCAAGTTTGAACACAGACTGTAAGGAAGATGTAGGGAAGAATAGCAGACTTAATGCAGCACCTGCAGCAGCAATGCTAGAAAGGCACCATGAACAAAATGGCCTCTGGTCCTCTGGCCTGTCCTTTCCCCTGAGGAAGCAGTGGAAGAACGCCTTTCTGAACACCCTGCTGCTTCAGCTGCTTTGCCAATAGTTGACTGGAAGTTTATGGGGATGGGAGATGACCTCAGGCTTGTCATGACCATAACATCTGGGATAATGAACACTGGGAGGGAAATATTCAGATGTGGAGGAGCATCTTTGGAAGGTGTCTTGGAGCTGGCTGCATTCCTTTCCCATTCTTGTACATTATCTTGGAATCCATACTCGGGTTCAAATGAGTCAGAGTCACTGCCTTGTGGATCAAGGATCCACAAGGACCCTTGTGGATCAATCCCCAACTCCTCCTAATCAGTGGCTAAACAGCTTTTTGTAGACCAGTCCACTCTGAGTGAAACAGCGATCAAAGTCTTCAAGGCCATCCATGAAACACTCTTCGTTTGAATAATGGCAACTTCCTGGCACTGTTGCTGAGTTACCCTGTTGTTTTCAGGATACCTCTGTCACTTTTAGATGAACAAGTTAATGTTTTCAGTAGCTTTCTGGGAGGTGGAAGGCATTTTACACAGCAGGAAAGTCAAAGAGATTGAAACAGACTGTAAAAATAAGGTGACAAAAAAATAAAGGGTTCGGGACCAGGGAAGAGTAATAGGAAGTAAGGCTGGTGAAGATGGGAAGAGACTATGCACAAGCAATGTGGGTGATTAAGGAAAGATCAGCAGAAGTTCAGGAAAGATTTGAGAGCTGGCAGCTGAGGCAAAGGCTCCCATGGCATTTGGCCCTCTAGCGCATCAGAAAGATCCATGGTGTTTGAGAGCTCTGCCCTTGAGAACCTCTTACTGGCATTGGTTAGATTAGCTGTTAGCGGTTCACTGCAGGACTTTGTGGTAGCATGGTCCTCTTGTGGGGTCAGACCCCGCGAGCCTTTGAGCCAAGCCAAGTCTGGGGGAAACTGGGAGGTCAGGCTCCTCTAGGAGGAATTTAGCTCACGTACACCAAAACTGCATTGAGAAATGCATACCAACATACGGTGGGTGAGAGCAACCATGGGACTGGCTTCCAAATGGCATCCTTGTTCTGTATCACTGTGCTTGGTAGGGTACAGTCTGTGTTGACAGAATAACAGCTAAGCAAGGGAACAGGACTGGCTGGCTTTTAGATTTAGATAACTTTTAAATGATTCAGAGTCATTAACTTACATACATTTTTAGCCTGCAAAAACAGATGTCCTTCCGCATCTGCCTCAACACGAGGAAGTGGGTGTAACTTGTTATACATAATGACTCAAAGCAGCAGTTTGACCTGTTTAGGCAGAATGAGTAGAAGTGATGGAACTATGCACATACATTTATTTTTTTTTTCTACATAGATCACAATTAGATTTTAAGATTTTCAGCAAAACAACTACGTCACATTTAGTTCTAGGGTTTTTAGCAGAATTGGACAATTGTGGTAAATACTGCTAAAGATTTAAGATGACTAATTTTTTTACTTTGTTTAAAATAATTCCTAAGAGATGCTGGAGGGTCAGGGGATGAACCAGAGCTGAATCTAAGTATGGAACAAAGTCTTAATAAAAAAATTATGTCCTTCAGGTTATTAGCGACTAGGCCTGGATTCTTACAGGTTTGCCAAGCTCCCATTAATTTTACTTGGAAATGGGTGGCATGTATCTGTGAAGATATAAGCTATAGTTCTTCAAAAGGAAAACGACTGGAAACAGTGCAGAGGAAGGGCAGATGGGAGATATGAAATTGCTAAGATGGGGCTTCATATAAAAAAAGTTTGGTGGCTTCAGGCAAATTATTATTATTATTATTAATAATAATAATAAAAAAATAAACTCCAGGGCAAAAATGAAGATCGCAAAGAAAAGAAGGGCAGGCAGAATGCCTGGGAAACACCAGTGGAAATAGGTTGGATCGTGGGAAGAACCCTCAGGCAGAGCATGAGGTAGAAAAAGCTTTGCTGAATGACACCAGCAAAAAGAAACATAGGCAGGAAGGCAGAAGTGGTAATATAATGAATGGATGCACAAGTGCGAAGTGGGTGCTCCAGCACACCTCAACCCCAACTTTCAGACTTCAATGTGAATAGGGGAAATCTGTCTTCTTGACAGCAATGAACTGGCTTCAAAAAGAGATTTTTGGCTGCAGGCATGACAGTTTCCTCCAAAAAATTAAATTGAGTGCATTCACCTTCAAGTGATTTAATAGTCTGGAAATCACTGGGCATGTAGAATGGTTTTAACTTGTCTTCATGGAATTAAGCAGGACAAGGATTAAAGTTAAGTTTACTATTTTTAACTGACCACTCCAACCATCAGACTATTGGCTTTTCTAAGGGATGTCCCCTCTTGTAAGACTTTTATCCACTTTCTGTCCTGACTCTAGGAGCTTCCCGACAAAAATATTAGTCAAAACTGATATGCTTTGATCTTAGCATAACAACACTTCCCAAAAGGAAAAAAAAGTGCTTAAAATCCCTAAACATTTTTTCCTGGTAGAGAAGCCATGCCAACAGGCTATCAAACCCAGCTATGTTTTGAATTTATGTTTCATTGCAGAGGTTCAAAAAGGAAACCACTTTACAAGCCATTGGAAGATAAAGAGCACCAGGAAAATATGACTCACATTTCAAAAGCAATCTCCTTAATAGGATGGTAAATCATGTGTTGCTTCAGCAATGGCCCAAGTACCAAAATGCTGCATTTACATGAACAGCTTTTAACTAATACTTTTCAAGGAGTTGCTTATCATGTCTTTATCTGCATGTGAAACCAACCAGCATTGAACTACACAATGTTTGCAGGGGTAACTCTGCCAGTGTCATTGATAGGTGGTAGTGGTTCACCTGTCAGGTCTCCAGTCAGGGCATGACTTTGTATCTCCTCCTACTCCTTTTTTCCAACCTTTTTTTTTTTTTTTTTCCAGTTGCTGTAAGCTACAGTGAGTCCCATTTCCCTGCCTTTTCATAGAATCATAGAATCATCCAGGCCAGAAGGGACCTTCAAAGGTCACGTAGTCCGACCTCCCCGCAGTCGCAGGGACACTACCAACTAGACCAGGCTATATTGAGCCTCACCTTAAATATCTCCAGGGAAGGGGCCTCAACCACCTCCCTGGGCAACCTGTTCCAGTGTTCCACCAATTTTCTGTGTGAAGGAGGGTGGGATGCTCTTGTAACACAACAGACTTACATACATTCTTCAGTGAACCCTGTTGTGGCTGTATGATGCTGCAAGGCCACACAAGTCAGCGAGGATGTGGTATATTATACAATGTGCAGATCTGAACAAAAGACTCAAGGCAGATGCTGTTGACACCATCAAACAGATATGTGCTCACTAATTAGTATTTTAAAAGCAGACTTGATATCAAACAGATCATCAAACTGGTATTTGCTCACTACTTGTTATTTTAAAAGCAGGCTTGCAGTAAGAGTTGCTTTTTTTATTGAAGGAGAGATTGATTCTCAAACATCACTTTAACGCATTTATTTTCTTGACTCTACATTTTTTGCTGCTTGTTCCTTATTAAATTTCCACTTGCCTATTTTTTTTTAAATTGCTTCTGAGAAATAAACATGGAAAGTGGTATGTTTTGTTAGTGACAAATGTTTTCAGAGTGGTAAAACACAAAATCCCTGGGGCTTGGGTTCCCTTCCTTGTAGATATACCTCCTTTAAACCCGGGGGAGAATTATGCTTAGGTACTTATCAGACAGCAAAACTATGGGTCACAAAGTCAGCCTTTGCTGGGCTGATAAAGACGGATGACAGGGAAGAACAGATGACAAAGGCACTGTCCCTGCTAGTATATTTTGCTTTAGTTGCCTAAGCTGTTACAGTTTGAACTGTATGCATGAATGCATGGATGAAAGTGAAACAACTCATATTTCCAGTGAATCATATGAATACTCATGTGCTCCTTGTAGTTCTGATCGAAGAAATAAAGTAGGCATCACTTCACTTCATCTGGTATTGAATGTGGTCTTCATTTGTGTTTGTTTCAGTTGATTAAGAGTAGAGGCACAATAGAGGTTAATGCACATCTATTAAATTCCAAGTCTGACTAGGGAAGTATAAAAAAGTAGCTTTCATAACTCTTTTCTGCAGTTATATATTCTTAGCTTAAATTTATGAGCTATTGTATAAAATCTGGTGAAGCATGTATAATGCCTCTTAAATCAACCTCAAAGCAACTTTATTAGGTTACTGAAAACATGCGCTAGCTGAAAGTGAAGTATCAAAAGCAATCTGAATTTTAAACTGAATTAATTATGGTATGGAGTCCCTATTAGTGTAATGTTATGACTGGGCTTCATGTGCATCTGAGAGCCAGGGGCATGCATTATGAAGACACAGCTTAAGAACTGAGGGTGTTCTGTCTCTCTGAATTAGTAACACATACTTTGCATTTCCATAGCAAACCAATCATAAGAGGTTACAAAATTTCACAAACATTACATTTTGGCACAGTTTAAGGGAGGGAAATAATACTGGCAAACATCTTGTCCAGACCACATGGGAAAATGAATCAAGAACAACGTAAAGCCAGATGATTTGCCAATTCTTTCATACACAATGAAGCATATTAAACATTTTATTCAACATTTGTAAAAGATGCTGTAAGTCCTAAGCAGAATCTCTGAATCCTGAAATAAAATAAATGATAAAATCATCGTTCAACGCTTACTTCAGTAACTACCAAAGAAACTGTAAGGAAAGTTCATGCAGGAATTCTCCAGCTGAAGTGTGTACCTGGATTCAAATCTACAGCACTATGGGACCCTCCACACATTTCATACATTGTAGAAGCCTTGTATTGATTTGGTCTCAGGACACAGAAGACCCCACACATTAGTAGTAGCCTGTTAAAATCTACTACAGACAGCAGTGGTGTCTGATGTGTTTTTAAAGAGAGTTATTTTTCTTAACCTACACTGCGGCATTATTATAAAGACACAAAGTTTATAATATAAATTAAAAGCCTTAAATCATAGAATCATAGAATGGTTAGAGTTGGAAGGGACCTTAAGGATTGTACTTGTAAGGTTGTCTCTGAAAAACTACATGTTGTGTGGGTCCTAGACAGATACTCAGTTTTCTGTTAAACCAGATAGGTGTTNCTACAGATTTAACTACATTTTGCATTTTACATTTTACATTAGATGAAAGCAGCAAGCTCTCTGTGGCCAACAAACTGGATCTCAGGAGACTGGCTTTTTAATAAACAACAATTTTTGTATTATTAAATACTTATGCAAATGCAATACCTTTGAATTTGGTAATACAGACTTTTAGTCCTGGTTCACCTGGGGCAAACACCTGCACGCCTAACTTTAAACACTGCTAAGGAGCTGAAGGCTTTTTCACTTTAGAAACTGGATAGTTATGTAAGAAATGTGAAGACAACCTGGAAAACCAAACCCATGGAGTGAGGAAGGAAAGCTTTACCCAAAAGAGATGGTTATAACAATGTGCACTCAAAAGTTATGCCAAAATATCCCTTACCTTTCAAGACTTCTGATCACTCCAGATTCAGTAGAATCAGTACAGAAAAAGTATTTCAAAGCAAGATGAGTTTAAGTCCTATGACAAAGTAGTGCAGATTCCCAGTGTTGCCAACAACTGAAGTTTCTCATCAGAATGAATATTGAACTACCTATTCTGCTGCTCTGCCGTGATAATTTATTCCTGTTCTTTCTGTCACAAACAGCAAATCATTCTGTCCTGAAGCAGAAGAAAAATGGAGAAATCGAGACACTAATGAACAGGGTGGAGCCCAGCCTGCTCTTCTTATGCCAAGACTGTGTCAATTAAAAATTTCTTTTCTTGTACTCCTGACTTTAGAGATCCACCCAGTGTCATAAATTGGTATTGAAGTTGCAGAGCACCCTACCACTGTACACAACACTCTAAATTACCGCTGTTTTAATCTCAGAAAAGTTTTGACTAGCCAAAAAAACAAAAAGCCACCTTAATCTGTGAAAGGATTCTGTATTTATTCCCTAACATGGTCATAACAAAAATAAACAAAACTCAGTACTCTGCTTTCCCACATAAACCTGAGATACCTCAGTTTTGGGATGTCTAGGACATCACTGTAACAACCAGAGGTTATCTCACAGCTGCCAAGTCTTGCTACATTTGATATTTTTTCATGATGACATAGACATTGGGTAATATGAATGCAGAAAAGAGAACGAATTGAATTAAAACAAAATCTTCTTAGGAGAAATCTGAACACATTAAAAAAGTGCATCTTTTTAACATCTGTGATTATTTGAGTTGAATGGATCATAATTTTTGGATATATTTTGCATTCTTGAGACTTCATCCAGCCCACTTTTACGGTAATTATTTGAGCCGCCCACTCACAAGTCTGTTCAACTATCAGGAATTCATCTTATATGTTTAATTTCTCTTATGTCAGCCACTGATTTCGTTGTAAGCCTTAGGCAAGCTGGAGCTGTTCCAGCCTTTGTGAGCAAAGTATTTGCATTAAAAAAAAAACAAACACCCTTTTTTTTTTTCCTGAAAAATTCAAACTTTTGTCAAAGACTTTTCATTTCTCTCTTGCAAATGAGGAACTTGAGAACTCTTCCAGAGTCAGTATTGCCACACACTTTTTTTTTTTTTTCTTGAAAACTGATCTTACAGTTTCCCTAAAAAATGCTCAGATGCAAGAGATACGTAGTAATTAGAAGTTCTCTATACTATATTATTCCATTAATCTTTGGAAGTCTGGCTCCCTTGTTGATATGCTTAATAGTGTAAATACTCAAGCAACCTGGTGGCCCAGGTCCATTTGATAGGAAAAGACATCCAATGGAAAAAAACGAAACAAAACCTAAACAAAGGCCACTGGTAGCTGCTGGCTGAGGTAAGGTGCCAACACTTTTGCAGGGATGGCTAAGGGTATGATGTTTACAGATTCGTTGTCTTAGGACACTTGTGTTGTATATCTAAAGTTCAGCTTATCGAAGCCACTCTCCTCTCTTATTAAGTAATTCAAGATTTCTGCTATATGTTCCCCCCTCTGTAGTCAGTAGATAAACTGAAACAACTGGTAGAGAAATTTTTATTTCTCCATTAACTAAGAGGAGACCTTGGCAATAAATTTATACTGTTAAATAAATAGATAGGACCAGGGTGGTGCTCAAGCACTGACCTTTCCATAACTGACGCTGCTTCATTGTAAACTTACTCTCCAGCTGCATCTGGACTGCTCCAACTAGCAGGATGTCCCCAGAGAGGGGGTTAGTCCTAAGCACCACCCGGCCTTGAAGCCAGGGACTGGCCCCAAGCCCAGTTATTTAGCAGCACAGATAAAGTATAAAATATTAGCCCTCAGTGCTTTAAATCAGGGCCTTTGTGAATATCATCCACTTCTGTTACCTTGTCAAGTTAATGTTCCTGAGCTTCCCCGAAGAAAAGATATTTGGAGCTGGACAAAACACTTCACATTCTTTAATTTTCCGACATATTCACAGTTCAGATGAGTCTGAAAAGTAACAGTAGAGTAGTGCAAGAAAAGCTGAAAAAATTGTCTGGCACTGAGGGTCGTGTCACATTTTTACATATCAGTTTAATTCTTTGGGACTGCAATTGCAACACTTTTCACAGCTACCAACTGAGAATTAACATGCATACTCTTTTTTTTGTTGTTTAGTTTGTTTTTTTGTTTTTTTTTGTTTNNNNTTTTTTTTTTTTGTTAAAATATAACTTTTGTAAGGCATTAATCTTTGGAAGTCTGGCTCCCTTGTTGATATGCTTAATAGTGTAAATACTCAAGCAACCTGGTGGCCCAGGTCCATTTGATAGGAAAAGACATCCAATGGAAAAAACCGAAACAAAACCTAAACAAAAGAAATCACAGAAAGTCACTGCTGCTGGTTTTTTGTTTGAGGCCCTTCCCCTGGATATTCTAGTCCTGGGTCATGCCCTAACTGATGCTCTTCCCCACCCTGTTACAGCCCTCCTTTCAAAGGAGAGAACACAACACATTTCCAACTTGCACAGACGTATTTTCCAATAAAACTGAGACCTGTCACCAGCCAACCTTTTTTCTTGCTGCTCTGTCCTTAACCCTGTAGCATTCCATCCTGCCCCTGCTGATGGAGACCACTGTGACTGTCTTTCTGTCACAGAACAACCCCTGGCACCCCTCCACAACCTCAGGATGTTCTCCTACAGAAGGCAGACATAATCCTTTGTGTAGATGGGTCCTTGTTCTGTCCCATGGCTCCACAGGGCATCCAGCCATAGGGTGTGCTCTCTGTACTTCCCCCAAAGGTCTAGAAGCTTATTCATTGCCAACCATCTCTTCGGCACAAATTGCAGAACACGTTGTACTGACTCTCGCCTCTGTACTTGCACAAGAGCGTTCGGCCGCCCTGAGCAATCAGTGTTCCCCTGATTCCCCATGTGCCTTTAGGGCTTTGCACAACTGTAGACAAATCTCAAAACAACTAAACTTCACATCTGGCATTCCTATTCGGAACAGCTGCTACACTCAAGCTCTTCTGCAAGCATTATTATTACCCTTTCTTTTAGCGATAGTAAAATGCTAAACTCTAGTTTTAATTTATGAGGATATCACACGAGAATATGCCTTAATTGATGAATCAGCAAGGACAGTTGACCTTTCTGGCAGCAGGTTCTTAAACATGCTCTCATCAGTCTTTCCACAGTGCAGTCACTACCTGCTTCTCTTTCATGACTCCGTATTTTACGGGACACAGCCTCAAGAGACAGAAATGCTGCCTGGCTGTGCCAGGGCTGCCAGTTAACGCTTTGATTCCTTGTGGTGCTCCCCAGATGGTGACCTTGCTGCATGTCAGGTTCTCCTCTCTTACCTTGCTGGTGTGACCCACCTGATGGCTCACACTGGCAAAAAGGGGGTGATTGAAGCAGCACAAGACTCATTTGCTCCAAGTTTCTCTGTAAGAGCACAGCAATACTGCAGCACTTGTTCTGTTTATTTGGTCCATAACGTCAGACAAAGGGTCAAAACTAAGGCTGCAGCACACCCAAAACAATGAGGTTCCCTTGTAAATCTGCAAATGGATTTTATACAGATGCCCAAATGCAAATACAGTTTTGTAACTGTATTTATTTATTTTATTCGTATGTAACATATAAACATGTTCTCGGGATGTGTAAAGGCCTGCCCATATAGAAATGTGGATGCTACTACTGTCACCAAGAAGCTCCTGAGAGAACACTTCATTTTGGAATTCATTTTGGAATATCCTTGTATGGCACAGCAAGTGGAGTACTCATTTCACAGGACAAATTGTCCAGCTGTCTGTAAAGCCCTAGGAATCCAACAGCATTTACCCTGGGGAGTTGTTGAAAGGAAGAATTCTGTTTTAAAAACTAGACTGGACAAAATTTGTGAAAAAACTGGCTCTAAATGGCCAGATGCCTTACTATACATCAAGAGCACCCACTACCCCATATGAGGTTGCAATGGCTGAACCCATATGGTTACTGCATACCTCAACTCATTGGTCCAGGCTACAGACCATTGATGATGTTGTGTTGAATTCCTGCAAGGCTCTAATGCAATGCGTGAGGACTATTCACTCACAGGTAAAAGAAGCACTTCCAGAACCTGCCTCTGAACGTGTCACTCTTGGGTATCTAGAGACTTGGGTCTAGACTAAGGTGACACACCGACAATTCAAGATCAACAGAATGGAACCCATAAAGATGTCCTGTCTTCCAAGAGTCAAAAATCTTTATATCATCACATAAACTATTAAGATACCTTTCTTCAGGTGGCCTACTGTTGTGCTAAAGATGTCAATGTTTCAAAATGTTGGGTGTGTTTCAATATCCCTCGTCACCCTAGTGAATGTGTCCCCACCCTTCCTATGGTATGTAATTCATCAGTAAAAAGACCAGTCTTTTTTCCCCAGAGGGCAGAAATTTCTTGTCAAAGATTATCATCAGTGACAATACATGGGAGCTGATCCAAATTGATCCAATGTGGATGTGCATGAAGCTCCAGCTCCTTCTCACCACCTGGGATTGGGTGCCCCTGGGCAACACTTGTTACTTGAAAGCAAATGCCGCATGCTACGTGTGACAGTAATTGTACAAAACCTAATAATTTTCAGAACGACACTAGGCATTTATTTGATAACTCACAAAATTGAGAGTTGACATCATCTTCTGTACATACTTCCTTAGGACCTTGTTTCATTAGTGGTACATTTGCATACCCATGGCTCCCACAGGACTGGTTTGGACCATGTTGTATTGCGTATATAATGCCAGCTGTTCAACAGTTGTTGTCTCTCCCCTCTGAATAGTCTCAGAAAGGCAAGCTATGTCAGAAAAGGCAAGAGTGTGAAAAAATTAGGACTAGTACACTTCCCGTGTATGAGGTGGCAAGAGCCATTTAAAAATGGTCTATTAGCTATTATTCAAACCTAATTTGGAATTGCACTGCAGATTCTTATCAAATAATGATTTAAATTACCACTATCTGTACAGTCCCCCTTCAAAACAGGTTAATACTTGGCGTTATGCTGGCTTAGAAGGGTGAAATATGCACCTTAACTGGAAAGTAATGTTCTCCCTCTGTCCCATCCAGTTCTGAAACCGTCCATGATTTGAGTGAACACATTAAAAAAGAGGCAGCCAAAACAACTCAGGAACTGGAACTAGCGGAGCTGGTTTGAAAACATTTAAAAATGCAGTGTGGGTTGCTAGGTAAAAAGAAATTATATGGTCTTTTATTCATATTACTGCTGTTGTTTGTACCGTATGTGCTTATTCAAACAGTAAAATTGCGTATTAAGAAATGCAGGGAGACTGCTGTAACCACGCTAACCCTGGCCTTGCAGATGGGACTCATGTGCCTTGACATGAAATAAACAGAGGTAGAAAGCGAAGAAGAAATCCAGAAGCAATGCTGCTTGACACCCAAGCCTAGAGGCAAGAGCAGGTGACACGATGTGACAATCCCAAGGAGGATCAGTCTTTGGCAGCTGTAAGATGGCTGCGGCTTGTCTGCTGCATTCTGTAGAGAGGTGGAGGTCAGTCTCCTCTCCCACATAACAAGTGATAGGACAAGAGGAAATGGCCTCAAGTTGTGCTGGGGAAGTTTAGATTGGATATTAGAAAAGAATTCTTCACAGAAAGTGTTGCCAAGCATTGGAACAGGCTGCTCAGGGAAGGGGTGGAGTCACCATCCCTGAAGGTATTTAAAAGATGTGTAGACCTTGTGCTGAGGAACATGGCTTAGTGGTGGTTTTGGCAGTGTTAGATTGGACTTGATGATCTTAAAGGTCTCTTCCAAACATAACGATTCTACGACTCTATGAATCTCAAGTACCAACACACGATCCTCAGCTGTAAATCTCAAGGGATAAAGGAACGGGCACTGAGGTTCACTAGAGGAAACTGCCATTCTTTTTAGCAACATCTACCAGGAGGAAGGTACCTGCTACTTGAGTAAGTGTGTTCCATCCAAAGTTATCTGCAGCAATTATATTATGTTCCTAAAAATAAAGCCTCTTCCAAAAGAAAAAAAGCTTCTTGTATGCACTTTGGGAAAGACTGAACTCAGAGAAGCAGGTCTTCCATCAGACGCTATTATTACCTGAGGTGAAAATCTAAAATTGCATTTTAACATCTTCCAGATTTTAAAGAAGTCTTCAATAGTAACTGATAAGTATTGAATAATTAAGCAGTCATAAGATTTTTCTCATCACAGAGTGAATGTCTGAGAGCATATCAATGTGAGTGATTCCTATTTTAGCTTTAACTCCGTATAAATACCAAAGTAAAGATTACAGACTACTTTTTTATTCGAAAAACTTTTCTAGTCTTCTGCAAAATATCTCATTTTAATCTCTTATATAATATCTCATATTTTTATCTGGTATTTTCAACTCAACCGAGAGACGATTCCTTCAGGTATTTAATGTGGAGGGATGGTTAGCTGAGAAGGGTCACGTAGACATGATTACGCTGGCCGAGCAGGAGCTTGAGAAACACCAAACCCAGCTGCTCTGATTGGCAAAGAGTCAAGGGCATCCTGCCCCTGGATGTCATTGTTGAAGAATACCAGAAGGCCTGTGACTGCCCAGGCATGGGAAAAAAGGAGATAAGAGAACCGTGAAGAAGGTACTAGGAGCGGGTGGACATTTATGGATCTAGCCAACTATGAGCTCACCTTTTGCAATGTATATGAGCTAATTGTACCTGTTATAAAAGGACTGAGCTATCCCAATAAAGTCAAAGCTTGCTGATCACTCAGTGTGTCCCTGTCTTCCCTCCGTTGCGACAATTTAATATAATTTGCTCAGATATATCTCTTGGTGAAATATTATTTGATTTTAAGCTTCTGACAAGGCAAGTATTTCAATATATCATCGTGCAGGTCTGCCTTCTGTTTGAATGTGATTCTTCATTCTTAATCATACTGTCTCTTTTAATTTTTACTTGGTTTTACTTTCATGGGTCTTTCGAAGGCATTAACTGTTTACACTTATTGTTTATTTTTTAAGTTAGATATTCCTTTCTGGATATAAACCTCTTCCTTCTTAGGAAGATTTCACACAGGTTTATGCTGGGAAAAAAAAAATAAACAAAAAACCAACAAAGCAAAACCAAAAATAAAACCAAAAAAACCAGAGGAAATGAGTTAGGAAACAGAAAAACAAAGTGATGTGAAGTTGTGTGACTTGCATACTGTCAAATTATGGATTGAATGAACAGCAGTCTCAGAAATCCAAATACAATCTGTACAGTGTTCAACTATTTCGGTACAATGCCTTCATCATAAAATTTGACCCCTTCAGAACCTATGAAGAAGCATTTCAGTCACCTACTTTGTCCTCACCACTTCCTCAAATTAAATTTTTAACTGATTCATGTTTTCTTGAATAATAATAATAATCCCATTATTTAGAGTCCAATGTATTTAAAAGTATAGTTGTTTGAATACCAAGAAGAAAACAAACAAATATTTTAGACAAAGGCACTTAAGTTTCTTAGCTCCAGAAAGGTTTATTGTAGAATCACATAAAATTTACTACAGTTCAACCTGTCAGACGTTTGGGTGGGAAAAACCAGTGAGTAAGCACCAACTCGTAGACACTGTCCATGTAGCTGAGGTATCCAGCTGTGCTGGGCTGACCCTTCCAGCAGCTGAGAACCCACAAAGCTCCTCGCTCACTTCCCCCCACCAGCAGGACAGGGGGAGTTAAGAGGAAGCACAAAAGCAAGAAAACTCACGGACTGAGATAAAAGCCAGGTTGATAGGAGAGGTAAAAAGTAAAGAAAACCAAACATTGGAAAGGGAATCACTTGCCACCTCCCACAAGCAGACGGATGTCCAGTCAGTCTTTGAGCAATGGACAGCTTGGAAGACAAGTCCCTCACCATCCTCCTTCTTCCTCTGCTGGTTTTTATTGCTGAGGACGAGATTACACGATGTGGAACATCCCTTTGGCGGGGTTGGGTCAGCTATCCCAGCTGTGTCCCTTCTCCATCTCCTGCCCACACCCAGCCCACTCGTGGGGGCACGGGCAGAGTGGGAGAAGAGCGAGCCCTGAGGCTGTGCCGGCAGATTCAGTGACGGCCAAAACACCCGTGTGTCATCTACACTGGTTTAGCCGCATACCCAAAACACGGCACCATACAGGCTGTGATGAAGCAGCTCCATCCCAGCCCAACCAAATGCACCACTACAAGTTTCTACTTAAAGAGAATTAAGCTTCAGCTTGGCAGGATTAAGTCTTCTGTTGGTATCAGACAACAGCAAGTGACACTTACAAAGCAGGAATGGAACAAAAATAATCATTTAATTAGCCTCAGCCAAACATTATAATACTAAAAGACCCCAAAAATCTTTTATATTCTGAAAGGTGGCTCAGTCCTTAAAGCTCAGATTTTGCTTCTGAAAAATAAGACTCCACTTTACTCCTACTTAATCATTACATTTAATTTATGTAGTAAACATGTTACTAATTTTCTGCCTCAAACTTGAAGTATTTATTTTTTAAATGTTCTGTGGACCAGAAATGAGGCCACTTAAAGCAAAAACATCACTGAGATCACCAACTTCAACATTGTTTTTCTGGATAAAGAGCTTGAGAAAATGACGGTACGGTAATTATTTATATCAGGGATATGTATAACTTTAACAGAAGCAATACTGCTAGGATTAGAATGGCTGCACTAATGCTTGTAGCTCACAATTGTCAAATATGCAAATGACTCTGTTGCAATAAAGCTGTGTAACCATCCCGTGACCTTTGCTGTTTACCTTAAAATTCAGAACTTGTTACCAACTGCATGAGCTGAACTGCAGGAAGAGATCTTGAAGATATCTTTTAATTCAGTGAGTCTTAACTGACTCACTGTAGAGTAGATTCAGGTTGGATATTAGGAAAAATTTCTTTACTCTAATGGTGGTGGAACAGGTTGCCCAGGGAGGTGGTTGAGGCCCTTTCCCTGGAGACATTCAAGGTGGGGCTCGATGAGGCCCTGGGCAACCTGGTCTAGTTGGGGGTGTCCCTGCAACTGTGGGGAGGCAGGACTAGATGACCTTTGGAGGTCCCTTCCAGCCTGGATGATTCTATGATTCTATTCTATTCTAACTGCTTATGTACACAAATTTCAGGCATTCGAGTACATCTTCACAAACATGCCCTTTCTCCAGTGCTCTTTTTTGCCCGTGTCGAGAGGTGCAGGTAATATTCAGGGAACGTGATAAAGAACAAATTAAATTCTGTTCTCCAATATTAAGCTGTATGCTTTCCAATATTTTAAATTATTCCATATTTTTTTACTGAAAACATATTCAATATTTATCACAAAAAATTGTGCTCTGGCAGCAATACCAGATCTCTTTCAAAGAGAAATGAAGTCAAACACAGCTAAGATAAAAATCTCATTTCTTTGGATTTTGTCTTAAATTTGCAAATTGTAAAATCTTCATCTATTACCCATGCAGTAAGCAAGGGAGTCTCTTACCATTTTCGCTTTGAAAGGCAGCTCCCTCACAATTTTCAAATGTTTATGGCCTCTTGTTCAAATGTATAGATGCTAAAATAATCAGATTGACACATTCTTTTTATACATGCCATTTTTGTCTCTTTATAGAAGAGAATTTAACACTGTAAGTTTCCTTGTTTATTAACAGTAATGAACACAGTTGATGAGTCCACTTATTCCTGAAAATGTAGACAAAAAATTCATCTGTTATAGGCCTGACAACCTTCGACGAGAGAAAAAAGCATCAGTATCAGATGACTGAAATAAAAGGAGGGACATATGATACCATGGGTTATGGTAACCACTGTAAGGTTCGCAGGATTTTCTTCAGATGGTTAAGTATCTCAGCTAGAAATTGACAACGCAGGTCGTATAGCATTGTTGAGTAAATTCAGCACACTTGTTGGATGAACTGTAGGCCAACACACAGTAACAATCAATAGAGTGCTTACTTTCCCGTAGAGCTGCTGCTTCTTTGCCCGTATCTTACAGTTCCATAAAAATTTCCGTTCCCACTCTAGAAGATGCAGATACCAATTTACTACTGGTGCCGTGAAAACTCTTAGAATAAAGGTAATCATACAAAGGAAACTGGAACCAGATACGTGAAAAGATTTGAGATGCCCAAGTAAGCAATTGTCTGCCGGGAGGGAAAATTCTGCAGCTTAAATGTAGTGATATTGAGACTTCTTTGTAACTATAGCAGATCAGATTTCAGACAGGTAGATACACTGGCAGCTAGCACTGTGCAAGAAACCTGGCTGACCTCCAGCTGCTGCTTCAGAAAGTTTTCAGTAGGTCCCATGCCATACCTACCTGCTGGCCTTAGCAGATGTTTTTAGCACTGTGGGATATGTAAAATAGTATAAGGCCACCAATGAAGTGTGATTTCTAGAGGTAACATTTATTTGAAAGAACTGACACAAATAACATACTACTGTGGTATGATGGATACTTACAATAAAAAAAAAAAAAAAGAGGGGAAACTTTTAACTTGCTTCATTGTTCCTTGTAATTATCTTAATAAAATCCACACTTTTAAATAGAAGAAATTAGACAAACTTGAGATATGACATACACATTCTATTATTCTACCCTGAGTTTTGTACAAAGTCAAGTCATTGGAATGCTACCTATGCCAAGGCACGTCATTTGTCCAGTTAAGTGAAAACAAGAGGGTGCAAACTGTTCTGAGCAATGAAAAGTAAGTTTGTTCAGCACAGCATCTCGGCCTTTACAAAGCATATGCATTATTTATTCCCCTGTTCTTGTTGGATCTAAAGAAAACCTTGAGAGAGGGGCTGTGAGAAACAACGGCTCACTAGTAAAATGTAAGAGGACAAAGTCATCGAAGCAAAGGTTAAAAACAAAGTACAAAAGGATTTATTAGAAATTTTCGAAACAGCTCTGTGTCGGGTGCATCTCCAGGCTAGATGCACAAATTTGCTCATTATTTTGGGGACTTTTATACATTTTACCTGGCCGCTTATGTCCCTGTCTCCCCTCTCATTGGTTGAGAAGTCAGAGCTCACATCCTTCCTGACGCTTGTTCCAATTTGCACCTCTTTATCTCTCATGCCCAGACAACATCTGTTAATCACAGTATTCAATAGTACAAAAGTATTGGTGATTTTATCAGGGAAGGCCAGTCCTGGGAATCTGCTAACTCAAGGCAGTTCTCAGGATGTATATTCCAACCAGGAAAAAGGTATTGACAACTTTATCAGAAGGCTGGTCCTGAGAATCTGCCATCTCAAGGCGCCTCTCAGGATGTGTATCCTGACCAAAGGATACAAAGTAGCTGAAGCAAAACTTTAAGTCCATTTCTCACAGGGCACAGGAGAAAAATAAATTGCAACATATAGTGAGTTTTATTTTTGGTACTTGTGCATTTG
Source organism: Pedionomus torquatus (assembly GCA_013398155.1). Classification (NCBI taxonomy): domain Eukaryota; kingdom Metazoa; phylum Chordata; class Aves; order Charadriiformes; family Pedionomidae; genus Pedionomus; species Pedionomus torquatus. Next base: position 487 of record VZRU01018191.1, on the reverse strand, counting down.
TAGCACGTTATTCATTGAAAAAAAAAAAAATTAACCTTTTGTAATTCACCCTCAGGAAAAGCACAGAAAGACAGCAGTGTTTTTCCAAGTATTAGGACCATGGCAAGCCAGCAAAGATATACAGCATCCAGATCATTGCAGAGAAACTCTCAGAGACTGTGCTAGAAGTTCTAGAAGTCAAGCTTTGTGAGTTTTCCAGCTGACACCAATTTGACTCAGGAAGGCTGAAATGCTTTGCTTCAAATAAGGTTTGTCCTTCTGCCCAAGAGAGCCGTCGCTGCTGGCCTGCCAACACCCTGGTAGGAGGCTGCGGCCCTCCCACAGACAGCGAGGCAACACCAGGTTACTCAGACTTAGAAAAGTGAAATTAAAACGAATGATTTAAGTTTAGGTATCACTTTCCACGCCTCTCACAGAAGCCACTGGGTCCAATCTGAGCTTTAAAGCAATTACAAGTCGGGAGGGCTCCCCTCTCACAGCTCTCTTC
>VZRU01018182.1:1505-19512 GCA_013398155.1 Pedionomus torquatus | reverse complement strand
GGCCCGGGGAGGAGAAGCGGCGCCGGCGGGGTTGGCCCTGGCGTCCCCGGGCCGGAGCCAGGCTATGGAGAGCCGTATGGACTTCCAGGCGGCTGTGCCTGCGCCCCCTGATGTCGGCAGCGATGAGGGCCTGGAGCCGCCGGCCATGGACACGGGGGAAGGGCCTGCGGTGCCGTCTGTCGCCTCGGCGCGCCGGGTGGGTGCCCAGCAGCTGGAGGGGCCTCGCCTTGTGGCCTTAGGCCCTACCTGTGGCACCGTGCGGGACCTGCCCGGCCCCGAGGGCCAGCGCAGGGCTCTAGGCTCAGGGCCTGCTTCAGCCTCGGACCTTGGAGAGGATGCTGGTGGACAAGAGGAGCTTTGCTGGGACTTGGGCGGAGAGGCAGACGATAAGGCAGGGGCTGCAGGGCCACGGGACTCTGCTGGCTGGAAACCCAGTGCCAGAAGCACCCCTCGTGACACAGGACATCCCCGAGACCCCAGCAGTGGTGACCTGCCCAGCATGGAGCTTGATGAGAGCCCTGAGGAGGAGCCCTCGGAGCTCCAGGGCCTGCTGGCCCAACTTAAGACCCTCAACCCCAACCTCTGTGACCACTTGCCTGCCTCAGAGAAAGGTCCGCTGCCCTCCACAAGTGCTGGCACAACCCCTTCGTCAGGCACCGCCCCACAGCAGGCCCAGCGGAGCTACGGGCAGTGCCAGGGCAAGTGCCGGCCCTGCCCACTGCATGTAGCCACGGGCCAGGGCTTAGAGACACAGCCCTGCTGTGCCCAGCACTCAGCCTGCTCCCGACCCTGCCACGGCCTGCTCTTTGCTGAGGCTGACCGGGAGGACTTGCTGAGCCTCCTGTGCTACGAAGGGGGGCTGCCCGAGGCCAGCACCGAGACGCCCTTGGCCCGCTCCGATGTTCTGGCTGGGACCAACCTGGAGATGCTGCAGGTTCAGGAAGAACCAGCTGCTGTGGAGACACCTGAAGCACTGGAGAGGCCGGAGAGCTCAGAGAAGCAATCTTCCAGTGGCTTTTATTATCGAGAGGGGCTCTGTGAGGTTGATTCCACCTGTGAGGGCAATCAGGATGCTTCCCCAGAACCAGCCTGGGTGACCCTCCCTCCCACTCCAGCCCCAGAGGCAGAGCAGCCACCCCAAGGCAGTGTGACTGTGAGTGCATCGCATGTGGGCTGTGGCAGTGAGCCCAGACATGCCTCTTGGCTCTGCTCCCTTGTGGGGTTTTGGGTGGGGGCAGTCAGGAGCCAGGGATGACTTTTCCTTAGGTGTTATAGGGCATCATGCTGGGGTCCCAGACAAGACTCTCAGTACTGACTTTGGCTCCTGCTGCCTTGAATGTGGGGGGATGCTTGCGTGGCTGTCTGATCTGTGCGTGCCCTGGGGAAGAGGCTTGTGGGTCTAAACAGCCTCTGACCCCAGGACCGTGCACCCTCTGAGCCCCCCAGCCTGTGGGTGCTCCAGGGGCATCCTGGCCATGGGATGGGCCGGCTGAATCCCTGGGATCCCAGCCAGACCCTCACTTGCTCTCTTGTTGTTTTGCAGAACAGGGAACCCCCGTCTTCCAGCTCGGCCTTCAAAGAGGGTGAGTTGCTTCTGTGCTTGAGCACCAAAAGCACCCTGGAGTCCTGACCCACCCCCTGCTCTGAATCCCAGTGCAGCAGGTGGCCAGGGCTCCCAGTCGAGGAGCACCCACATACCCACAGGGCTGCACACTCCAGGTGGCTGCTTTGATCCCAGCTTGACCTTCATTGAGTGAATGGGAGTGTTCCAGGGATCAGGGAGGGGGGAATGTTCAGGTTGGGGAAGGGAGAAGGAGGGATGATGGGGAAGGGAGAAGGAGGGATGCCAGGGTGTCCCTAGGGAAGGGGGGAAGCAGCTGTGGGGTCAGAGTTGGTCCCCTGGTGACGGCAGGAGCCCGTCTGCCAAGCGCTTGGCTGCTTTGCCGTTTGTAGGAACGCAGCAGGAGTTGGTACCCGCAGTTTTCAGAGGTGGGGGACCAGCCCCTGCTTAGTCCCTTCCAATGCCTTAGTTCCAGGCCCTTGCGACCCGGAGGATCTGCTGGATGGTGTGATTTTCGGGGCAAAGTACCTGGGCTCTACGCAGTTGGTCTCGGAGAGGAACCCGCCAACCAGCGTCCGCATGGCACAGGCCCAGGAGGCGGTGGACAGGATCAAGGTGCAGGAGGGTAGGGGGGCATGACTGCCACCAGCCGGGCACAGCCCGTGGGCATGGGGCAGTGCTTAGGACCCCTGGCTGTGGGGCAGGGACCCAGAGGAGTCCTGGCAGCAGCAGTGACCCACTCTGGGGTGCTTCATTCTGTAGGCACCAGAGGGGGAGTCCCAGCCCATGACAGAGGTGGATCTGTTTGTCTCCACGCAGAGGATCAAGGTGCTCACGGCCGACACGCAGGTGAGCAGGGAACACGAGCACCCGCGTGGCTTTGGGGCTGCTGGAACCTTCCTGTTTAGCCTTGGGATCTCTGCTTTGCCAGTGAGGTCATGCCCAAGGATGGCCTACGGGCAAGGACACGCGTCTGGGAGGAGAAGTGTCACTCTGCAGCCATCCCACACAGGCCATCCTGTCCCTTGGCTCTCTGCGTGGCTGCATGAGGCTTCTTATGCAAACTGTACCTCATGGGTGCTGCTGGGTTCCCAGACCAAGCTCCAGGAGACCTAGGCTTGAAGCTGCTGTAGCCTCTTACCTCAGGATTAGTTGCTGTTCCCTTCTTTAGAGGGAAGAGCTGTCTTGTCCCCAGACAGCACCCAGAGACAAGAGTCCTCAACTGAAGGAGCTGTTGGTACCTTTCAGCACCGATGTGGTTTCTGCCCAGCCTGTGCCAGGCGTTTGGGCTGTGTCCCAGCGCGGTGGTGCCTGGCTGGCTCACGGGGTCCGTGGGGTCAGGGAGAGCTGAGCATCTCTGCCTGTGTCCCCCTTGTCAGGAGGCCATGATGGATCACTCCCTCCAGACCATCTCCTACATTGCCGACATCGGCTCCCTCGTGGTGCTCATGGCGCGCCGGAAACTGCCGCAGCGGTCGGAGGTGGCAGAGGAGAAGCGGCTCTACAAGATGATCTGCCACGTCTTCCACTCGGTCGATGTGAGGCGACATGCGAGAACCTCGGGAGGGCAGGGTGGCACTGGGGTCCTGGGTCCCATCCTGCTGTAATGCCGGGGTGCTCTGGGTCTCTGTGCCCTGACTCGCGTGGAGAGAGGGAAGGAGCCCAGCCGTAGGGGGGCCCAGCAAAAAAGGGGGGAGGATTGATACCATGAAGGGGCTGGTTCAGGCTCAGGAAGGAGCCAGGATGCCCTGGAGCTCCCAGAGCTGGGCATTGCAGGGCACTGACAGCTGGTGACTCCAGTTCGGCCACGAGACCGTTGGCTCTGAGCTGTGGGCATGAACAACCGCTTTTTCCCCAGGCCCAGGTTATCGCTCAGGCCATCGGGCAAGCCTTTGGCGTGGCCTACCAGCGCTTCCTGGAGGCCAACAGCATCGACCCGAGCGAGCTGAGCCCTCGCCAGTACAGCCGTGCCCTTGAGGACCAGGAACAATACAACGCGGAGCTGACCCACTTCTCCCGGCAGGAGAACTGCAAGGATGTAAGTGCTGTGTTGGAGGGGTGGGGACAATGCGGGGTACCCGCTGGCACCTCTGTGTTGTCCCCTCCGTGACTCCCTGAGGAGCTGAGCTGCTCCCTACAAAACTGCACCCCATCCCAGCTGGCTGTGAGCGCAGGACAGCCGTACTGGGACGTGCGCCCCACGACTCTGGTGGCTGTACCCTCTCTGTTCCCCTGCCAGGTCTGCATCCGGAAGCAGAAGGGGGAGATCCTGGGCATCGCCATCGTGGAGTCAGGGTGGGGCTCCATCCTGCCCACTGTGGTCATCGCCAACCTGATGCATGGTGGCCCTGCGGAGAGGTCGGGGGAGCTGAGCATCGGGGACCGCCTCATGTCAGTCAACGGGACCAGCCTGGTGGGGCTGCCCCTCACCTCCTGCCAGAGCATCATTCGGGTGAGCCAGGGGGTGCTGCCACCCTGGCAGAGACAGGGACTGCCCTGGGAGTACCTGTACTGATGGGGTCCCCCTGATGCTCCCAGCTCAGGGACAGATGGGTGATAGGAGGCTGTGGGGGGCCGTGCCCGTCCCGTGGGCAGCCGTGCCCGTCCCGTGGGCAGCCGTGCCCATCTCGTGGGCTGTGACAGTCTGTGCTCGGAGTGGTTGGAAGGAAGGGATGTGATGAGGCAGAGCCCTCTCTGGGTGAGGAGGCTGTGCTTGTCCTGGAGGGAACCAATTGCATCTTCTTCCTCCTGGGCAGGAAGGAGCTGAAAGCAAGGGCAGTGTGGCCTCAGGTGGAAGGGGACATTTTGAACGGGGTTTATAAGTTCTCTCTGAATTTGAGGCTGGCAGTATCACTGTGTGTGCCTCAGTTTCCCCATTGAAAACAGCCCTCAGCCCTCCTGTGAGGGCATCTCGCCTCTTGGCCATGATCTTGGCTCTCCAGAGTCTGACAAAGCTCCATCCCATCTTCCAGGAGCTGAAGCACCGGACAGAGGTGACGCTGAACATCGTGCACTGTCCCCCTGTCACTACAGCTGTCATCCGCCGCCCCGACTCCAAGTACCAGCTGGGCTTCTGTGTCGAGAACGGCGTGGTGAGTGCCCAGGCCGGGGTCAGCTGAGGGCATCAGCCACCCCCGAGGGACACACGGTTCTGGCTGTGTCCCCACGGAGGAGCACACGGCTCCAGCGCTGCTTCAGCCTGCCAGGCCTGAGGTTCCCCGGGGCTCTGCTGTGTCGCGGCAAAAGGCTCTTCATCGCTCTTCTGCAGCTCCAGCAGTTGGATCTGTCTCCCTGGTGCTTCTCGCTGGTTTGCTCTGGTGGTGGTGGTTTCTTCCTGGCTTCCTTGGTGTGATCTTGGTGACGTGTCGCTGTTCCCAGTGCCCCAGCCACACCCTGCTCTGGGCTCCACTGGGAAGGCAGAGGAGTGTTTCCAGCACCCGCGGGTGTTGATGGGGTGGGTGGGCAGTGAAGGGGGTGGCACGACTGCATCATGCACCGACCGATGCCCCCCCATCCGGAGACACAGTTGCCCCACGCAGGAGCTCTGGTTCTGCAGCTCAGGCTTGAGGAGAGCAGGGGGACTCGCTGGGTGGGTGGATGGGGGAGCCGAGCTCTCTGGCAGGGGGGGAACGACCCCCGGGGCTGCCCTTGCCCTACAGCTCAGCCCATTGCTCTGGTGGCAGCAACACAAAGGGACGTCCCTGTCCTCGCTGCATGCCTGTGGGCTGGAGGAGACGGCACCCACGTCCAGAGCTCGTGCTGGGAGCCTGCACGCGTGAGAGGGGTTGGGGTGGTGGTTGCCCATGGCCCTGGGCACAGCTCTGATCTAACCCAGCGCTCTCTCCTCCCCAGATCTGCAGCCTGATGCGTGGGGGCATTGCAGAGAGAGGTGGCATCCGCGTGGGGCACCGCATCATCGAGATCAACGGGCAGAGCGTGGTGGCAACGCCCCACGAGAAGATCATCCAGATCCTCACGCAGGCAGTCAGTGAGGTGAGCTGGGCTGGACTGGGTGCCGGCCAGAGCCCGCTGGGCTCGGTGTTTTGTGTTAGCTGCCTCCAGCTGACGTCTGCGCCTCTGCCTAGGTCCACATCAAGACCATGCCAGCCGCCACGTACCGCTTACTGACCGGGCAGGAGCAGCCCATCTTCCTCTGAGCCACTGGCCGTGCCTGGCTGTTGCTGCGTGTGCCTGGGGCCAGGCAGGAGTGAGCCCGAGGCCACCAGGGCAGGACAGGCTTTGCCTCCCGCCCCAGCACCCTCATCGGAGCCCTTTGGTTCCCAGCAGGGCCTAATCCTGCACCTCTTCTGTTTTACTCAGGACAGTGGGAGACTCTGGGGGTCTGATACCCGCCCGGCTTGAGTGGTGTCAGGGTCTATGGTGCCGCAGTTGGGGCACCTCTTCCTCCTCCACTCACCCCTCCCTGCCTCACAGTGCCTGCACGGTGCCCGTCTTGCTGCTTCACAGGTTTATTTGCCTTGGTGCTGACCGGAGGAGAGGGGACCCTGCGTGAAAGGTTACCCCATCCAGTCACCACAGGTAGTGCTTTTACACTCGCCAACGGTGCCTTTCCCCACGTGGGGATGGTGCTGGAAGCACAGCCCTGCACCCCAGTGTGTGGATGCCCACTGGCACCCCCCAGGGAGAGCAGGCAGCTCCCAAACTCAGCCTTACAGGCAGCAGCGCCTCTTGACACCCGCTCCTCCTGCCTGGCTCTGTCGGGGGTGCAAACACCCTCCCTGTTAGACCTGTTGCACCAAGCTGGGAAACTACCTCTGCTTTTCCCTAGTGCTGCCTTTAACTGCTCTGCACGCACAGCCCGGCCCCAGCCTGCCGGGGCCCTGGGTCGCAGCCCTCAGGGCTGTCCCTTGGCACAGCGAAAGGGAACACAGCACTGCCCATCCTGTGGAGCTGGAGGTTGTGAGCCCCGAGGAGCAACCCCTGGGGATATTTTCTCATGAGTGGGTCTCTGAGCCCAGCAGGCGAGGCAGCGCTGATCTGACTTGGCCTGTGTGCTTGGTTGATGTAAAAATAAATGGTTTTAGGGAAGTTGGGAGGCTGTGTTTCAGAAGCCCTGGCTGGGCTGCTGCAAGGGGGGACTCAGTTCTGGGCCACGCACCCTGACTCTGCTGCGGTGGCAGATGTTGGCACAATCCAAGCCTGGCTCCTGCACCAGCGCCTCTTGGGGCAGGCAGGGTGTCCAGCTGCATCCAGCAAGCCCAGCTGGCTGCGTGGGGCTCCCCGCTGTGCTGCCACACAAGGAAACAGCCCAACCCGATCAAAACATCCCTTTTATTCCAGCAGCAGAGGCTGCGGCCACAAAGGGGGGGGAGGAGGCACTTGGCAGCGTGGGATACGGCAAGATTAGGCCTGGCCTGCCTCTGGGGTGCTGCGTGGTGCTACCTGGACGGGCACGTGGACCCGGTGGCATGGGGCTGCAGCAGGGCTGGCCCAAGGTGCCCAGCTGCCCAGTGGGACGGGAGCCAGTGGTGCTGCTACACGTCTGTAGCTGGGCCCCACTCGTAGCCTTCATCCTGGTCTGAGTCATCCCTGGCCCGTGTAAACCTCTTCCTCACAGCATCGTGCTCATATGCCCTGAGGGAGAGAAGCCACAGTGTTGCCTCTGCCACCTGTTTTGGGACTGGGTGGCAGAAATGGTGAGGGGGGGGTCGGGTCAGGCCAGGCCAGGCAAAGCTGGCACCGCAGCCTCGGCAGGTCCTGCCCCAGCCCTAGGGCTGGCTGCTTGCATCCAGCTGGCCCTGGCACACAGGATACCTGATGCTGTCGTAGCGCTGGCCTCGCTGGCCCTGCCACTGCTGCTCAGTCGTCTGTGAAAGACCAGAGAGACAAGGGAGTCAGAGAGTAGGGGCAGGATTTGTGCCCCAGCCTGGGGTTGGGCTGTGTCCTGCCTTCAGGAGCCAGAGCTGGGCATGGATGCGCAGCTGGACCCTGCAGCAGTTGGAGGTGACACCCTGCCTGTGCCACAGGGGACAGGAACCAGCCCCCACAGGCAGGCACTGTCCCACTCCCTCTGTCCCACCAGCCCCTCGTACCAGTATGGGGGACCCACCTGGTTGCTCAGGCTGTGGCTTGGTGACATCTGCGCTGGCTCAGAGGAGCGGGCCAGCCCGGGCTGGTCGTAGGCATCCTCTGCCTCCCCATCAGTGTAGGCGCCTGCCTCACCGTCCGTGTCGTCGTAGTCACTGTCGGCACGACTATCGCAGGTCAGGTAGCCCGAGGCTGCTGCGCTTGGGGGGTTCCGCAGATCCAGACTGTCCTCCGGTGCCACATCTGCCTGTGGGGTGGGAGGGGGCAGGTGTGCNGAGAAGAGTAGATTTAGGTTGGATATTAGAAAAAATGTCTTTCCTCTGAGGGTGGTGGAACACTGGGACAGGTTGCCCAGGGAGGTGGTTGAGGCCCCTTCCCTGGAGATGTTCCAGGTGAGGCTGCATGAGGCCCTGGGCAACCTGGGCTGGTTGGGGGTGTCCCTGTGACTGCGGGGAGGTGGGACTAGATGGCCTTTGGAGGTCCCTTCTGGCCTGGAGGATTCTGTGATTCTATTCTATACCTGCTCTGCTGCCGTCCAAACAGGCTGGCTCTGCTGTGTCCTGATGATGTCCTTGATCGCCTCATACCAGGAGTTGCTGCTGCCGCTGAGGCTGACGGTGGCAGTGAAGAGGTGGCTGCAGTACTTCTTCATCTTGCTGGCCTGGGCGTAGAGGCGCCGGGAGCTCTTCCTAGAGTCAGGTGCCAACCACTGGCGCATGGCCTTGATGCCCTGCCGGCTTTCAGGCTCACAAAACACCACCACTGGGTAGTACTGCACGTAGTTGAGGCGCTCCACTGCCGAGGGTGTTATGTCCAAGAGGGCGTGCTTGTTCTGGGGCAGGGCACGGCCATCAGACCCACTGGGGACAGGGACAGAGGCCATGGGCTCCCCCCTGAGGCCCTGGCCCGCCCAGCTCCGAGGACACGGGGAAGGTCTCTCACCTTTTCTGCGATCTGTCGTACTGAGTCCAACTTGATGACCTTGGATGAAGCACCATCTCGGGGCACACTCGCTGCAGGACATGGGGACATGGTGTGAGAGGGGCTGGGGGACGCATGGTATCTTCCCTAGGCTGGGCCTGGCTGTGCCCTGCCCCGGGGCTGTGTCCCTCAAGCAGGGATGTCTGTGTCATGGGGAGGGTGACTGAGTCCAGGAAGGTGTTTGGGTGTCATGGGGAGGGGGCAACGAGGCAGGACTGGGACAGCCACAGGTAAAGAGCTCCCACAGGTCCCAGACACTGAGGGTCTTGCAGCTGGACACGATTTCTGCCCGGCGTGAGGGGCACTTACGGGCAATCTCAAACAGCTCGGGCAGCTCCGTGCTCAGCTTCTGCATGGCGATGTCCGCGATGGGGCCCAGGATCACCACCGGCCGCTTGAAGCTGGCTGTGGGGAGAAGACAGACTGGCTCAGGGAGGTGGGGAGCGAGGGCAGAGCTTGCAGCACCTGCCCTCCTCAAGGTGTCCATGGGCCTGGGACCTGTCCCGCTCTTCCCCGGAGAGCAGATCCCAGTAGCACCCACAGTGGGGCAGCCCCGGTGCCGACGTCCCCTGGGTGGGTCTGGGCAATCGGGGACATGGCCCTGGTACCCACCTTCCTTCAGGACCACTCTCTCGTATGGGGGGTAGTGGCCCTGCTTTGTGAGGGCAGACAGGTCCTCCCGGCTCTTCCGCAGCATCTTCTTGGCACCTCGCAGGCCCCGCAGCTTCCAAAACTCGGCCCGTGCCCCAGAGGGGTTGGCACCAGACGTAGCTTTCAGCACTGACTCCAGACTGGCGATCTGCTCGGCCCTGGGAGGGGAAAGAGCTCAGCACATGGAGCCTCTGGATTTACCCCACCCTTTGTCTCTCTGGGCTCTGAGGAGTGAAGCAGGAGAGGCTTCCACGTCCATGACTGGGGGCACAGCCGGATGAGGCTGTGGTAGCCTTTTCCCTCTGGGATCTTGGAGAACCAGAGCATCAACTTCCCCCATCGCTACTCAGAGGGAATATCACCAGCACGCTCTCCCCACCACTGTTCCACTAACTCTTGCCCTGCCTCTTACTGGGCCCACTATCCATTGTCCCTGTCTCACTGGGGAGCATGCCCTGGCTCTGCTGGTCTTGGGGCCGTTTTGGGCTCCATCCCTACCTGCTCCGGTTGGGGATGATGCCCTTGTCCTGCTCCTGCAGGTCCCTGCCCATGCGCACGGCCAGCCAGCTCCCCAGCCTGCCCCGGTACATGGTGTCCACCACGTGGAAGACGTCCCCACGGACGAAGCTGAGCCCAGAGGGTGTGTCCTTCTCAAAGTCAAAGTGTGTTCGGATGTAGAATGAATCACCCACGTTGGACGAGATCATCTTCCTGTAAACTGGAACCCAGGGTGAGAGGGACCATCAGGGTAAGAGGTGGCTGAGGAGGAAGATGCTGGAGAGATTTGGGAAGGAACTGGGCTGGGCTGGGAGCCTCCAGAGTAGCCCTTGCTGCTAAGGAGGGTGCTGGCACCACATTTTCCTCCCATGGCGCTCTCAGGCAGGACCTGAGGCCAGCACACACCGGCCTCTCCAGGCTGAGCCACGGTGCCAGAAAGCCCCCATGCTCCAGGAGGTCAAGGCACAAACAGGGCCAGGACGGTCTGGTCCCCTCCCATCACCTCTCAGGAGGAGGAGGAGGGGAGGGTGCAGGGAAGAAGGACCACCCTGCAGGGGCAGAAAGAGCCATGGCAAGTCCAGCAACTGTGATCCACAGGGGATGGAGAGGCAGAAGCCTAGGATGAGACCGGTCATCACTTACTGTCCTGCTTGCTCTGGGTCCACATCGTGATGTCCTCGCCCGGTGGCAGTCTCATGAGGAACTCCACAGCCTCCTCGCGGGTCAGGTTCTGGAAACTGGTGTCGTTCACCTGCCACAAAAAAACCACTGAGACACGGCTCCTCCAGCGGGACAGAGAGTCCCAGTGAAGGCCCCAGGGACAGCAGTGCCCAGGGCAGGGTGGGAGAGGGAACTGCTCCCCGTCACCCAAGTGCCTGCCACAGCCCCTGGTAGCCATGGGGAGGGCCTGGACCCCACTGGGTGTTACCAAGGTGCTGGAGACAGCACCACCTCCTCAGAGCCAGCCTGATGGGTTCAGATCATGGCCTGGCACTGACCCAGAACGATGCCCAGCAGAACTCCAAACCCCGGGGGATCCCAAAAAGGGATGGGGCCTGTGCAGGTGCAGCAGCATTCGGAGCTGCTCCCAGCCCTGGGTACCTGTAGGATCTGGTCCCCTTCCCGTACACCCTGGCTGTCGGCTGGGCTCCCTTCCTGCACGCTTGACACGAAGATGCCCACGTCATTCCCACCGGCCAGCCGCAGCCCCACGCTCTTGGCCTTCAAGAAGTGCACGACCCTGGAGTCGGCGCTGTACCTGCCACCAGGGAAGCCATGGTCAGCCCAGCAGTGACCTGCCAGGGACAGCACAGAGCATCACCGGCCCAGTAACCCCAACCTTGCACTGGAGCAACTCCCCATCTCCCCCAGCCCTTCCCCACCACATCTCACAGACGTACCCGTCCTTGTGGGCAGCTCTGCCAGTGGGGCTGGTGTGGGGGCCTTGGTGGTCATCTCCCTCCACAGCTTCCAGCAGGTCTGCAGGGAAGAAGGGCCGGTCCAGGAGGCAGTGGTGGCTGCGCTGTTGCCAGGGCAGCTGAGGCACAGGGAGACCTGGCACAGCTCTGCCAGGGGGACTCGGACAGCAGAAACACACAGGAACCCAGAGCCCACTCAGCCCTTAACTCCCCCCTGAGTTCACTCACCAGGGCCACGAGCATTGTCCACAGCCGTGTCAGCTGCAGGGTCCCTGTTTGATCGTCTCTTCTCCCTAGAACAAAGTTGGGGCAGGATTTAGGCAAGTCATGGAGGCAGGTGCTGGACAGATGGGGGCAGGCAGTGCCAAGAGGGCAGCAGGGACAATAGAGCAAGCTGGGGACTGAATGGCAGCCCCATCTCCAGGGTGAACTGGCTCCAGGATGGAGGAGAACCAGCCCCTGCAAAGAGGGAGAGAACAGGGGGGATCCGAGGGTCTGACAGGGCAAAGGGGGACTCATGGGAACAGAGCAGGACTTACAGTGGTGAATTCCTCCTGGCAGCAGCTGTAAGTCGTGGGGAGGTCTCGGGGGATGGTGGATGGGACAGTTCAGAGTCAATGTCGGAGATGTCTGCAGGCAGGGAGACGCATTAGTGACCGCCCAGTCCCTGTGCTGTGCCTCTGGTGCCTGGAGCCATCACCGTGTTCCCTCACCATCCATCCGGGAACTGTCACTCTGGCTTTCTTCTATGTCAGGGATGTTGACCAGGAATTGCCGGTGGTCCCGGAGGACAAGCAGGGTCAGGGTCCCCTCTGTCCGCTCGATGAGCTGCTGGGTTTCAGCCAGAGACATGTCCTCACTGGCCACCCCATTGATCTGGAGAGGGCAGAGCAGGAGGCTTCAGGACACCCGCTCCTGGGAAAGCTGCCCCCAGGAAACCCACGCTTGAATGGGATGCTCCAACTGTCGCCTTCCCCATCCTGTCCCAGCCCCTCCAGCCCAGCCCCAGCTCCTGCAGCTTTGCCCATCACGGCCCATGTCCCTGTTCCTGGCTGCCTCCCAGTGTGGCCTCATCCTGCACAGAGGAAACAAATGAGCACCGTTAGCTGCAGGGGTGGGGGGGCTGCATGGTGGCAGGAGCTGCAGAGGAGCCTCAGGTGCTGCCTGAAGCTCGGTTTTACTTTGACCTTAGCCCAGCGCTGTCCTTCCACGCGCTGGACTGGTGACAGGGAGTGAGGCCCTGAGCAGACCATGGGTCTGGGATCTCCCAGTGGTGCAGCAGCTTTTCCCACCAGACTGCTGGGATGAAATCCCTCCTCTTCGCCCCAGAGTCACTTTGGCTCCAGTTCCCAGCAGCCACGGGTTGGCCTGGCCCATGTGTGCAAACGAAGCCTCTCCCTCCTCTATGTCTTCCTCCCCAAATACTTTAAGCATCATTTTATGACATGCTCTGAGCACCCCCAAACTCCTTGAGCCAACTGCTCCCTCAGCAGGGACACGCACCTGTGGGAGGTGACCACACACCATGGGGACAGAGGGGCAGACATGCTCCTGCTGTGGCAGTGGGACAAGCAAGTCCCAGATGGAGTGCTGCAGGGCTGCCTCACCCAGGCAGCTTTGGCTCTGGGGAGAGCTGGTCCCCAAGAGCCCCCGTGGGATCCCTGGGCATGGGTGGGAAGCCAGAGCAGGGTGCGGGCACCAGCCAGTGCTGCCTCCAGCCAAAAGAAGCACCTTGTGGTGACAGTGGCCAGGGATGAGCCACTGGAAGAGGGGAGATGAGCCCCCCCAGTGCCCTGTGAGCCCCCATACCTTCAGGATGAGGTCTCCCTCCTGCAAAGAGCTGTCCTTCGCCGCCAGCCCACTCTCCACTATGTGCTTGATGAAGAGCTGACTCCCCAGCTTCACACCATACTCTGCACCAGAAAAAATGCACAATGGTACCAGAGACAGGCAGATGCAGGACCCCCTTGAGGTCCCCCATTGCCACCATCCCACTTGGGGCACTAGCCAGCTGAGCTCCACAGCCTCCAGGCCGGTTTGGTGCACCCAGCACAGCACCAGACCCTGGCACCAACCCCAGCATCGCCTCTGCCCTGGGGCGGGGGGCACACGGCCACCAATTGTGTGACAAGATCAGGGGACAGGGGGAACGGGAGGGCCGCACCTTCATCCTGCTTCTGCTTCACCAGGACCGATGTGATGGGCTTCGTTGGCACATTCTGACGTGGCAGTCGCTTGAAGCCCGACACCAGGGCCAGCCCATTGGTGTCCCCTTCGTGGCCAAAGCCATTTGTAGAGCGGTGCCGGCTGTAGCCCCTCTGATCGGAGCCACTGCCGGGGCTCTGCCTCCAGTGGCTGCTGTCCTGGCTCCTCCTACGGCTCCGGGACACTGGCTTGCGGTGCCGGTGGTCATCCCGGTGGTGGCCAGAGCTTCTATCGCTGGACGAGTCTCCGTCGTAGCCCCGGCTGTGGTCCAGGTCATCCCGGGAGCGGTGCAGGGCTTGATGAGCACTGCGGGACCCATGGTCCTCATCCGAGTCATAGTGCTGGGGCACGGTGGGGGACCCGGGGCTGCTCTTGCTCACGGGGAGGTGGATTTTCTTTGGTCTTTTCAGCGTCTACAGATGAAAAGTGAGAAGGCAAAGGTGGTGGGTGCAGTTGCTTCTGCCAGGAAATGTTTCTTGGACAGCAGTGTCCAAGCTCCAAACGGGAGCATGTGGGCACAGGAGGAGGACGGGGACACACAGAGTGCAGTTCTGTGCATGATGCTGGCCCCCACCCCGCCGCAGGGCACACTCACAATGTTGGCGATCTTCCCGCAAGTTTTAAGAGTCTGGATGGCAAAGGAGGATGAGACATTCTCCATGGAAAGGCCATTCACCATCACGATGTGGTCCTTCTTCCTGGTGGAGCAAATGCAGCCGTGGCTCTGCCCCAGGCACAGTCCCCAAACCCAAGGAGCTGGTGGGGTGACGGGGGCAGCCATTGCTCCAGGAGGACTCCATCCCAGCCGGGCAGGGTGGCAGCGGGGCTGGCCCTGTCCCAGCAGGAGCAATTCGCTGCCCTTCCCATCCCCACTGGCAGCGAGCACCCCCCATGTCCCCACATCCCGGCACACTCACTGGAGCCGTCCCACTGCTGGTCCCCCGGCCACTACATCTGAAACGATCACCGCTGTGTCCCCGGTCACCCTGTTGGGACGGTCCCGGCCACCGGAGACAGCGAAGCCAAAGCCCCGGTGAGGGTCCTAGTGGGGATGGGCAGATTGGGGTCAGGCAGAGCTGGCCCCACAGTCACGTTCACCTTGGCCCCCGGGCCACGCTCACCTTGCTCAGCGTCACCGTGTGCTGCTCCCAGATCAGCATCTCCTCCATGGTGGGCACCCGCCAGCGCAAGCGAGCTGTGGTGGCAGCCGGCTGGCACGGCAGCCCCTGCCCAGCAGCCAGGGGTGTGGAGCAGCTCCGGCTCCTCTTCGCAGCCGCTGGACCCTTCCTCAGTCCCGCTTCACGCTGCAGCAAAAAGCAGAAACAAAGCTGAGCCGCAGGCACCAGGGACCATGAGGGTGCAGAGGACAGACCCCCCCAGTGGTGCCCAGGCACCCAGCAGGGGCAATGGGACTCAGGGCTGTGTGGCACCCCAGCTAACCCTGCACGGGAGCTGGCTCCCAAACCCAGAGCTGCCTCCACGCAAGCATGAAATTCCCACCTTGGGATGTCCATCTCCATCCCCTCGGATACACGTTCACAGAAGGGGAGGATTGATGCAGGGCAAGCAAGTCTCACCCATCTCCGTGCCTGGGACCACCTGCCCACATGTCCTCGTGGCCTGGCTCCCCTCCCTCCTCCCGGGAGCCGGCAGACCCTGGGGTGCCGCGTCAGTGCCCTCCCACCTGCCTGTTGGGGGCTGCGACAGGACAGCGGAGCTGGCAGCTCTGCCAACTGCTTCGGGAGCACCAGTGCCCCGGCATCACCCTTTGGTTTTCCTGGGTTTTCCCTGAAAATCCAACATTTTCCATCAAGGACAGATGAGCCCGACTGACAGGGTGATGTCCCACCTGGGCTGAAACGCCCAGGCTGGACCCAGGGAGTCCCTCCACTGGCTCCTGGCTCTCCAGAGAAAATGTTGGCATGAACCCAGGGAGATGCAGGATCCCTGCATGGGCTGAGGGACAGTGGGTCCAGAGCCTCCCACAGCTTCTGTGGGGTGGGACGGGAAGGACCCAGCTTGCTCAGGGACTCCAAGGTTTATCAAACACACCACAGAAACCCTGGTGAGACCATCAAGTCATTCTCCAGGGTGATGGGGACACGAAGGCCAACAGCCCAGTGCAAGTGCCACCACTACCACCACCACCAGATCCTTACCCCTTCAACTGGTGCAGGGACCAGTAAGAACAGACCCACAGCCATTGTCTGTCAAAAAGCTCCCCCCAGTCCCACCAGTTGCCCCCAGACTGTGCATCCTGCTCTTGCCCTGGCACCCGGAGGTGCCAGCACCTGTCCTGGTCCCACCCATGGCACGGGCACAGCCACAGCACAGGCATGGCCATGGGCACAGCACGGTCCATCACGGGCACAAGGGGCCATGGCCACGCAGGCACAGCTGGGCCTGGAAATCTCCCCAGTGCTGATTGGCTGACAGCACTATCCCCTGGCACTGATTGGCCAACAGCTCTGCCACAACATGACCCGCCAAGATCCCATTGGCCGACGGCTCTGCCACCACCTGTCTCTCCAGGCACTGATTGCTCCACGGCTCTGCCCCAGCCGAGCTCTCCGGGCTCTGCTCGGCCAACAGCCCTTCAGTGGCACATCTTTGGATTCTGATTGGTTGGTGTCTGTATTGTGACAAGTCTCTCCAGGATCTGATTGGCCAATGGCCCTACCACAGCAGCTCTCCCAGGTCTCTGATTGGCTGATGGCCCTGCCATAGCAAATCTCCTAGGTCTCTGATTGGCCAATGGCTCTGCCACAGCAGATCTCCCAGGTCTCTGATTGGCCAATGGCTCTACCACAGCAGCTCTCCCAGGTCTCTGATTGGCCAATGGCCCTGCCACAGTTGATCTCCTAGGTCTCAGATTGGCCANGCAGCTCTCCCAGGTCTCTGATTGGCCAGTGGCTCTGCCACAGTAGATCTGCCAGGTCTCTGATTGGCCAATGGCTCTGCCATAGCAGCTCTCCCAGGTCTCTGATTGGCCAATGGCCCTGCCATAGCCGATCTCCTAGGTCTCAGACTGGCCAATGGCTCTGCCACAGCAGCTCTCCCAGGTCTCTGATTGGCCAATGGCTCTGCCATGACCACAGCCCCCAGTTCTGGCCACTCGGGCCCTACTGCACCCTGTCCTGTGGCACCCACGCAGCCCTGTGGTGCTCTGGGACAGCCACGCTGGGGGCCGTGCTGGCTCCCCCCTGCAGCTTGGCCACCCTGGAGCCAGGGCCAGGGCCCTCCGGTGTTGGCACCACGTGAAACTGGGAACCTCCACAGCCCCGTTGGGGGTCAGCCTCAGCAGGACCAGGGGGTATCAGAGACAAGCGCTGACGCCCCACGGGCAGTGCCATGGGTGACCCTGAGCTGGATTCCTGTAGGGAAGCTGGGGTCAGCGGTGGGCAGCCAGCCTTGGGGCAAGCATGGCAGCTCCACCCCAGCACGGGCACTTCCCACGGCCAGCCCACAGCAGGGCTGACAACAGCCAGGCCCCAGGAACGAGACCCAGCCCCCAGGAGGGCCGGTGTAATCATTCACCCAACCCTCAGAAATAGCCCTGGGCGGGCAGGCTGAGGCTGGCGGGTGCCGAGGGCAGAGTCCGGGTTTCCACTCCGTGTCATGAGCAGCCAAAACCAGCCCAAGCACCCGCCTGCCACCCACCAGTGGTCTCCACGCCAGGGGGGACACATGTGCCCAGGAGGTGGTTGGGGCTGACCAGGACCCCAGAGCGGTGGCAGCAGCAGTCCTGTTCCAGTGCTTTTAGACCAGTAACACACAGGAGATCCCAGCATGGACGTGGGGTGGTTTCCTGCCAGTTCAGCTGGCAGGTCCTGTCTCAGCCATGTCACCAGTGTTGGCCAGCCAGTGCTTATGGGGTCCCTCGACAGCCACGGGTGACACCGCATGAGCCACAGGTCCATCGTTGGGGTCCAGAGCATCCCCCTCCCCGGGGCGATGGCCCATCTGCAGTGCCAGAGCCAAATCTGCTGCCACCCAACACAGCCCCTCGCTGTCCCCAACCGGCTCCCACTGCTCTTCCCATCACCAGGACGCCACAAATCAGCCACGCACCTGCATCCCACTGCCACCCGTAGCTGGCCATGGGCAGTGCCAGTCTGGGGACAGGGGAACAGCATGGGGATGGCAGCTCTTGTCTCACCAGCTGGCACAGGGAACACCCAGGGTGTCACCAAACCCCAGTTCTGTCCCCAGTCTCCCCCCGGGGACCTGGCGTAGGGCCTGCCCCGAGCCAAAGGCCAAGGCTGGCAGCCGGAGGAGCCGGCTCGGCCGGTTTCCGACAGAAACCAGCCCGCACCCGAAATGGCCCCGCCGGGGGAGGCAGTATCTGGGCAGAGCTGACCACGGCCCAGCCCACCACACCCGGCACCGGGCACCAGCAGCACCGGGAGCCCCACACGCCCCGCTCTGCCCCACGCATGCACCGTGGTGAGCACCTCCAGGGATTTTAACACCAAACAAAGCACAAACTGCACCGGGACAGCTCAACCCACTGCAAGGTCCCTGACTCGGGGCTGTGCCTGGCCCTGGGTGATGCCCCCGGCAATGTCCACCACGGGGACAGCAATGGGTGGGGGGGTTATTTATGGGAGGGACGCACCGTGCCCACCCCAGCCTTGCCTCACGG
>VZRU01018177.1:4631-15474 GCA_013398155.1 Pedionomus torquatus | reverse complement strand
TCTCAACCTCATTATTTTCCACGTAAAAAAAAAAAAAAACCCAAAGCGCTCTTTATTTTCGGACACCGTGGCAAACACAAACGTCTCCTCCGTCTCTGGCCTAAGGGAAACGTATGGTGGGTCACGTCCATAACCGGCACAGAATTAGAAACTCTAGGAAAAAGAATGTATTTCCATGGCCTCCCACCCACGTGGCTGTGGGATGCAGTCCTTCTCACCCTGTTTGCAAAGAGCTCTGCTCGCTAAGAAGACCATGAATTCCAAACTGAGTAAAAGGCGGCCTGCGTGGCTGACGGCAGAAGCGACACGCGGCCGGGGAGCGAGCGCAGCCAGAGCTTGGCTCCCATCTCAGCAAGAACAACACGCGGAGCTCTACCACCGTCCCGACAGCACGGTCCAGAGTGCAATTCCCGCCGACAGAACTGGAAGCAGGATTCAATCCTAACTACGGAAAAGAGTGTATTTATTATTCATGCAAGAAGCGCTGCAGACACTGTTTCTCTAGTTCACAGGATCAACCGCAGAGCGGTGGCCGGCCGGGACCCGGGCTGGGGGTCGCCGTGCCCAAGCCCCCGCGCCAGGGGCTGCTTGGGACCCACGGCCCAGCAGCTCGTGAGAGCAAGACGGGTGGAGACCCCGACCCCAAAAGAGTCCTGTGATCCTGTCAAACAGTTCATTTTCATCTGAAGCAACTTCAAATCATACAAACTACGATCTCTGGTAGCAATCGGAGCTAACGTGCAGCTGATTTCAACCGTGGGGAATAAAAAGCCCCGAGCTCTCTTTTTTTTGTTTGTTTTCTTTTTTTTTTTTCTTCATTTTTTTCCCCCCAATACCCTTTACAATCCTTTATTTTTTTTTTTTTTCATTTTTTGGGTTTTTTTTGCAAGTTTCCTACAGACATACAAAATTAATTCAAATATCTGCTACACCAAAGAGGAGCTCATTCGACTTTGTACTAGCCATAAAAATATATGCTTGAAAATCTGCTTCGCAAAATATTTCATTTGTTTACTAGAATGAAATATAGAAACTGTCAAAATACGTATATAAACTCAATTTTCGGAATCTGCAAAGATCACAATTTTGCTACAAAATATACCGACCGTCTACCTGCTCGCCATAGAAGATTTTCTTACAAAGATACCGTTGCTTTGCAAAATATCGCCTACCTTACAAAATTAAGTCTGGAAATTTCGCACTACTTTCAGCGTATAAACCATATATTAAGAACCTCAGGAACCCTTTGGTATAGATCTTCTGGTTTGATTTGTTTTTGTATTATTATTTTTTTATCATTTTTCTTCGTATTTGGTTTCAATGTTCCAAAGCCCAGGAGAATCTCTGGTGGGAAGAAGCAACGCCTGTTTAATTGGACAGACAATCACTGTTTCATTTTCAAACGACAGAGGTTTATCGTGCCCAGATGCCGAAACACCAGTTCCCTCCTCCTGCCTGGGCTCAGAGGGAACCGCGGGGGTTGAATTCTCCTCAGAAACAAGAAAATAAAAGAAGTCGACCCCCAATTCCCCGCGCCTCGGACGCTCTCGGGACCGGGTCTCCCGCCGCTCGCTGCGGAGCCTTTCCAAATGCCAGAACCACAGCAAACACCGGGCAAAAAACCACCAAGAAACCACCAAAAAAACCCAAACAACCCAACATTTTAAACTGTCAGCTGAGAAAGAGTAAACATAATTTATACCTCTAGCAAAGTATTAGCTTTTTTTTTCTTTTTTTTTTCCTCTTTTTATCATCTGCACCTGTAAATAACAACTTACAGGTTCAAATAAAAATATTTACATACAAATAACTGAAAGGAAAAGCAAGGATTGAAAAAAAGAGTAAGAAATCAAAACATAAACTGGTTTTAAATGTGACTAGTGATGGCAGCTACGGCAAGGATTCCGTCTCGGCCACATTTTACTCCTGACCGACCATCGCCTCCGTCGCAGGAGAAATCCGCAAAGGAATCCTCTTCCCCTCCTTGGCAAAGGGGCCTGGCCCTTCCCGGGGGCGCAAACACTTTCCAGTTGTGCCAGCAGGAATTTTGGTGAGGTTTTCTCGTTTCTTTTTTTTAGTACTTTGTCACCAACACGTTGTAAATAAAATCTCTATAGAGTCTTTACGTTGTGAAATCTAGGTAGAAAAGTTTCATTTTTGACCTTTCATCTAGTTTAAAAAATTCAGTATAAAAACAACAACAACAAAAAATTCTCCTCTGAAATTCCAACAGTCCACAAAAATTTTACCTTCTTTTCTTACACGCTTTTATGACAGTAAAGATCTTTCAAAGTTTTTAGCTCTTCAATTAGAGTTTTGTTCTGATTTTCCAGGACTGCAACTCGATTCTCCAGACACTTAACATACTCTTTCTTCTTCCTGCGGCATTCTCGAGCGGCTTCTCTGGAAGAGACAAGCAGAAGTGACTGTTGATTTGAGATCTGCCTGTCATAGGAACGGCAGGATCCTGACCAAGACAAGGAGAGAAACTGAAAAACCCCAAGGGAGAGGTGGAGAGCAGCGAATTTGGCAGCCTCCGGGAACACACAGGCGAGTCAACCTGCAGCGAAAACCCCATTTATTTTCTCTGAACTGGGCTGCATCCAAAGCAGCGTGGCCAGCAGGGCATGGAGGGGATTCTCCCCCTCTGCTCTGCGCTCCTGAGACCCCACCTGGAGTCCTGTGTCCAGCTCTGGAGCCCTCACCAGAGAAAGGACATGGACCTGGTGGTACGGGAGGGCCACCAAGATGATTAGAGGGTTGGNCCTGAAAAGCTCCTGAAAGGGCCTCCCATTGTCTTCCACGGTGGTGAGACCCCGGCCCAGGTTGCCCCGAGAAGCTGTGGCTGCCCCATCCCTGGAGGGGTTCAAGGCCAGGCTGGATGGGGCTTGGAGCAACCTGGGGTGGTGGGAGGTGTCCCTGCCCAGGGCAGGGGTTTGGAACTTGATGATCTTCAAGATCCCTTCCAACTCCAACCATCCCATGATTCTATGAACTGTGAGGGACAGAACACGTGGCACGTTTTGGTCAGAATTTTCAGTGTTTTTCGTGACTGGATGCGGGACATGAGTACTGCGAGCTCGCAACCCTCACCATTTGTGCTTTGAAGAGAATATTTCAGCACGTTACCAAACCCACGCCCGCTCACCCACCTGTTCTTCATCAGCCTTATTTCTCGTTTCAACTGCGGATCGTCCGTCTTACTTGTCTGTGATGTCAGAGTGACAGGAGACGTCATCACCACCGTCTGGGGAAGGGAGGTGGTGGTTGGCGTGGTGCGGATCTGGTAGGTCTGCATGTCCCCCGACGCAGCTGGGGCGACAACAGCGTAAGACACCGAAAGGCGGTTGCGTTAGAAAGCGACGCCAGCGCCGACCGGGGCAGTTTCTAACCGTTTCCAGAAGGTACTCACTCTGCACCACCACTTGGTTGCTGGGGACCAGTATCTGCTGCCCGTCTGAGGTCTGAGCGTACTGCAGTATCGTCGTCCCGGGCTGGGTGCTGCCCGCGTTCGCCATCGTTAGTGTCTGCAGCCCCTGCACGCCGTCGGCGCCCGGGCTGGCCAGCTGTAACCCGTTTGCAGCAATGGCAACTAAAAAGAAAAAGCAAAGGGCGGGTGTTTGGAGCTGCACCCGGCAGTGAAGTCCTCCCTGGCTGCACATCTTTTGTTTCCACGGTTGAAAAATACTGCCAGTTTTGAAAGGCTTTTTTCTTCCGTCAGAGGGACCACGTGAAAATCCACCTGACAGATCAGGGAGGTTGAGGTGAGATGTGGGGAAGAACTTCTTTCCTGTGAGGGTGGTGAGAGCCTGGCCCAGGTTGCCCCGAGAAGCTGTGGCTGCCCCATCCCTGGAGGGGTTCAAGGCCAGGCTGGATGGGGCTTGGAGCAACCTGGGGTGGTGGGAGGTGTCCCTGCCCAGGGCAGGGGGTGGCACTGGGTGACCTTCAAGGTCACCTTCCAAACCCAAACCATTCCAGGACTCTGTGATACGACTCCATGACTGGTTCTTTGCTGCCAGGCTCTGACCCAGAAGTTCTGGAGGAGGTGGGGAGCTGCTGGCAGTGGGGAAGCCACGGGGCCGGCCCCTGTGAGCCCAAGGCTGGTGCTGCCCCAGCTCCACACTGGCCACCAGTGCTGGCTACTCTGTGGAAACACTTCAGAAAGGGCAAAAATCCAGAGAGGCCAAGGAGCGAGGAGGGAACGCCCGGCACAGGGAGGGACAGGGAGGAGCCGCCCCAGGCACCGGAGAAGGTTTGGGTTTTGGTTCAAAGCCCAGGGACCACCGGGGAGGTGATAAGGGGACACCTTTTGTGCGTGTTACCTCCCTGATACCACAGAGTCCCTTGGCGTGGCCTCAGGAACGGCATCTTCACTGTTCTTACATTTTGGAGTAAATCTAACACTAGAAAACTGCTCTGTGTTTCTTAACGACGTCCTTTGAATGCCTCGTCTTAATATGCAAAGTTAAGATAACGAAGCGTTCAGTTTGTCTGGTGGCTTTAGAGATACCAGCCTATTTCCATGTGATAACAACACAAACTTTACTCACTGATAAATAAATAACCAAACCTTTTGAGTTTCATCTTCTAACAAAAACAAGCCTGCATTTTGAAGCCAGTTGAATAAAACCATATCCAGGTAACCAGTTAAATATATCGTATTAATTAAAGTTAATATTTGGTGTAACGTACTGTACTGTCCGGTGCTCGTCTGGTAGATGGGTGTGGGAACGGACATGGAGGTGACGGTGGAGACACCGGGACTCTCCTCATCTCCTTTCCTATCGCGTGTATCTTCAGAAGAAAGATCTTTCAAAATTTTTCTATTAACAAGAAAAAAAGAGTTTCTTTTTCAGCTCCAACAGCGGCAAAAATGAGAAAGTGCTGCGGCGCCAGACAACTGCCCCTGCTTTCAGTTACCAGAACAAACACTAACGTCTTGATCTAAAACAGTTATTAAAAAAAAATAGAAGTATGAGCTGACTGCCTCAACCCCCCGTAGTTTCTATCGTCTGGTTTTTTATTTAAACATTTGAATGTCGTTAGGAGCTCGGAGCGAGCCAAGCCGCTACCCGCTTAGGGAGTCCGTGTATGTGCTCATGGGCTGGAACTCCAGAGTCTCAATCCTTGTCCCCCAAAAACCTCAGCCCTCTGGGCTCCTAAGCCCGCGGGGAAAACCCGCACCACGTCCAGGAGACCTCAGCAATCTCCGGAAAAACGGTGTGTTGAGAACCAGCGCTGCAGCTGCGTCGCTTCATCACGCTCAAAGCCGCATCAGAGTTTCCACCAGAAACATTTTCCGGGGATAGATAACTGGCCTATTAAAAGATTTCACTGATTTACGACCTGATCCTCTAACTCACTCGTGAACAGGCTTTAAAACCAGTTTGCTCTGTCTGCTGTCACAAGAACTGAAAAAATAAAATAAAAAAAGAGTGGATTCCTACAGTAAAGTTTAAAACTGAGATCGTTTGCTCTTCCCGTGCAGAGCGAGACCTCACACTTCGTTTCAGTGTTTCACTTGGCTCTCGCGCGGCGTCTCCAACAACCCACGTCCCGTGTGACGGTGCCCTCACACGCGTCTCTAGAGAAAAGAGGAACCGACGGGAGCAGCCGGTTTCATGCCTCTCACTCCAGCTCAGATGATGAATCGGTGGCTGTTTCGGGAAGGGAAAAGCAGAAGCGACAACTCCCCATCCCAAACCTGCCGCGGCTCCGCTCCCAGCTCCAACTTTCCCACTCCGGCTACTTTTAATTCAGAATTGCTCTTTCCCACCACCGAGCCCTCCTACATTATTCATTCCGGCACGTAATTCAAGATGAGATAAAGTCCTAAGAAGAGTGGATAAAACATCCACCAGATGAAAAGGCAGGAGCCAGAGCAACCACCGCAGACGGGCGCATCCGGGAGCTTCACAAACTCTCTTTTAAAATTTTCAGGATGCTGTTGTAAAAAATGTCAAATTTTGTCTTAAGTTTCTAACACATTTCTTTTTTGAAAGCCGGGCTGTGGCGTTTGACTGCCCCCGGTTCAGTTAAATGATATAACTGACTGAAATCTAAAATGACAGCCGATAAACAGTTTTCCCTCTGCCGCTTGGTGCTGAAGCTGATTTCCAGTGAAGTCCCAGCTCCCTCGTAGCGGACGATCCTCCCCCTGCTCTGCAGGAACACCCCCAACACAAGGCTCAAGAGGAAGCAACTTAGAGGGTGACAGAATACACGAAGCCATGGAAAAAAAAGTCGCTGTTTTGGTTTCCAACAGAAACCCAAACCATCGGACAGACACTCAGCGGCACTTACCGGTAAGACGGACGACGAGCTAAGATGCCTCGAGCTTTCTGCGAGGAGCCTATGCTGTCTGAGGAGTCCTGAGAATCTTCACTCTCGGACAAAGAAGACACCTAAAAACCCCATTCGGTGTGGTTAGCCGTGAGGCTTCAGAACCGACACCCAGCAGAATCAACACACTGGAACTGTAGCTCAGCTACAACCACCCAAAAGCTACACACGTGCACAGAAAAGAAAAGCTCAAGGGATTCTCCCAAACTATTTATGGAATTAAAAGCTGAAACCCATCCACCGCGGAGCTGTTCCAGCTGGGTTAAACCCCGGGATTAATCCATCCAGAATTTTTAAAACAGCAGTGTGAGGAAATACAAGCGGTTTATTATTTTGATGCAGCTCATTCCAGCCCGACGTGCTCTGAAAAGGGGAGCGACTCCCCCCCAGCACTGCCTCAGGAGGCGGCGGGGAAGGGAACGGGAACGCCGTGTGCGTGCGGAGACAAACAGATAAAACTACTTGACTTCTATTACAGATTTCAGACCCAGATACAGCCAGGAGAGCAGCGTATTGTGGGTCAGAACGTAATAAGGCAGCAGCGTATCCGGGAATAAATATGCAAAATATCATCTAGAATTTTCTCTTTATTCCCCCGTGTACTCATCCAAATTTTACTTTTTTTTTTCCTCTGCTGCTCCTTATTAAATACAAGCCAACAGAACATTTATCTGTGTGCCAGCAACAAAACGTCAAGGAGAAGAATCCCTCACCTCCCTGCTGCTGCAGAGACAAACACAGCAACCGGCCACCAGCACTGAGAAAAAGCTGCTCAGGTACCACCTCCCCCTGCCCTCCCCTTTGAGCAACAAGGCCACGACGTTCATAAATTATGGGAAAAAAAAAAAGGAAAGAACGAAGGCAACTAAAACACAACGACAGGAAGGGGATTAAAGGAGACTCATGGAAGAGTTGGAGCTGGAAGGGACCTTCAAGATCATCCAGTTCCAAACCCCCTGCCCTGGGCAGGGACACCTCCCACCACCCCAGGTGGCTCCAAGCCCCATCCAGCCTGGCCTTGAACCTGCGGAGGGAAGAGGGTGGCCAGGAGGTGGAGGGAGGTTGTTCTCCCCCTCTGCTCTGCACTGGGGAGGCCACAACTAGGATCCTGCCTGNAAGCCCTGAGGGATGTGCTCTGGGCAGCCCTGCTTTAGCAGGGGGTGGGACAGGATGAGCTCCAGGGGTCCCTTCCAGCTCCAACAATTCCCTGATCCCGTGAAGTAACTTCAAGCCTAAATCCTCATTAAGAATAGTATTTCCCAAAAATACCGTCACTGGCTGGCTCACTATCCCTGTGGGGCAGCCAGGCCGTGCCGTGGCAGAGCTGGCCAGGTCAGCCAAGCCTTTACGAGTCTTTCCTCACTGGTACCCGAGCATTTGGGGTTGTTCAGCACCAGAGTCTGTCGTTACCTGCACCGTCTGCACCTGAGGCGAGTGGATGACGGAGGAGGACTGAGCTGTCTGGATGACGCCCTGGACCTGGACTTGCTCTCCAGGAAGCTGGACAACCGTCAGGGGAGCAGGACCTCGTAGAGACATCTACAACAGAGCAGAGGGTTGTGACCAAAAGCCTCCGCTCCCCAGGAAGCACAAACACACCGGAAAACCAGTGGAGAACGCGCATTAGCAGAAACTTCTCAGAAGTCTAAGGAGGTCCCAGAAGTATCCTTTCCGGATAAACAGTTTGGAAACACAGATCTGAGCATGAAAAAAAGGTTGAAACAGTTAAAACTGGCTTAACTCAGGGGGAAATGGCAGAATTTTCATGGTTGGGTGCAGCGTTACGCACAAACCATTAAAATGCTGCAACTGAAATCCCTGCCCTTCTACCTGAACTGGAGCAGAATTCCTCAGTGACAACTCAGCCCTGAGGTTCCCCGACTGCTTTCGTGGAACAGGTAAAGCCCCACAGTCGTGGCAGCTGATTTTTCTTCACCTTTTTTATTCCATTTTAAGAGCGTACAGGACTTCGAGGAGCAGGAATCAAGGTGCCTAATAAGTAGCCTCAATTCCCACTGAAGTGAATACAAGTTCAGGGCGCTAAAATCTAAACCCAGATGAAACGATCAACAGGACCGAGGGCCTCGGACAGACGGGAGCACCAGCGCAGGCAGTAATGACGGACACAGTGGGTGGTTTTTTGGATATTTCTGGGTTTTTTAAGCAACGCCTCCGAGGCTACGGTTCAAAGATTTCACCGAGAAGAAATCACAAGAGCTCAGCAGAGCAGAAGCGAGCAATCTGCTTCGACAGCTGAAGGCAGAAGGGCTGCGGCCCGAGGAAAGGCAAAGGGAAGGGCAGGAGAGAAGGAAGGGGAGTGCGGGACGAGGAGGGAGACAGAGAGCAGTTTTAATGGACTTTAAGGTTTTAAAATCATCAATTTCAGTGAATTCTGCGGCTGAAATCGAGGTTCAGCTGGTAAACGCTGATTGCTACTGCTGCCCCTCAAGAAAAGACTTCTGCATTCTAGCAGAATTGTGTTCCGAGGCTGAACTTGCAGAGACTTTGCCCTTAAAAACCGACTGCAGTTACACACGCAGATGCACAATTCGATAACCAGTTTCCTCAGCACATTTTTTCATTACTTTTACTAACCTGGAATACAAGAGAAGATGAATGATCACTAAAACTCATACAGCCCCTTTTCATTTAACACTCCTCTCGTACCGCACATCCTGGTATCGTTACACCGAGGAACTTGTACCAAAACTGATCAGAAAACCAGCTAATAGCACGCGGCAGGATGCTCGCCGACTCTCCGTCCCGTCCCTGGCTCGCGCCGTTGTCTAAATTTTGCATCTAAATCTCGTCTCCTCCACGGGACCAGCAGCGGCCGGGCTGCGGCACGAGGCTGCTCCCAGGGCGGCTGCGGGAACGGAGCTCACCCGGAGACACTCCCGCCGAGGCAGAGAGTTGGATTCAGGACAAAGCTTTGAAAACCACGTTCCCGTGGAGCAAGGACGTCTAATTTCCAACTTTGTGTGTGATTTATTACACCGAACAGTTCCCGTGGCGCTGAGCACCCGGGACTGCCATCACCACAAAAGCAGCTGGAAAGGGGTATTTTTCTCTTGAGACAAGAAACGAAACTCAGGCCCTTAATCCTTTCCTAAGCAGCTCCTCTACGTCACGGCGGTGACGGTTTCAAAGGACGTACGATCTAACAAAAACGCTGGGCTGCACTTTCACCTTCTCCAAGCAGGAAGATTAATGTTGCTCTTTTGAATACCAGCCCATTGATTCATTTCGTGCCGTCCACCAGCAACCAAGCGCATTTTTCTCAACCCTCTTTTCTTTTTTCCATCTCCGCGCCTTTCTAACACTCCAGAAGTCACCTAGGTCGCCGCACGCAAAATCTGGCCCTTAACTACCTCCAATGTTTGCCGAGATTTGGCCCAGGCTTTACCTGTTGAGCAATATGAGAGAGCTGAGCTGCCTGTAGTGTTGTACCTTGTACGGCCGAGGGCTGCGAGGGTGTCACGGAGCTGGTGCTGCCGCTCTTGTGCGCCTCTTCCATACTAACTGCAAGAAAAGGAAGGAATGAAACGCCATTAGTGATCGCTCTGAGCAGGAGGACGGTGCCCAGCTTCCACTGACACTTCACAGAGTCTCTCGGCGTAAAGCTTTTAGCCTCATTTGGACGTTTTTAATTAGTTCTTTGCCCTTTGATGTCTATTATGGAATAGACCAGGTTTTCTGTCGCTCCCCCGAGCGCTGTTACACCCTCTGATGGGGACAGGGGGGTGGCAGGTGGCACCCGGAGCAGCAGGAGTCCTGTTTTCAGGACATTTCACCCCAACAGCCAGCGCTGGCTCAGACCCACCGGGTGCTGAAGTTCACTGACAAATGTATTTACTGAATTTCCTGGGTTTTTTTTAGTGACAATAAACAAAGTCAAGTCACGAGATACAGGAAGAAAGGCAAGATAAAGCATTTATACCAAAGATTCTCTCGCGCTAAGGAAAATAATTTTCCAAAAATATGTTACCCGAGCTCCCAGCCAAACGTATGTTAGAACATCCGAAGGTGTACAAAGACAAAGCAGGGATTCAAAGCACAGAGCCTGCATTTCAAACCCTGCCAAAGTCCCCCCGTCTCCACGGGGGGCGGCTGGTAACGCTCCTCTCGTCCCTGGGATTTTATATTTACACTCTGGGACGCGTCTCGCCGGGCTCCCCCCTCCACCAGCGGGGATGCAGCCACGTAGAAACGGATGCTTTTAGGTGGGGTTGAGTGGGTGGACCAGCCGAGAGCATTAAGCCACGATCAGCGAGCGTTAAACATTTTGTCACAGAAGGTTTGAAACTGTTGAAAGGACAGTTGCTATGAGACTGGAAATTACATTTCTTTCTGTGGAAATGTGAGTCATTGATTTTTCCCTACTGAGATAAACCACAGCTCTCGCAGCCTGACGTATGCTCAGAGGGTAAAAAGTCAACGTACACCGAGACCGGAGTCTCGTCCGTCTTGTTCTTGCAACCCTTACTCATCTGAGGAGCCC
>VZRU01018176.1:4375-15617 GCA_013398155.1 Pedionomus torquatus | reverse complement strand
GTATCGATTTATTGTTGTGTAGACAATTATTCTGTCACCCGATGACCCCTCTGCAGCCAGAAAAGGGGAATCGGGAGATGCAAAGAAACACAAGCGTTGAAATGTAAAAAGATTTAATAGAATAAGGTTAAATAACTAACAATAATATTAAAGAAACAGTATTAATCCCGACACTGATATAAGATTTACAAGCATTATACCCAGCCAATTCTCCCAGCAGCAGCTGTGCCCTCCCAGCAGTGGGCAGCCAATGTCGGACACTGGGAGTGCAAGGGCTTCGGGAAGAAAGGGAGGGCTCAGGGGTCTGGCAGTGGGCAAGGAGTTGTCTGGATCGACGCCATCAAGGGAGAGCCCCTACACAGCAAACTTTTCTAATTTATATTGAATGTGACATTCTTGGTATGAAATAATCCTGTTGGCCAACTTGGGTCAAACGCCCAGGCCTTGCTCCTCCTCATCCCTGCACCTGGCAAGGCTTGAAGACACTGAGACCTTGAATCTCACAGAGCCTGGCTGGCCAGAAGGTAAATATTTTCATAAATTCAGACACTAAAATCCTCCAAAAGTGCAATTTTCACAGCGTTGGAAGGAAAGTTAGTCCTGAGCCTCTCAACCTAGGACACTTTGCATTGTGGTTAGGCCATTTTCCACCCTCTCTGCCTCCAAATAAAACTGCTCTCCCATGGAGTTGGATTCATCTTTTTGCACCTTTCCCAGCTTGTCTCTGGCTGCAGCACACGAGGATGTAGTGAAACAAGGCTTGGCCAAGCCGAAAGCAACAGGGTTGTTCTGCTGCTGCCTCTTCCTGCTGCCTTCCTGGTGCTGCATATCTGGAAGCTGCCGGATCCCCGCATGAATTGATGTAATTCAGGAATTGGGCAAAGCTGGGAGAGTTTTTCTGGCGTTGGGAGAATGAAGCAGTGGATGGAGGGGACTGAGGGCTGGATCTTGCTAAGGAAGGTGGGCAGGAATTGCTGGGAGCAGGGTGAAGAGTAGAAGTGGGCAGGTTTCTTCTTCTGCAAGCACCTGAATCAGTCTTGAAGCTTTTGGTCTTCTTTATCTTAATTTTTTTCCCCTCTTGTTTTGAATCGCGCCTCCCTACTTTCTGTTGTCTGAGGGAGCTTTTGAATGCAGAGCTATTTGATGACTCTTGAGCATTGGTTTTGGTCTTGTTTGATTTAATCAGCCATCAGGATTCCTGGGAGGTGCAAAGCCCTCCAGGAGCGTAGATCTCACCTTCGTTGGCCCAAAGCGGGGTTGTTCCCCCACTGTGCAGACACCAATACACACACCCAGGAGAGGTATTATCTCTTAGATTATTTCTTCATTGCATTTCTGCAGAGATGAGGTGCTGGGTAGCAATCCACAAAGCCACTCCCTTGGGCCTAAAAATTCAGGAATACACAGAAATGCACATTTTTAGTTATAATTATTACTTAGTACCTCGTCTTACCCATTTCTATCGGTTAGCACAGTCTTTCTTTTAAAGCTGTGAGGTCCTTTAATTGCTGTGTGCTTGCTCCAGTACTGGAGGAGTGATGAGTCCTGCTCAGTCTCCGGTGGGGCTGGTGGTCACAATCTCCAGCTGTCACCTTTACCTTTCCCCCAGGTACTGTGAATTTTTGTTGACTTTATGCCTTACCCAGCAGCTGTCTGGTTTTCAGCCGGTTTGGGCCCCTCCTGTCCTGGGATGTTCGTTTTTATCAGCCTCCTGTTCTTCAAAGGTGTATTAATTAGCGAAGGATTTATTCATTTACAGTTTATACCAAGTGTCTGGCTTCATGGGGCCTTGTGACCATTTTACAGCTCTTTATTCTTACCCAGTGAGAGACTCCACCTTCGAAAACTACCTTTTTTAAAGTACATTCTGCCTTCTTAAAGTAATCACCTTCACCCTTGGCTTGTGCTTGTGGTTGCTTCATCCTCCTCATTTGAGTTGTCAGAGGCAGCAGCCCCCTGGGAAACACCAAACCCCTCGCATCCGGATGGGAATCACCGTACCACACACGGATCAGTCCAGGAAAGGAGCCGATGTATTCATTAGGGTATATCGTATCTCTGAAAATTAACGTTTCCTGCTTAGCCCAGGCATGTTGCCCTGCTAAATTCTCCCTTTGGAGACAAGCTTGTGCATCTTATTCTTTTTTTTCACTGTTCTATATTTTTATAAAGTGCAGGCTTTAATTAATAGAAATTAGGAAACACGAGATTTCAGTGCAGTGGTTTCAGTGCAGCTTGAATTTCCTTTTGCCAGGTATCTGGTGTTAATTTTTAACTTCTTTTATATTGAGGTATGTGTGGTAAGTGCCAAACTGGCAAGCCTGTATCATCACAAGGTCTTTAATTTAAATCCATCTGGGTTCCTCTGACCATTTATTTCTTCTTGCCAGCTTTCCAAAGGAAACAAAGCTTGTGTAACATTTCCCTCTGCCTGTGAGCTTCCTCCAAATAACTTTGGAACCAAACAGCCCATTATCCCCTGACAGAGGGACTGAGACCACCCCTATATCAAGGTCTTAAAAAGGTGTGAAGGCTGGTGAGTGACAAAGGGAGTAGTGGTAAGGGACCAGTGGCCCCCAGTGAAGAAAAAGCCGTGGTTTGGACTCAGCTGTGTTACGCTGCTGGCTTGCCTGAGGAGGAGTGGGGGAGGAAGGCATCAGAGAGTTATGTGGCAAGAGCTGTGGTTATTATGAGAGGCAGGAGGCGCGTTTATGGCCAAAAGGGAAAAATGGTGAGGAAAGCAGGCTTCACAAAGCAACTCGTTGAATATAAACAAACATAAATGTCAGGAAGCCAGTGCGTTGTAGGTTTTTTGCAATTCCTCATGCCGATTGTTTGTCAGTGGGCTAGAGATGTGGCCAACAAGGCCAATGGCATCCTGGGGTGCATCAGGAAGAATATGACCAGCAGGTCGAGGGAGGTCATCCTCCCCCTCTGCTCTGCCCTGGTGAGGTCTCATCTGGANCTTCTTTACTTTGAGGGTGACAGAGCCCTGGAAGAGACTGCCCAGAGGGGTTGGTGAAGTCTCCTTCTCTGGAGATATTCAAACCCCACTTGGAGACGTTCCTGTGCAATCTCCTATGGGTGACCCTGCTCTGTCAGGGGGGTTGGACTAGATGATCTCCAGAGGTCCCTTCCAACCACATATCATTCTGTGATTCTGTTTGGATGGTAAATAAGTCTTACTTTCTCTCTTAAAGGTTTTCAAACCGTATCAGGCATCCCAACACGACATGTGCCGGTTCCACTCTGAGGACTACATAGACTTCCTGCAGAGAGTGAGTCCCAACAACATGCAGGGCTTCACCAAGAGCCTCAACGCCTTCAATGTGGGCGACGACTGGTGAGTTCCTGCCAGCCCTGCTGTCAGACAGGGAGTTGCTGCACTGCCCCTGCCCAGGGAGCTCTCTTAGAATGTCCCATTCCTGGTTTGCTTTTAACCAGAAGGAGGTGCGTGTCCCTCCTGTGTGTATAACTGGGCCCTCCTTGATTCCTGTCCCTTCTCAGATCTTGCAGTCCTCCTTTAAAGATCTATATTTAGGCTGTAAGCTTGTTGGGTTAGAGACTTTATCTCTGCTTGGTCTTGCAGAGCTTCCAGTTCTTCTTGAACACGTTAACTATGTTTTTTTAAATAATTACCTGTCATTTTAGCTACCTTAAAACGTGGATGTTAAATTCAAGTCAGCTTTGAGAGCCTGATTTTTAGATAGAGCTAAGGAGATGCTCATGATTCCTTACAAAACTACTTAAGGTCTTGTGGATGATACTCAGTTCCAGTGTCTAATGCTCATGAGAGGATGAAAGTTGAAAGAAAAGTGTAGTGAGACTCTGTGGTTGACTGAGGGAACAACAGTGTGACTTACCTGGTTGAGGATATAAGGGCTGTCAGAGTAAGATTGTCCTTCTGTGTTCTGGGAGGGGGAAAGCTGTGCTGCCACAGAAGGAGCTAGCATTTTCCCCAGCAGGTGTTAGTATCACCTGGGATTTAATATTTAGGCTGAAAATCAAAAGCCTCTTCAGTGACCTTGCTACTCTGATGATCAGAAACCATTTTCTTAGCAGAAATGAGAGGGGGGAGAAAGAAAACCCCACAGACTTTAGGTCATTGCATGTCCATGACGGTAGTTTGTGACAGCAGTGTGGTGACACAGGAGCTCTGTGTCTTCTGTACTCTCCTGGGGCCTGAGTGGGATGGACCAGACCCCAGTGCTGTCTTAAAACCAGTGTTCAGTTCATCTCCAGTGGCTGGGCTCTGTGCTGGAAGCAGAGAAGGGGCAGGATCATCCAGGTACATCCAGGGGGGAGATAGTTCGGGAGCAGACCAGTCCTCCCTTCTCCTGATGCAGTGCATTTCGTGTCCCAGTTCTCTGGGTGCATGTCAGGAGGGCTGTAGGACAGACAGGCACACGTTGGGAGTCTTTCCAGGACTAGTTCTTGGTGATGATTATCAAATTCCTTGCATTTCCCATTGTGTCTGCAGACAGATTGCTCACCCACTGGTTCTCGGTGAGTTATAATCAGGGTCAGAGTGATCCCAGGTTAACTGTCAGACAGAGAATGAGCTTTGATCTTGCTCAGGTAATGTCCCTGGATGGTTTTCTTTCTGGTTTTGCTCTGTAGAAATGGGGAGGGGTGAGAAGATGTTCTGTGTTTAAATCACGGTTTCTTTTTTAGCCCAGTGTTTCCAGGCCTCTTTGAATTTTGCTCTCGCTACACCGGGGCCTCCCTGCAGGGAGCAACGCAGCTGAACAACAAGGTAACGGAGCTGATGTGCTTTACTTTTGAAACATGGGCGAAAACCAACTGATTGTCAATTTTAGGACAACCTCATGGATTTATTTCGTAGAACAGCACAACAAACGTTGCTGTGTTGCAGTGTAAACCCCTAGTGTGTTCAGCTTGAGATCACTCCTGTAACCATCAGATGCAGCAATTTAGTAGATGTTTAATCTGGAGGGAGTCAGAGGGTGTTAACACTGCACCTAGTAAAGCCACAAAGAGCTGTAGGACAGACCTGGGGTCTTCAGTGAAACTGGCTGCTGGAGAACTTGAGAGCGCTGCTAGGTCTATGGAAATGCTTTAAATGAGACTTTGCAGAAGTCTGAAGAAAAGGGTCCCTCAGGAGGGTGTTAAAAAAAGAAGTACTACAGACATTTGAGTCTTTTGGAGACCCAAGAAAGGTCTAATGAGCGTGAAGAACAAGCACAAGAGCAAACTGTGTGTACGAGGTGCTCTGCCTGGTACTGGATGGAGGGGAGCAGTGGTGGGAGGTGATTTCTTTTTTCTGATCTAGCAAGCAGTGTAGAGCTCATCCAGTATGGACACAACATAACCAAGGTGGGGCTCTGAAAAGGCCTCCACAGGGAGAAGGAAAGGCCAGAAAGATGTTTGTGGACCACAGGGCCTGGCACATTGAAGCAGGTGCACTGGGGAATGGGTGTGAGGTAGTTGTTACCTTGTTGTCACCTTGAACTAACTTACCTTTCCTTTCCTAGATCTGTGACATTGCAATAAACTGGGCCGGGGGCCTGCATCATGCCAAAAAGTTTGAGGTAATGAGGCAAATGGGCATATTCCTCTGTCTTTCTGAGGCCCAAGCTCTGTGCTGATCCCATTTTAATGCTGTTTGGTGTCTTGTCTTCCAGGCTTCTGGGTTCTGTTACGTCAACGATATCGTGATCGGCATCCTGGAGCTGCTCAAGTAAGGGCACGGGGCAAGGGCAGCACTGTACCGGCTGGTGTGTGGATTCCCTCTGCGCTTCGCTGTTCTCTTTCTCTGTTTCCCTGCCCCCCCCCCCTGCCTCATTTGCCTTTCTGGAGCCCAGGAAAGCCAAGAACTTGGCCTGGACTCCTCTTTAGTCCCAAGAAGAGGGTCTTGAAAATTGGAATATTTGACTCCAGTTTTGTTGGGTGCAGCTGAAGTAATACAGAAAAGTTCTTCCATTTCTTTTCTCCTTATCTACCTGTAAAATATTCATTTCAGGGTCTCCCAAGTCACAGCATTTTCGCCACAGTGAGCCACATGTAGGTAAATGCAAATTATGTCTCACTGGAGGCAGTCAAATGGCTCGAATCTTTCTTGATTTTCTTGAGTGGCTTAAGAACAGGACTTGAGGAACACATGGACAATCAGAGGATGCTTGCTTTGAGTAGAAAAGAGTCGGATTTTTTTGTTTTAAGGAATAAATATAAAGTAAATTCAGAATGTGAGGAAGAGTTACAGAAATACCTTCCATATCTTGGGTTATTTTTTTTGTACTTTCACATGCTCTTTCTGTCACTGAATCTGAGACAAGATGTGATGGAATTAAAAAAAGTTTAAAAAAAGGCAGTAGTTAAGTAGCAACCTTACTCTGAGTCACGTTTACAGGACGTACTGGGGTTTCTTGAACCCACTTCCTCCCTGCCTGTTGTCGCTCCTCTGTTTTTGGGATCTCAGACCTTCTCTGGGTATCTCTGCACGTCCATTTCCTGGTCTCACCTCAGTCCCCTCTGCAAGAGGCTTCAAACACAGCCCAGTTACCCCTTGTGGAAGATGATAATATCTCCCTATTCTTTTATTCTGTTTTCAGGAACCTTTTCTTCAGCAGGTGGCTCATCCTTGAGTTTTCTTCCCACCATGGGAGTACCATAGCACCTCTGTTCTTAGAAGGTTCTTTTCTCCCTTGACCCACGTTCAGGGGCTGTGTGTGCACCCTTTTTTTCTCCTTGCTGCTGTTTGTCTGTGGGATGAACCACCTGGGCTGTCTTAAATGGTTTTTGTTGGGAGGCTGAGGCAAGGAACTGATCTGCTGATCAGTGTGGGTCAGGATTGTCACCAGTTTGATCAGATTGCTGCAGACACGCTTGATCCACAGTTCCAAGGCAGATAGCACAAACCACATGCTTCTTCCCCTCTGTTTTGATGTTGTCTTGGTGATTTTTTTTTCATGGGCCTCCCCATCCCCTGGGGTTTTGGCCTGGATGCTAGATCCCCTCTTTGAGGACTGACCAGGTACAATATTTCCTTATGACAAGCTGGAGAAGTTCTCTCCAGCCAAGCTGGCTGGCAGGGACAGTTTAGAGCCATGTCTCCAGTGCTTCACACCACATCAGCGTTGATAATTACCCCAATCCATTTTCTTTTGATGGTCTCCCCTCCTTCCCCCTCTGTCTGTGACCCAGCAGGCTGCTTCTCCAGTAACTTAGTCCAGTCTGGTGTAGTGGGACTGGTGCTTCCAGTACTTTGGCACCTGGAGGAAGTCATGTTCCTCCCTCCTCCTTGCTTTACCTTGCATTTCCTGATATGATTAAAGATTGTTTGAGCTCTTAAAGATTAACTAATGACCTGTTCTTTGTAGAGGAAACAAAACCCCATGGCTTTCTAACCCCCAGGGGGTTTAAACATCTCTTTATCTTGTCCTTTCCAAGATACTTCTGGCCCCACTTAAAAGCCTTTTCTTCTAATATCTCTTTCCAAGAAAATGTTTTAGTGGTGGGGTGTGTTTTAAAGGGTGGGTGTCAGGAGGAAGGGACCAGTCTTTTTTCAGTGGTGCCCAGTGGCAGGACAAGAGGAAGCACAAAGTTGAACATAAGAAGTTCCATCTAAACATGAGGAGGAATTTCTTTCCTGTGAAGGTGGCAGAGCCCTGGAAGAGGCTGCCCAGAGAGGGGGTAGAGACTCAGTCTCTGGAGACATTCGAACCCACCTGGACACGTTGCTGTGCAACTTGCTCTGGATGACCCTGCTCTATCGAGGGGGTTGGACTAGATGATCTCCAGAGGTCCCTTCCAACCCATACCATTCTGTGTTTAACTGTAGAGATGTCATGTATCTAAAGCTTGATATGCCTGTGGTAAGAAAAGTGAAGGCTTTTGGGGTTGTTTTGTTTGGTTGTTGGGGGTTTTTTTGCTAATGGGGCTTGTAGGCAAATAGTGGTGGTGGTTTTGGGAGCTCTCGGTGATCCTGAGGCATGTGGGGTTGGGTGTGGGGCAGACATTAATGATGCTTTTCCTCCTTTATTCAATAGGTATCACCCACGCGTTCTGTACATTGACATTGATATCCATCACGGAGACGGGGTGCAGGAGGCTTTCTACTTGACGGACCGTGTCATGACTGTGTCATTTCATAAATATGGGAACTATTTCTTTCCGGGTACAGGTGTGTATTTTCCCTTATTCTGTGAACCTGACCTTGCTTCAGAAGCCTTTGAAGGCTCTGTTGAAGTATAAAAGTGTAAAATTGTGAGCTGTAGGGAGAAGTGATGGAAGAAAGGGGATGGAAAAGCAGTTAGAGAGGAACAGGAGCATAGTTATTTGCAAGGAAGAGGGATTGTAGGTAGGTTAACAGAGACCTCAACCCAGCCTGGATCTGGCCTCTCCATACCAGCTCGGAAGCCCTGGAGCTGTTGTCACTCTCCCTTCTTTCCCTGGCCAGGTGACATGTATGAAGTTGGCGCAGAGAGCGGGCGCTACTACTGTCTCAACGTGCCCCTGCGAGATGGCATCGATGACCAAAGTAAGAAGCTGTTCCTTGCTGTTCCCCTTGCCCGGATACTTGTGGGTCCTTCTGCTCCAGAGCCGTGACTAATTTACCTTTCTCTCTGCAAAGGTTATAAACACCTCTTCCAGCCAGTCATTAACCAGGTGGTAGATTATTACCAGCCCACCTGCATAGTACTGCAGGTAAGAAAGCCTCCGTGCATTTGTCCATCTTTTCCAGAGACTGTAGGTTGAAGGGAGCTGCTGTTGAAGTGTCACCTCCTCTTGGTTGGTGTCTCCTTGCTGAGTTTGTGTCTGGTGGATGAGGCTGGCTCGTGGGAGGTGGTACTGGTGTGTGTCTGGGAGGGAAGCAATGCCTCCATAGTTGAAAAATCAGGTTTGTTTTTTTTTCTTTTTCTGTTCCCCAGTGCGGCGCTGATTCTCTGGGTTGTGACCGGTTGGGTTGTTTTAACCTCAGTATAAGAGGCCACGGGTAAGTTGTTGCAGGTGGAAGTGATGCACTTCACAGCGGTAATGCATTTATTGGTATAAAACAAGAGATTTAAGAAAGTTTGATGGTAGATGCACCAGTTAACATGATTTGATGGCAAGGTTTGATGGTTATTTGCTGCCCAGAGCTGTCAGGGAGACCCTCTTATTGAGTCACAAGGTTTAGAAAGGACCCTCTAGCTTTCTAAACCCCTTCTCAGAGAAGGGTCTGGGTGAACTGGATCCAATCCCAGTCCCTTTCTTGGTCAATGGTTTATCTCTAAAGGATTATTTATGTGCAATCAATCCTGTACATCACTTACCTCAGATCTCAAAGTTTAGCATGGTATTAGTCACTTAGAAGGATCTGTTGTGGCAAGGAGTCACTCAAGCAGTAGACACAACCTTGAGTGGTGTCCCTGTGCCACGGGAGATCCTGGTGTGCAGCCGCTGCCATTCAGGAGAGCTCAAAGGGCTCTTGAGTTGTTCATTATTTATAGGGTTGAGATGATTGACCTATAATCATACCTATGTATCGACCACGGTACCAGCATTGCTCAGGTTAGCCCTTGGCTATGGTGGTGGTATCTGTCTCCCCAAAACTATGCTGAGCCTGGGGCAGACTTCATGACTGGAAGCACCCGTGATGACCAGCATGGGTGGTCAGCATGTGGGCAGAGTTACAGGAGATGAAAGCCAGGGTGGTGCTGGAGGAAGAGGACCACACTGTGACATAAGTACAGTGGGGCTGGGGCAGAGCAGAGAGTGAACGGACCGTCCTTTAGTCTGAAGGGCTTTAATGAGTCCTCTGCTGCGAGGCTTGAGCTTTGACTTTGGCCTTCCAGCAGGTTTGGGTGGTTTTTGTTGGTTTTTTTTAACTCTTGGGACAGGCAGGGTGTTGGGCATTGTATGAGGCGTTACGGAGCAGTGGTTCAGAACAGCATGTGGTTCGGGCTCTCTGGGTGGTAGCCCTGGACTTCAGGTGTATCACACCAGCTGTTGGTGACATTTCTGACACATGAACATGTGCTGCAGTTAACACCTCTGACACTTTCTGTTTGGGGGTTTCTAGGGAGTGTGTGGAGTACGTCAAGAGCTTCAACATCCCCTTGCTGGTTCTGGGAGGAGGTGGTTACACCGTCCGCAACGTGGCACGATGCTGGTGAGTCCCTTCTTTGTAGAAGGTTACTGGTTAAATGGCTTTGGAGAAAGCCACCACGCAGCTTTTCCTGGACTGAGCTCATCTTATTCCATCTTCTCAGGACTTATGAAACGTCATTGCTTGTAGATGAAGCAATTAGCGAAGAGCTCCCGTACAGCGGTAAGTTGGAGTCACATTTTCTTCATCATTAGCTGAGTAATTGTTACATCAGCTCAAAAATTAACACCTCTACATTGACCAGGACCAAAGTGATAGCACTTTCTGATCTTAGAGATGGCCCTGGGCCTCTCCTACCATGTACTTGGCTCTGCTGAGCAGACACACCCTTACTGCATCATGTATCATTTTATTTGGATTATTTCATACTCAGCGACCTGAGCTTTGCTTTCGCTCACTCTGTGGTTTCATAGGATGCCTTGTGGTTGCAGAGCTGTATGTCACTCTGCTTTTATGGCCTGGTCGCCCCTGGTGTGGTGGGAGGGTGAGCGCTGCTCCTCTGCAGAGCACCCTTGGCTCCACGCTGTAACTCTCTTCGCTCGTCCCATCACAGAGTATTTTGAATACTTCGCTCCAGACTTCACTCTTCATCCTGATGTCAGTACGAGGATTGAAAACCAGAACTCCAGGCAGGTGAGTGCTTGCAGCCTTATTAAATGAATGAATTAAGGTCTGTTCCCACCCAAACCATTCAGTGGTTTGAATGGGAACAGACCTTAAAGACCATCCAGTCCCACCCCCTGCCCTGGGCAGGGACACCTTCTGCCACACCAGGTTGCTCCAAGCCCCCTCCAACCTGGCCTTGAACCCCTCCAGGGATGGGGCAGCCACAGCTTCTCTGGACAACCCGGGACAGGGTCTCACCACCCTCACAGCAAAGAATTTCTTCCCCAGATCTCATCTCAATCTCCCCTCTTTCGGTGTCAAACCCTTTCACCTTGTCCTATGGCTCCCCTCCCTGATCCAGAGTCCCTCCCCTGCTTTCCTGAAGCTGTTTTAGGGATTGGAAGGGGCTCTAAGGTCTCCCTGGAGCCTTTTCTTCTCCAGGCTGAGCCCCTTCAACTCTCTCAGCCTGTCCCCACAGTAGAGGGTCTCCAGCCCTTGCTGTATCTCCATGGCATCCTCTGGCCC
>VZRU01018174.1:0-20822 GCA_013398155.1 Pedionomus torquatus | reverse complement strand
CTTTCCAATATACCAGATATGTAGAAAGACACATCGGAAAGTGCAGTCGATATACAAAGAGAATATCCTGAACACAGGATCTGATTGATTCTGATACAGAATACGTTTGACCACCCTCACCTTTTTCATTTCTTCATAGGTAAGGAAGAGTATATTGAAATCTTCTGCATGACTATACCAGCCTGAAACGTGATCTGACCATGAACTTCCAAGTACTTAGCAGGGGAAAAAAGAGAGAAAATACCATTATCAGCTAGCAGTACAACAATAAAACAATCAGTCATTTATATCTTTTAAAGCATTTGTTTTATAAGCAATATTTTTTGATAATTGGAGGACTCCATGCTCAAGGCTTTTGTGGAAGTCACTGAGATAATGTGATAATTCCTTTTTTTTTTTTTTTCCCTAGTGACCTGAACCCATACTGGCAGAAGCAAAACTCTAGAGAGTGACTCTTTGTCAGGAAGTATAGTGATAGGACAAAGGGTAATGGTTTTAAATTGGAAGAGGGGAGATTTAAATTAGATATTAGGAAGAAATTGTTTACTGTGAGGGTGGAGAAGCAGTGGAACAGAGCGCACAGAGAAGTTGTGGCTGCTCCATCCCTGGAAGTGTTTAAGGCCAGGCTGGATGGGGCTTTGAGCAACCTGGTCTAGTGGGAGGTGTCCCTGCCCATGGCAGGGGGGTTGGAACTGGATGATCTTTAACGTCCCTTCCAATTCTAACCATTCTATGATTCTGAAACACTACCTCTCTGTCTTACTGTACAGTGTCTTCCTATGTGTTCATCTCCACTAACCAGTACAGAAAGGGTAGCTTTTATGTTGTTGGGACCTGCTTTTATGAGAAGATAGTGTCAAACTCAGACAGTCTTCTGCTGCTCTGCTTACAGGTTACAGCATAGATGAGGATTCTGGTACTTGATATTAATTGATATAATTAAACTCTGTTCAATCTGAAATCATGGAATTATATTAGGACTCCATAGTAAAATAGATATCCTACCTTTGCCAGCTAAAAATCTCTCCATGAGAAGGTTAAAATCTGATATTTCTTCTAGTGTGGTCATGTATTTGGAGAAGTGGTAGTAAGAAACCATAACGTCCTTAGGGTTCCTGGAAACATAAATGACCTGCAGGACAACAAGGAGGCTTATTAAAACAGATCCTGGCATCTTAGAAGAACAAGGTGCTATGGGCCAGGATTCCTTTGGCTCCTGCTGACTACTGACCATGTGAGAGCTGCTGTCTCAGGCCCAGACCAGGCAACACCACCAATGGGGAAATCAGTGCAAGTCTGACCCTGGCAGGTGCTCCTGAGACACACCACCCCTCTCTCTAGCACTCTTGCAGCTGAGAGATTTGGCAGAAGGAACCCAAAGACATGGGCTTTAGAAGGTCCCTGATCTCCACATGTATCAAGCAGGTGATATTCCAACCAAAACATGGGTACATGAAAGAGGAAAATGGTGGGATTTAGACCATTTCACCGAGTGATATTTGCATGACTGCTTTTAAGGATATCATAAAGATTACATCACTTACACGTGCTCTTTTCTTTCTCAGGTCTTTTGGGACTAAGTAGTAAGGCAGGTGAGTGGCAAAAACTCGAGGCAAGGGAAGACTTGCATAATCCATATTTTTCATATTGTATTCCAGGAATGGGATCCTGTCTATAGTCTCCATGTTTTCTGTTCCATTACGGTGGCCTTCGTGAAGTATTAAGCTCAGAATGTTCTGGGTCCACACAGTTCCTAAGAAGGAAATATTTTTATTTGGAACCTTGCTTGATATATCAAAAATTAAATATAATATAGTGTCATAAACAAAGCTTCTGCACAGCTATAATGAATTTCACTTTGTAAATACAGATACAACCTCACCGAGGAGATCAAATCTTGTCTTGGTGACTGCTGATTTGAGAAGGGAAGTGTATTTCTGTTTTGTTCCTGCAGAAATACGATGGCCATTAACAATACTTTCAATTCCTTAATGAACGATTCTCAAATTCTACACAAATTATATCTGTCCTCACCCTCTTGTGGCAACATTAATTGCTGCATCTCTGTGGACCACAAGAAAGAATTAAAATCAAATCAGAAGAGCATTGAATTGTTGCTGTAGGTTACCCTGAAGAAGTCCAGAGAAAGGAAAGCATCTGAGACTGAAGCCGAGTTGTGAAGACCTCGCCTGGGAAGGAAGCTCTTGGTTCTGCAGATTAGACTCTCCACGCATGTTATGAATTCAAGTCAGTGTGCAAGAAAAAGAGCGAGCCCCAGGATTCAGAGGCGGACTACGCAGTGCTTTCACAGCTCTGCTGACTGTCTTGCTCTGCTTGGCATAATCAACCTGGGCAATGTTTCTGTGCTGT
The DNA here is from genome assembly GCA_013398155.1 of Pedionomus torquatus. Lineage (NCBI taxonomy): Eukaryota > Metazoa > Chordata > Aves > Charadriiformes > Pedionomidae > Pedionomus > Pedionomus torquatus. The sequence goes on along the minus strand of VZRU01018174.1, from coordinate 18,452 downwards.
GGTAGAGATTCAACAGGAGGATTGGAGGGTACCTTAGACTGATAACTGCTGGGGAAGAAATGATTGTGGTGCAGGAGAAATTAAAAGTTTGAATGAGGGCAAGATGACATTCTTTGCAATTCATAGCTCAAAATAATCTTCCAAAGCTTTCCTGTCCTAGGGTAGCCCATCAATTTGCAGTATGAAATTCCTACTTACAAATATATGCTCATCTCTGTACCATACTATCTTTGTCCCTTAAATACTGATTTCTCATCCTCCCTCTCTGCCTTTTTTGGCAGCTCACCCTGGTGCTGCCTGAGGATGAGCTAGCATCACCTGGAATCCCTAACCCTTTGTTATTTCAGCCATGACCCCTGCAGTGGCTTCTGGTATCACATCTGCCTTCACCACAACCACACCTGGTCCTCCCTGCCACTCCTTCTGGGCTCAAGAATGTCTTTCTGCCTCAGCTATTTCACCATCTACTTGAAGGAATAGTCAATCCCAGCAAGATGTTCGGTGATCCTAGGAACATGACATTTGCTAACAAAACTCTGATTACATTATCCGAAGGCTATGTCATGAAGGCTGCTGAAGACAACCAAAGGTTAATGGCAGAGGTTCCCAAGAGCACAAACAGAGAAGGATAGCAGTGGCTTTGAAAGCACAAACACAGACTGGTACCAGAGATTTCGAGGCTTTACTCATAAATTGCTGCTTAATGTATCATCAAGTCATTAATTACTAATCATTAAAGAAATGCAGTCTTGAAAAATGGGTAGACCAGTTTTAGAGCACAAAGTAAATCTGTATGGAAACATACAGGTCTAGGCATATCAAGGCTTTACATTTCACATAAGATGACACTGAAGCAGGTGGTTGCACAGTTGCATTTGCTTCGGAAATAGGAATGCAAAATTCGTTACACTCCTGTCCCATATTGCTGTGTAGGTAAATAGTACCTCACCATCCTTGAAGGAGTTGTATATCATTGACTCGTATTTGCTCTGTCTCCTGCTTGGCTGTAATTTGGAGGCTGCATCCCCCAACCCACCTTCCATGTGAGCCTAAAAATCATGCCTTATATCAATCAATCATCTCCAACAATCATGCAACCATCCTAACACAGCTACGTGTGTTTTATGAGGCTCAGGTGGCAGCTTTGGTTTGTGTGTAGCTTACTCTGAGTAAACCTACAAGACTGAGTCCAAGAATGAGTCAGACCAATTTGGCTGGACGTGAGCAGAAACCATGTGTCTGGCCATTCAGGCCATGACAATGCAGGGCTTGTGCTTAATGCTACACTGCACATATTCTGAGATGATCTCAGTCTAGAGTCAAAGCTACCAGTCCTTGGTACTTGTGCACTTAGATGGCTGAATAAAGGCAGACTTTTCCCACCCTTTAGAAACAATTCCGTTCTTACCTGATTTTGGGTAAGTAACAAGAAATATGTCACTATCTTTGATTTCAAAATCCTCCAGCGAAGCTACGTACTCCAGTGAAGTTTTTGTAAGAAAATAATACCCTTTGTATTCAAAGAGATGTTCTTTTGATGGTTCCATTGTTAACCTGTTGTCCCTACAGGGGATTAACCTGCAATAAGAAAATATGAAGTTATATAATTTTCTTTGGTTGTCATCTCACAGAAATAAAAAAAAAAAACCCAAATGAGTAGTTCAAACAAAGAATCCAGTGCTGGCAAATTTTAGCTAAATATATTCCAGCAAAATTCTGGAAACAGTACACTGAAATTTTGCTTTCAGATTTTCATAACAATGTCATTCAGAATAGATTTCTAAGGGAAAAAAAAAAAAAAAAAAAAAAACGGAAATGTGTAAAGGAACACTGTTTTACTCCTATAGAATTATATGCTTCATGTACATAAAAAAGGACGCAACTAAAGGCTGCCTATGTAAAACTCATTGTGAAGTTTCCTTGAGGATTTGAGTGACTGTATAGTTTTCTTTGGGATGTCAGCAGCTCTTTACCAGAGCTTGATAATTACCAATGCATGTTGTGACTGAAACTCTGTTCAGAATGTCTTATGACAATTTCTGCATTCTCTTCCTTGTTCTCTGTCTCATTACTAGTGTTTCTCCCAGAGTCAACATCCTTTCTGCCACCTGGGATGCATAAACACGAGTGTGTGTTATTTTCTTAAACACACCTACTAACCAGGATTTAAATCGTTGTCTTGTGTCTCATTAACACCATTGCCATATATTTGCCAGGAAAAGACACTGATCATCACTGCTGCGGTGACTAGGGAGAAGCACATCCTTGGGGAGACACAGGAGGAGTAAGAGAGAGACAGAAGAGAGAGGTGCCCTCTTGCAGCTGAGCCATAGTCAAATGGAGCATCTAGGTCTGAAAGTTTTGGTCTGTGTCTCGTCTGCAGTCTTTGAGCTGAACAATCCATCTGTGGATTTCAGTGAGCTTAACATCCAGGGGTCTCCCTCCCCACTGTGCAGACAAACTATTTATTAATGCCAGCACGGCATTAATTAAATTTATTAGTGCCAGCATGGCTGACTTTGATGGGAGCACAGCCCTTGGACCTGCACAGACCGGGAGGTGCCCTCATATGCCTCGGGCTGGTTGGCCGGCCAGGGCAAGGAACACAGCAGCTGCTGCCATGACCCACTGCTGGGGAACCTCCAGTGGCTGTAGGAGGATACAGCGATGTCTCTCAGATGTTGCAAAGACTGGCAGCCCTTGATCTAGACAACTTCTTGGGCATGCAGTGCTACCAAGTTCTAACACAAACACGTGCCTTTATTTTATGAGATTAATCCAGTTTAAATTCTCCCCTTAAATTCCTTGGCCCTTGGTATAACTGGACAACAAAGAAATCCTATCCTTTTTTTTTTTTTGAGGTATGGAGAAGTTCAGTTCTACTGCCAAAGGCTCACGGCCAAAGAGAATGTGGCCAGATGTATATCCTGCTTGGAAGAACAGACCCCGGTGCTTGCACTGCTCTCCCTCCACCTGTGCCAACAGCGTGGGCCATGGTGGGCAGGGAGGGCAGCGATGTGTGTAAGGGGAGCCACTTCCTATGTCAAAGCCTGTGAGGTGCTTCAACTTCACATTGAAGCCTGTGTTTCGCAATCTAAACAACCCCCAGTAAATCAGAGCCCTAAATGTAGAAAAGCCCACGTTACACAGGCAAGGGAATGGTACACTTCTAAATTCAAGCTGTGATCACAAACCTGGGGAAGTGCTACAGATGTAAAGGAATGGAGAAAGTTAAAAATGTTACTGATACAGGAAAAAGAGCAAGATGCTTGTGGGAAACAAAAAGGACAGATACTCAGTTCATAGGACACAGAAATCTTCTTGATCTTGTTCTGTCAAAATCACATGGGATTGCTTGTAGCTGCCAGCTACCCATCTCAAACACACATTTCAAAAATCTCTCTCCATCCACAGCATTTGCACTCTTCTCCCTGCTTAGTTAACTGTCTCTTAGCTATGAAGCTCATGGCAGATACAGGGATACAGAAAAGGCCCTGTTTTGACACCAGCACTGGGATAACTCTACTCTGGATGGCCACCCTCCTCTCAAGCATGGACCAGCTCTACATCCTCATTCTCAGCAACGCTTTCTGGCAGTGCATTCCAAAAGGTTCTAAGAGAGACCTGTGTACATTTACTGTTCTTTTACTGAGAGACTAATATGGCATCATCAATCACACACATCTACTGTGCTGATCAATTCAGGTGCACTTACCTCCTCTGCTCTCGGTTTGGTGCCCACAGAGACGTGTGCTACTACTGCCAGCTCAGTGAATGACAGTCATTCTGGAGTCTCTTGTGCGTCATGTTTGCTTTTAAACTGGGCTGTGAACCCATGGGCACTGTGTGGTTTGGCTGACTTTCAATATTTGCTTATCTTTAGTGTCGACAGAGATTAGTGTATGAATACAATACGGAAAAATGTGAAAACAGACCAGTAAGATTTTGAAATTATTTACATGCTCTTTTTGATTTCTGTCCTGGGTTTTTTGTTTTTTGTTTTTAATATATTTTTTAAGAGCACTGTTGAGGAAACTTGGAGAAGAAAAGAAGAAAATAAAATCTTTTCCTTTTTGCTAGGTTGTTTTTTTTTCCACAGCTTTCACTGAACTTTTGCCCAGATTGCTTTGTATCTCTGAGCTGTGTGTGACTGTAGTCCCAAGGAGGAGCTGTAATCCACTACCACACTGAAGCGGTTGATCAGACTGGTCAGATCTGGTCTCAGCCATGAGCGTGGAATGACCTGCTGGGGTTAATCATGTGTAAGTTCTCATGTTAAATTAAGACAAGGCTAGAAGAGCATGTTTTTCTTTTCTCTCATTTGGAGTAAGGACCTTAAATCCTTACAAGTGCTTTGTATGACCAGTAGCTCAAAAGCATTGCACCATCTACAGGTTTTCTGTATGCATAGCAAAAATTAATTACTATCTTATTACTTGCCTCTAACATTTCTGTATCTGATCTACTAGCCTTCAACTTCTTAAGAGCTTTTTTTTAAGTGTTGCTGGTTTACACTGTTGTAATGTTGTTTGCTTAACCCCGCTGTTACGCTTTATCAAATTTTAGGTGGCAAGCGCTTGACTTCACAGCTTTGCTTCTCCTTTTAGATTGATTCTACCTCTGATATATCAGCCTGATGGTCATGTTTGCTGTTTGAATAACAATCTTTCTCCTTTAGTCTCTTTGCAAGAATATCCTAGTTTGCCTTGGGAACATTCTGCATACCTTTGGGTGTAACCTGTTACCATCACAGTCTCTAATTCATTTTTTGTTCAGATTGTTTTCTTAAGAGATTTTAAACATAGCATCTCTCAGATCCTGCAAGGGAAACACTAGAGGCAGGCTGGAGATATATACCATGAAATATTCCATCATACTCCATCTGAGACCAGGTTTATTAAGGCAAATTTATCTTGACATTTTACCTCTCAGTGCCACTTTGAACAAGGTTAAGTGCCAAAAGCTATATTTTCAAAAGAGGAACTCTCTGTGTCTCTGGATTCAAGCCAATTAATGGAAAATTCTTTATTTGCTCTGACTCTCTGCTTTGAGACTATTCCTCTCAAAGTGAGGTAATGGGCTCTTGCTGATTTCCAGCTTTAGAATCTTCATGCTTTTTTCTTAAAATTCTACAGACTCTACAGTGGGTTAAAGCACTGCAAAGGACACTAGCTTTTTTCTTGTGAAATTTAAGCCAAGCTGCCACAAACTACATTATAGGTGACATAAGACACCAAACCCAGACCTGTCAGGTTGTGGCCACTCACTGTCCACAGGGGAGTGAAAAATATGACCCCACTGTATAGTGCTGAACAGCCAAGGACGAGGCCAAGACTGCATGTTTTTTCACTGATAAATCTTGTACGCTGTGATCCCACTTAGAATATGATTTGTCCCATGTTATCATGTAGCCAATAGTCCACATAAAGTTGCAGCTCATTGCCTACATTGCTCTGTAAGTTTGAGGTGAAAGGTAAAGGAGAAAAAAGCTGTAGGGAAAGCATGGTATGAAATTATATTCCTGCAGGAAAATTACTGCCTGAAAAGTGCACACAAAAGGAAATTGCAGACTGCAGAGAATGGAATTCGCTCCATAGGCCTGCTTTTGAGGACAGCAAGGGAAGAGGTTGAAAGATGGCATAAATGCTTGCTTGTTTGCTTGGTTGTTTATCTTGTCACTACCATGCAATTATTTTTTATGGATTATATCTTATTTGTATTCTTTTGTTATAGACGATCCACATCTTTAACAAATACATCCCCCCCATCAATACTGCCTGATGTATGGTCAGAACATACCATGGATCTGAGGCTGATACAGCCATCGGCATGCTTTCAGATATCCTCTTCCTTTCACACAATAAGTTATGAACAGGAAGACAAGGAATATTACTGCAAGTAAAATATTGTATCGATTTTTAATTTGCTCACACAACATAGTGTACAAGAGACTGAAATATATGAAACTTGAGTAAGTAAGATCTACTGATCTCATTTGCCTAAATCTCGGGGTTTTCGAAGTTTTTGGAAAAAAACAAAGGTGAGTGACAGTACCAAATAAATAACAAGCCAGTGACATTTGCAGAATGATTTTCTTTGGTATTTAGACGTGGACAACTCCTTGCAATCCAACATTTCCACAAGAAGAAAGAGGATGTGAAACCATTCCTCACCACATCTTGCATCCCACAGCCCTCCCTTCTTGTTGGTGTAAAACTGTGGGCGTGATGCCTAGTATACAGGTAACATTTACATAGCTATACGAGCAGTAAATGTTAACTCTGTGATTTATAGCATACAGACACACAAGTAAACCCTCTGGAAAACTACTTTCTTCATCAGACCACATCCAAAGGAACACTTCCTTGAGCTGAAACTTTTATTTGTTCAATTGTGGTCCTTTTCTTTTGGCGGGCCTGGAAGAATGGAGAAGGTACAGGGAAGAAGCAATGCCTTAAAAAGTTCCTAAATGCTCTATTCACATGGCGGATGAGAAGTCTGTGCTGGGAACGTATTAAGGGCAAAGGCTGAAAACGTCTTATCTCTGAATGAGTCAAGAACTAACTTACTCACCTACCTCTCTGCTCTTTACTTTCCCGGAACTCAAATGGTAGAGCGAATACATAGCAAAGAAATGCAGTGATGATCCATCTTATTTAAAATAAACCCCTGTCATAGATTCCTAGCCCTTATTTCCATACCTTCTGCTGCTCATAAAATAGTAAGATAAAAATATTCTAAGCACACACAGTCTCTTGACAGAAAATAAAGGCCCTTGAAGGCTATTTTATCATTTATTATTTATAGGTATACTAGTACCTCATAAACATTTATCTTAACAGCTACCTTTGATTTCTATCTAAGTCAAAGTACATGTTTAAAGGTAAAAAATGTATAAACTCTTGGAATCTGTCTGTGCAGCAGGAAAGCCTGATATTGTGCTAAACTGCAGATCAACCAGGGCCTCACCTATCATCTGACAAGCAGTACACTGCCAGCCTTCACGACAGGACAAGAGTGACAAAGAACTGAGTTTTCTCCCCAATTCCTCTGTACACAGAGATATCTCTGTACATGGAACATGGAACAGGTTACCAATTCATATCATAGGTTCTGCCTCTGCACTTGAAAATACTGTTTGATTTAAAGAAGCCTGGAATGTCCAGTGGATCGCCACAGACCCACAGCCGGTGTGACTGTAGGGTCAGAGCTTGGTGCAGCCCTAGAGAGAGTCAAGGCAGATGAAGGTTTGTATCTAGAGGATACTGCTGTGACATGATGTTCTTCCCTGTGCTGACCCAGAGGTTGAGCCCATGCAAAAGACTGAAAAATACGTTGCTAGTTCTTCAGGAAGAAGTTGAATTCAAAAGTCAACAGAGGACATAATCAAATTTTTCAATTACTGCTCTGACTTCTTCCTAGCAGAAGCTGATGTGCTGGTTAGAGAGCACGTGAAGACAAAGCAGTCCTATTTATAAACTCCTCATGGGGGGAGAGGGAAAATAAAACCACCTTTGCTTTTTTGGAAAGCTCAGCTCCCCCTTGTTGTGGCCTTGTTAGAGGAGCCTGTGTGCTTTGGGATGGCAGCTGCTGTCACATCCCTGCCTGCTCCTCTCCCGTCACATGCTTCAGGCCAGGCTCCTGCAAGAAGAGTTGCTTTATAGCACTGAGATGACTTGGGAGGGCTGAGGCAGGGGCACCAGGAGCCTCTGCCGGCGTTGTGTGGTATAGTCCAGTAGGGAAAGCACAACACGCTGCTGTTCTCCATGGTGGGAGAGGTGGGAACTCAATGATTGGTCTTTCCTCCTCTTCTGAAGGGGTTCCTGCAGTGTCCCATTCCATCTACACAGGAGCTCCTTTTACCGTCTACAGACCCTTTAGGCCTTGTCAGAATAGTTCTTCTGGCCAGGACAATGAAATCACCCTAGGTTCGAGTCACTGTGTTCCATAGCAGAGGGCTCCTCTCAACATTTCAGAAGCTAAAAATGTACTTGCAGGTCCTACCTATCAGCAAAAGATTCGCCACAGCTGCAACTAAGCAGCAACAAAAGTTGAAAGGGAGCACTGAACACTAGTAAGCGATGAAGATGTCTATGCATCTGACTCTGCTATTGCATAGGGTGGTGTTGGGCTAGGGGAACCCATGGGAAGGCCTTTGGCAGTGTTATGGCTGTTTCTGCTTCTAGCTGGGATATGACCCTGCCTGGGGCTAACAATATTTTCCCAGTGCCTCCGGATTTCCAGAGGGATTACACTTTGCCAGGGGAATACGCTCCTCCAAGAGTGGCATGGTGGAAAGTAGCTTCAGGTGTCCACCTTTTTAGTCAGTGTCCTTTAACTTGAGGAAGCAGTTTCATTTACATTATGGGATGGACTTTCCCAGAAAGCAGGTAAGAAAAGTTAGGGTTTTTTTAAACATGCACTGTTTTTTTCAGTTCTTGTTGCTGTTCGCGTTTCATATAAGTGTTACAACTGTTTTATTATGTTCTTGTCTTAGAAAATGAAAATATGCTCAAATTCACCGTTCTTTGCATACCAGCCCTTTAAATTGTTGACCCAAGAGCTCCCTGCTACTGCTAGCAAAACCAGATGGCAACGGGTGGTAATCAGCTCTCCCAGTAGTTTGTACAATTACTTACTTCTCATGTGTTTGTACTGAGCTATGAGAGGTTTTGCATGAGTGGACGAAAGCCATGTGATGGTCTTTCTCCATCAATACTCTATAAAGTCAATAGAAAGGATCTTTTGTCTATGTATTTTGTCATACATTAGACATTATACTATGACAATAATGTCCCAAAGAATTGTTTTCAATCTTTGCCTTTGACAAAATTCAAGTAAGATATTATCAAAAGATGGTGCTTATGCATGTTTGATGAAAAAGAATGAGTAGAAATGGACACTGAGACGAAGGCACAACAAGCAGGAGTTCTGTGTTTTCTAGTTACTTCTTATAAAAGCAGCTCCAAGTGAGTTTGTTACTCATTGGAAACTGTGACCTTCTAGTTTTTGTTCTTCTAAGTAACAGCCACTACTAAAAAGAGCAGGGAGGAACAAATTCAAAAGGATTCAGCAATACAGAGGCACCAATTAACATATGTACCAGTTGATACAAGTATCTTTTACGGATCAGCAAATATGGCACATTGCAGCATCTCACTGAAACGCCAGCTTCATCACAGTGGCAATTTGAACTCATTTAAGAACTGGGGCTGAGCTGCAATTCCTGCTTCTTAAGCTTAAAATTCTGAGCACAGTGTCACACTGGTAAGGAACATTGTTGGTCTGGAATCATCAGAGCCTTAGCCAGGAGCAGCCCCAGCCCTGGGGGAGGTTAGGGAACAGAGCAGGAGACTGAGACATCCCCATGAGAGGTTAAACGATCGCATGGCTGCAAAACCTCACATGACATAGTAGCCCCAGTCCAGGGGACACATGTCCTATGGGAGCTGATGGTCCCTCAGTTCCCAGAACTGTCTCGTCTCAGCCCCACTACTGTCCTAAACATTTAACCTTTTCACAGGTTATAGGCCATTAATGTGTTTGCATAATTAGAATGTTTTATTTTCATGCATGTTTCAGAAAGTTATTGATTTGTGGGCTGTAATACCTTTATATGTTCACGTTTCACTACTTCCAAAAAATCACTGGCTCTTATTGCCAGACCATGGTAAGATTCCTACACCTACACAGATGCCGAGTAAGAGTCTAAAGGGAAGGGCAGCATCTAAGCTCCACTACAGCAAATGCACACTCCAGCAAGATTCAGTTGCTTAAGCAAAGGCATCTAGTGCTGTCTGTAATACACTTGACCATGCCTCCCTGCCACCAGCTGGAGAGGCACAACTCCTCAGTCAGGCAGAGTGTCTGAGACACGGCAGAGGAAGTCCAATGCCCAACATGCTCATTTCAACAGACAGATCCAGTTCTAAAGTGGCATGAACCCTACACAATAAGGTCTCTAGTCAACAGTCAGTTCAAATATTCTTTTGAGACACCTCTGAGACCTAGGGGATGTACTTTGTAAAACATACAGAAAAATAGAAATAAAAAAGGATGAAATACAGACTTTTTAAAAATAAATTTTTATTTATTCATGATACAAAATAAGTATTTTTTTCCTAAACCAAATGGATTGTCTTGTGCAGACCCTAAAGCACACGCACTCCACTTACAACCCTACAGCCAACATTAACACTGATCCATCTCATAAACACGTTGGTGTTTTCACAGCCACAGCAGCTGGCTAACTGGAAAGAAGTTCAGGAGTAAACTAATTCCTGGTGGAACAGCTGATCTCATAAAAGCACTGTCTCTCTACTTTGCAAACAGTTGTAGAATTTGCTGAGGCATAATAGATACTCTATTTCTTACCAGATTTGATCAAGAGGTATTGGCCACAGAGGCAGCATAAGTATATTTACACAAGTAAAACCATGACCAGGCATTCCAATAAAGGAGTTCCATAGTAACTTTATCCACTGCTTCTTGACAGTTAACTACTGTGCATAGTTTGCTATGGGATGGTAGGTGTTGTTTGGTAGTTTAAGCAACTAAGAAAATATCAAATTTTCTAGTAAGACAAGGGCTGTAACACTTCAGAGTTACAGACTCATTAGGAAGGCAGTTTTGACTGAAGATCAGAATGATAGGTTTACTCCAGTGTTGTGCTTCTCCACAGCCCCCATGCATTTATGGAGGCATAGTTTATGTCTAGAAATTGTTGAGATAGGGTCACAGTCCACAAGTCTAACATTTTGCATCCAGCAAATTCCAGAAGAGGTAATAAAGGCATCCTTCAAGGAATCTTCTCTGATGTTAAGACCCGAGAAGCATGGCAACGAGCCTAAAAATAAGGGTGGAATTAGGCAAACATGAATAGTTTAATGGGAAAGAATATCACTACTGAAGAGCATATTCAAAATCAGTTCAGTAAGCTTTCTGAGTGTAAGGTGTTATATTTCATCTTAATTAAATGGGAGCTTTCAAGACAAAATTCTAAACAACTACTATTTTTAAATATCTATCAAGTCTTTGCAGAGGAAGAAAAATGAAACACAACACATACACACACAAAAAAAAAAGTCCCATACAACACACTTTTTACTGTGTCCTGAATTTTAAAAGCTTTTGTGAGTAGGAGGAAGAGAAGACGTTTGTGTTTCATTGATATTTCTGACATGTTCTGGACCAGAAAACACTTAAGACAATGTCTTATTTCAATATACAAGTGTTAAATACAGTTGAGCAGGTAACTCAGTCACCAGTTATTTCAGAATTTAAACAGAAGTCTGTCCTGAAGCTTAAGCAGTGCTGATAAGACACCACAGAATTGAAACATGGGTCCTCAGAATTAATTTGTTAGTGTAGGAAAAAAGAAAGCTTAAGAAACAAACACTACATCTAATGTTCAACTGAAAACTTGGAAGGTCTTAAAAAGTTCCAATGTCCAAAGTGAAACATGTGGATAGGATTTATAAAAATGCCAATAGCTCAAACATCTAAGTTGCTCAGAGCTGTCTTTTGAATATATTAAGTTTCAAGTACTTTCAGAAAGCAGAATGCACTAGTTCCGTCAAAGCTAAGGAGACACTGGATGGTTATGCCTCAGTATCTGTGCACCTTGATCTTCAACAATCAAAGGCTGATAAGACTACACAGAGGTTTACAAAGTTGCAATACAAAACCCTGAACATCATTTTGGATTATGAACGCTTTGTAAATAGCTTATATGCCCACAAGAACTTACTTAGGCTTTTTTTCTTCTTCCCATTTTCTTACAATATTGTTTCCTAATTTACAAGCACAAAAAGCTTCATAAAAAATTTAGAAGTTGTCAGTTACGTCAAGGTGGCACGCATTTCTATGCAAAACCTTTCTGGTCTTGATATCCTGTGATTAATCAATTCACAGAGAATAAGGAGAGAGCAGCAGAAAAGAATGAGGAAAGTGAAGAGATGAAAAATATCCACCGTGTAACCATATACGCAAATGTATTTTGAGTATTAAAGAGGCAAATTCTCTTAAATTTTCTTGGACAGAAACTATTTTCTGAAATACTTACAGTTTTCTCTTCCAATGAGAGTACACCATCTACAGCCACTATCTGGTATTGCTTTTCTTTTAAGCTACCCACAAATTTCCGAAGTAGTTTGAGACTTGTACCATCACTGTTTTGTTTTAGCAAATTCTGCATTTCTTGGGAAGGACATCCTGGGTCAAACAGTAGCAAACATAAGGTTCTGTTCTTCTTCTCTTCTATTCCAACAATAGTACGACTATGACCTAATTTCAAAATAGAGTTTCAGTATTTTAAAAACACATAGAATTCCATTCCTTGTAGCATATTATTAATTTTCAGATCAAGGGAGATATTACATGAAATTAAGTAAGGTTGTTATAAAGAGCAGATGTCAAAAAGCTGAGATCCCAGTCACACCCAGCTCTTCCTTCTAATAAAAATATTTTTAATGTTGCTTTTACTAAATAAAAAATAACAGGAAATAAAGCCGCGCCTTCAATTAGATGCAGACAGAACGTAAAATGCTGCTCTAAATTGCAGCACATATAAAGAAAGATACAGTAGAAAGAAACCAGCTTATTGTGATACTGACCTTGATGTTGCAAGTAAATAGGTGGTTTGGAAGTACACACTACCTTTGCACCACCTTCATTATCTGTAGAATAATAATGTAAAACCCACTCAAATAAACGAGGGTGTGTACCCATAGGGCCAGTTGGTTTGTGAAAGTCAATGATTTGACACCTACAGAACATTTAGAATAAAAACAACAATAAATTTTCAAACAGGTTGTCCATTAAAATAACTTTTTCTCCCCCCAGTCCTTTCCTCCTGAATCAGGAATGTTTTGCAAACACAGCAACTGCAGACATCAAGTAGTCATTACCACTTTTCCTTCTTTTTTTTTTTTTTTAATACAGGAATAGGGAACACATAATTACAAAGCAATCTATGTATACTGTTCAAAACTGCAATACTTATGGTGTAACAAAGAAACACTCCTCAGTTTAACAAGAGCTTGTGAAGCTTAGAAAAATTAAAATGTTTGATTTTCCGGTTTAAGTCATATATATACACTACAGTTAACAGCTTTCAGAATGATGCAAGCAAATAGCTTCTCAAGAAGCAACTTCTAGAGAAATTAAGTTCTTAATCAATGCTTGATTTTACGCGTACGTGGCACAATTCTTCACCAAGTCTCAATGATCTAAGCAGTTATTCAATCTTTGTACCTGCAGAAGTAGCTATGCAGCTTTATGCTGCGCTAAATAAGATCTGTTTATACTTGATTAAATTTAAAGCCACTAAGGCGGCTTTGTCATTGCATCACTGACAATTGAGACCTTTAACGGTACAGCACTTAGAAACAACAACAGTGGCAATATTTACTTTATCCTGAGACTGGTTAACAGTGAATAAATTTCACATGCTCCTATCCATGCTTTGGAACCATGTAATCTGTTGTTGAAGTGAGATGCCCCATGAGGATCAAAGCCTTCTCTCCAGGCATCTTCAATCATGGACTGAATCTTTGGTATACTAGGAATTAGCGTAGTATCTGGAACAGAAAAAGTTTTGAATTATGTCTACAGTTACTGACATAGTCTATTAATTAAAAATATTCAGCTCACTTTATAAGAGGCAGTTAATGATACAAAGATGCACCAAAAAAACCCTAAAACTAGAACTGCAACCACATCATCCCTTGCCAGTATTCACCTCTCTGATTCTTCCCACAGCAAGCTGCAGTGGGAAGAGCATAACAAGCATTTAATAGGTACCACTGACCTATTAAGCCTTTCTGTGTAAATGAAAAGGTAAAGCGTCAGTTAGTTGTCATCCAAGGCACGTGAAACAAAGAGGCAGTGTTTTGTTTAATACCTCTCAAGCAGTCATTATACAAGCTGTTTTGCAACAGTGAGGAAAGAAGCATCTGGAAATTCCTGTAACCACAACCCCAGCCTCTGTCGCCCAAAGATGAGTGGAAGTGATCTACTCCTGTTGAAAGCCATACACGCCTCACATCTTTGTTTTCATTCTGATAGTACTTGCATAATGCTTCAATGACTCCTAAAAGAAGATAAAACACGAAGTCTATCTGTAAAATGAAGTACAAAATTTGCCAGAAAAAGATTCTTTCCCTGCTTGGAAGAGATAGAGATTAAGACAATGTATTGTAAAACTTCTAAGTGATACTGTGTTACATCTAGAAAGCAAATCATAAGTCAGTGGACACCGCAACTATTTAATTTCAAAGGTCTTTTCTTTGACAAGTGTACATACTATGATGCTTTCAGAACTCAAGCTATTTTTTCCACTGCTGCTACATAGTGAATATTTTAAGTTTAACATCTTGGACTACATTACAAGCTGTGATATGCACAGGAACTATTAAGATGAAACAGGAAAAACACCTGTCACCAATAAAGCATCTCTATGACACTGCCATTTCCAGTGCAACATCCCCTTAAAGACATGGCAATAATTATGCATCCTATGTAAACCTTTTAGTCCCCCAAAATTACTTTTCCTGGAGAAACTAATACAAGAAAAGGAATGACACAGAATTTGAAAATGATTGCAAATATTATTTTAAAAAATCCACTTGCAGGATACTCCTAATCCTTCTTTGTTACATGAAAGAACATACTTGAGAATGCTCTTTCCAATTCATATATATAAATGGCCTTTGAGATTTTAGTGCCATGCAGTTGTGAAAACAATCATCCCAGATTATTTTCCAAATTCCCTTCTGAGGTTAAAATCATTACCAAGAATGAAACTTAAGTGTGTTGTTTCCACTCAATACATCTTACAGAAGAAATTTCATTTCACTTGTCAAGAACCAAATGGGTATTTTGTAAACTAGAACCACTAGCAATAACCTAAAAGATCTCTTGACAAGTAAAGACAAAGAAGCCTTTTGAAAGGGATATAGAAATGCATTGGCATTGTATTCTTAAACCAATTATAAAACATTTTGAAGACCTATCAAGTAGATGTCTATTCCTCCCAGTCCTGTCTTGGATTTTGTAACAAGACAAACACTGTGCTCACCTGGAATCAGCCCATGGGATACTACAATTAAAATAAAAAGCTACTGTAAATTTTGGCAGCTACACTAGGTTAGGAACCAATGAGTACTAAGCAGGAAATAAGCACACACTTGAGGACAAACAATTTCTAAAAAGACATTTGTATCTTTTGATACATATTGTATTTGAGCCCTTAACTAGACAACTTGGTTCCAAGGTTCCACAGAAAATAGGAGGAAAAAAAAAAAAGAAAAAAAAAGAATAAAGATTATAAACATACCATAACATGACAGGTTTTGTCACTACAACCCAGGTCTAAAAACTACAGTCTTAGTTGTATACAATTTCAGTATTTTTACCTGAAGTCTTTGTTTTCCCATCATCTACACCGAAAGCCAAACATTCCATCATGTCAGCTTTTCTCTTGTGATATTCAAAAGGCTCCATCTTTCCTCTATCAACTTCCCTTTCCATGTTCTTTAGGAATTGCTGCTTGTAGCCTCCAGAATTATCCAAGCCATACTGTCTCTGTTAAAGATGGAATGTGCAGGATTTAAATCATGGGGTTTTTTAAAAGTTCATATTTAATTATTTCAAGAAGCCATACACACAATCAGTAACTGTGAGAAATAGTGAAAAGAAAGACATTAAAAAAAATCAGATTTATGATATTTTAGAGCAGAAGACCAAGCACATCCCTCTGCTCCTTCTTGGGCAGATAGCCATTGGCACAGAAGCAGTCAATGGCCCTCACTACCAGTCAACAGTAGTGAGAAAGGGAATGAGCTATAAGAGATTTCAGATTGGAGGGAGAGAGAAGCAGGACCCAGCAGGGGAGCAGGTGACCCAGGAAGAGGATAGCCAGGATTCTCAGGCCTCAGGCATTCTGCCAGGGAATATGCTGCAGGCTGCACTGCAAAGCAGAGCACTGGAGGGCTGGAGCACAGAGTACAGGAGGGCTGGCATGCCAGGGCCTCACTGAGAGTAGTGAGTTGTGCACAGGGAACACCTGGCTCCATCCTAAGACAGCACCACTCTGAGCAGTAAAGCTCAGCAGCTCAAGGCAGGCATGCCCAGCACCTGTGTCAGGAGCAGGGCTGCTGAGAGCCTGCACCCCAATCCTTCACCACCACCTCAACAGTCTGACTGCACTGGTCTGACATGGTACAGCCATTCCAGGTCATTACAATTTCAAGATACTCAGCTTCCAATGGCACAACTGTTCAAAATTTTACCATTCAGAAATATTACTGTACCTGCAGCTTTTTATATTCTTCTCTTTCTCGCTTCTTCTCTTCTGATCTCTGCCGTTTGTCTTCTTCAGTCTGGAGCCACTGAGCGAGTTCTAGATCTCTTATGTTTGCATCTAGCCAAGCAACAACATTCCAAAGAGAGTGGACTTGAGGAGGAGGTTAACAATGCTTTGATGGATCATTTATTTAATTTTTAAAGATTCTTCTCTAGAGCAGAGAAACAAGTGAGCATGATGCACCCCACAGCATTTTGAGCTAGTAGCAACAAACAGTAAGCAGGAGTGACTGCATTCAGTCTATCGAGACTCAGACTCTTGACTTGGACAAAGTCTATGCAGAATTACAGGAACAATTACTTGACAAACAATGTAACTGCACTACTAAGAAAACAGCTTTTGTTTACTGTGTTTCACCTCGTTGTTAGTAAGAGGTCCCAGTTTCTTGAATACCACAAACTTACCAGCTTCTAGGATCACTGCCAGCAGTATCATAACAAAGTGACAAAAGCCAATTTAGCATCAGGGTTTTATTAGCCATGCTAATATATATATATATAAAAAAAAGATTTGTTTATCGCTATGACTGATGAATCTGCACAAGCATTTAGAAAAAAGAGTTCAGGAAAAAAATGAAGTTTTCATAAGCTATAGATCTTCAGCTCATCACACCAGAATGTGCCACTCTAAATTCTGTATATGCAAATATAGGGGGAGTGGGGAAAAGGCTGTCTTATAAGCATCTTTTGTTCTAAGTTTTAATTTTGGCTAACATACAGGGTATTTACTGAATAAGCATGCCTAGACAAATATTTATTTTAGGATGTGTAATTAAGTTGAGCACCTTGGACAAGTGACAGGATTTGTTATTAACTATGTTCACTTCCTTATGTGTGTGTCCACTTCCCTTTTTAATGAAATCTTTAAATTTTGTCTGGGATTCTATATGGCAACATGCAAATACTTATCAAGCCTGTATGCTTCCATGTACCTTCAGAAAAGCTGTCTTCCTCTAAGTGTAAATCCACATGTTCTTCAAGAATCTGAATGTTTGTACAGGTAAGACTGCACATTGGACATTCATATAGCTGTTCATCATTTCCTACATCTGAAAAAGAAAGGTAGCTTTTTAATTAATGCAATTCCTGGGTTTTTTTGCAAGAATCACCCCCCTAACTGATATACAGCCAAACAGCCTAAGAATTTTGTTCTGCCATTGAAGCTCTGTGGTGAAAGGCAGCCAGTTCTAAATAGCTGTTACTCTCCTTGAACCATTTAAAAATTTATATCTAAATACCTGACAACTTTAAGACATATTTTCCTTCTATTAACCAAGTTTTTCCCCATGTAACTTATAATCCCAAATTGCTACGATAACATTTGTATTAAGAAATGCTTGGTGTGAAGTATCAAACCACTAAAGAAAAGACCTGTCCTGATAACAGAAGAACACTTACTTACAAAAGTAATATTTCAGTGATAACAGTTCAGTTGGTGGGCAGAAAAGAATAGTACGTGTGCTGTCATTCTTACTTTTTTGGTCTTCCTGCATCTCCTAAAATAAATTTTCTTTCTGTAGTTTTAGTATTGCTATCGAAGAGTACCATATAGAATAGGTCAAGTTCCAAGGAAATTCTGGAGATCATGCAGTCCCTCGAAGAAGGGTCAAATTAAACAGGTTAAGTTACACAGGGCCTTTTCCAATAACTATACAGTATTGAAATAAATAGCATTTTACTTACTTCAACTTTAGCCCCCAAAATATCTGCAATCTCCAAATCAACATTTAGTACTTCAGAATACCGTGGTGTTAGATCTTTCCAAAGTTTCTACTTCAAGTTGAAAATCGCCTTTCCCTAGCAAGTACCTCAACTGCTCTACAGGACCCTATCAATGATGAGCCTTCAAGAGGCAAAGTCAAGCCTTTGCAACCAAACGTATGCCAAGTAGGTAAGAAACACCTATCACACAAAAAGGTTGTGATTTGTTTTTGCCGACTACAGATGGTGTATTTTGGGCACGCAAATCATCGCCAGTTTGTCTGCATTAGGGCTTTCAGTTCTCCTCTGGAGAAAGTTTTTAAAGTGATGTCTTCGCTCGCTGTCCCCTTCCAAGTGACTTCACGCTATTGCCTTCCCCCACCACC
>VZRU01018172.1:390990-420193 GCA_013398155.1 Pedionomus torquatus | reverse complement strand
GGGGAGGGAGTGTGTGTGTGGGGGATGCTGTGTGTGTGTGCGGGGGGATGTTGCGTGTGTGTGTGCGGGGGGGTCCGCGGGAGCTTGAGCCCCAGCCCGGGCGGGGTCAGGTGCGCATCCCGGCGGATTTGGGAGGGAGAGCGGCGTGACGGCAAAGCCGGTGGTTTCCAACCCGGGAGGGTTCTTCAAAAGTTCAAGGATTTCCCGTCCCGGGAGTTCTCAAGAAGCGAAACCGTGCGGCTGGACGCAACAGTCACCGCCTGCCAGAAACTGTTACAAGAAAAAAAAAAAAAAAAACAAAAAAAAAACACCCATAAAAATAGANATTAGAGAGAAAAAAAAAAAAAAAACAAAAAACAAACCACCATAAAAATAGTGACTTTGTCGGGAGGAGCAGCCCGAGGGGCTCCCACCGGCCGGGACGCCGCTCGGTGGAGCCCGGAGCCGCGCCGGGAGCCCAACGAGCTCCCCGTTGCCCTTCGGAAGCGGCTGCTCCCTCCTACCCCGTGACAGCCCGGGTGACACCGTGTCGGGGCTGCAGCTGGGCTTTGGCAGCGGCGCCTTCATCCTTCCCTTCCTACGAGAAGCTGCCGGTAGCAGCGGGTCAGCTCCTCCTTCCGAGGAGCTCGGAAAATGCAGCTGGGAAGAGCACACTCGTGTCTGTGGCGCTGGAGGGAAGTTTGAGCGGGATGTTTTTTTGCTAGGATTTTGCTGTTTGGGTGTCTGGAGTGTCCCTCCAGGACAGGAATGAGCCCATCAACTCATTCCTGTCCTTGGCATCACTGGGGCAAGCCGGGGTTGTGTCGTTTGCCTCCAGTTTATGGCTCACGGTGGCCCTTCATATCTAATAGTGAATGGAGAAAGTCCATGAGCACGCTAGAGGTTTTCCTTTAAAACACGTGCAGCTTTATTTGTGTGTATTGTAGTTGCCTGCACACTTTTCTTTTTTGTGTTTGTCTTCTGCACATCAGAGGTCTTTATTGTTGTTCCTTTAGTGAGGGCACGTGAAGCAAAACTTTTAAAGAGGTGATACAGGTGGGAAAAAAACCACAAAATCCCAAACCAGAGTCTTGATAGAGTCTTGCCTGGGCACCTGAAGAGATCTGAGGATTAGCTGCCGAGGCACAATGCAACAGAAGACCCTGAGATTCTGTTTCAGTGCACACAAAACGTGTGTTGGGTTTTTGATAACATTTGGAAGTAACGTATTGTTTTCTAAACAATGCTTATCTGGATGTTTGCAAGAATAGGGGGGAGGGTCTGAAGAGGAAGCCAAACCCTACTGACCTTCATTTTCATTCAGAGAGTTCCTGTATGATCTACAGAATTCCCATTGAATCTAAATATAGTTTTTGTTTGGAAGCGCATTGTGGAGCGGTGTCCGAATGCTCAGCAAAGGTTGTGTTTTCAGGCTGGATCCAAAGCCCTTTGAAATCAACAGGAGTCTCCTTGTTGACTCACTAGGTTTGGAGCAGGCTCTGGTTTCTGCGGTGTGGAAGGTCACGTATCTTATCTCCTTGAATTCAGGACCGCTGGACCTTTTGTTTTTCTGGATTGCTGCAGACGGTGGAAAGAGGTTTTATTTCTCCTTGTGAAGTGCAGGGACTAGGGGCGAGGAGCACATAAACCCTTCTTCCCCTTGTTGGGGTGGGCCTCAGCCCTAAAGAATAGTGTCCTATCTGGGAGTGGATCTGTGTTACAGTGGGGGGGGGGAAGAAAAGCTGCCAGTGCAGGAGAGTCAGGGGGCCTTGGCCAGCTGTTCAGGTGAGGAGATCAGTGAGCAATGGCCTGTTTGTGTGGTCTCCTTCCTGCGAGTCTCAGGGGACTTCCTTGATAAGCACTCGATGATGGGTAAATTAATCCCCCCCCCNNNNAAATTAATCCCCCCCCCCCCTTTTCTGCAGGGTTTCAAAGCATGCCTAGGAACGTAATAAAATAGTACTCATCGCAGTGTCAGAACCTCGACAGACCTGACCACAGAGTAAAAGATACCTGGAGTTCACTTATTGAGTAGCAGACAGCAGTGTTAGATGCTTACATTTTCTAAGGCTTGTGAGACCTGTAGCCTAATTGGAAGCTCAGCCCCCACCCCACAACTAATCCTGGTGGGAGCGAGCAGCTCCTCAGGAAGGAAGATGCAATAAACACTCCTACTTACTGCCTCCTGAGTGTGAAGTAGGTTAGTGGGAGATAACAGTCAGGGGCTCGGCGACTCAGCTGCCGTGAATTGGCCTTGCAGTGGGAATCTGATGCAATATGCTGGCAGGTTGAGCACTGTGTAATGTTTGTGCCAGAAAGGCAGCTTGTGTGGTGGTTTTTTTTTTCCATTTTTCTTTTTTTTTTTCCTTTCCTTTCTTTAATTATATAACAAGACTGAGAAAGCAGCTCCTCTCCATAAGAGGAGCCCATACAATAGAAGTCCAAAGAGTTTCTCACAAGCTCTGCCTAATGCACTGTCAAACTTAGCAACTACTGGATGAGTAAACATGAGAAGGCTACTGCTCGGAGCATGCTGCTCTCAAAGGATTTACCTCTCTTGCCATAATAATTAAGGGATCTTTCAGCACAGATTCAGAAAGATTTCCACACCTGGTTGAAAACCCTTTGGGAAGGTGGGTGGGTGCCTCAGAGATGAAAGAAGGGCTAGTTTCCTGCTGTTGATATCTTTCCTGATGAAAGAGAGGAGGTGTATTCTCATGCGTGGGGCAGCTGAGGAGGGATTGAATTCACATTAGAATAAAAAGCCAACCTACTGTTTGCAGTCTGTGGGGATAACAGATCTTAATTGGTGGAGCGGGCTATGATTCATACAGTTTATGTGTTGCTGTCCTTTCAATTAGACATATTTAGAATATATAAATAATTTAAAGTTTCGGTGCTCAGATTATGTGCATTGATTACAGAATACTGTTAGTTGTTTGTGTCTCTTCAAAGTACTCCAAATCTCTGTGGACAGCTGATAAAAAGATACACCTCTTTGCTTGTGTTCAAACCCTTTACCAGTTCTCCTAAGAACTAAGATTTATTGCACCCCACGCTGTCAATTCCCTTCTTTTTACTGCTGCTGCCTTTACAGGTTGCTGCCACAGTGAGGCCTTTGTGTGAATCAAAATCACGGAATCAGGGAATTGTCAGAGTTGGAAGGGACTTTTAGAGATCATCCAGTCCAACTCCTCTGCTAAAGCAGGATTGCCCAGAGCACAGCACTCAGGGCTGCATCCAGGTGGGGCTTGAAGGTCTCCAGAGAAGGGGATTCCACACCCTCCCTGGGCAGCCTCTGCCAGGGCTCTGACACCCTCACCCTAAAGAAGTTTTTCCTTATATTCAGCTGGAGGTTCCTGTGTTCCTGCTTGTGCCCATTGCCCCTAGTCCTGTCACTGGGAACCACTGAAAAGAGTCTGGCTCCATCCTCCTTCAGCCCATCCTTTAGATAATTAAAGTGTTAATAAAGGTCTGCCCTCAGCCTTCTCTTCTCCAGACTGAAGAGTGATTTTTATTTACTTGTTTTTTAATCAAAGAAGGAAAAAGAGAAAAGAGAAGGCTTGGGGGAGACCTTCTAGCAGCCTTCCAGGATCTGAAGGGAGCTACAGGAGAGCTGGAGAGGGACTCTTGGTCAGGAAGTAAAGTGATAGGTCAAGGTGTAATGATTTTAAACTGGAAGAGGGGAGATTTAGATTGGTATTAGTAAAAAATTCTTTCCTGTGAAGGTGGTGAGACACTGGAACAGGTTGCCCAGCGAAGCTGTGGCTGCCCCATCCCTGGGAGTATTGAAGGCCAGGTTGGATGGGGCTTTGAGCAACCTGGTCTGGTGGGAGGTGACCCTGCTCATGGCAGGGGGGTTGGAACTTGGTGATCTTCAAGGTCCCTTCCCACTCTAACCATTCTGTGATTCTATGAAGAGTTTAATCTGAAATTATTCCAGATTAGCATTTTGGTATTGCAGTATCACCCTCAGTTGCTGGGTCATGTACTGAAGCTGTGGAGGATGAAAAATAAATAAATAAATAAATGAACAAAGGTGTCTTGATTTATCCCCAATTCAAGTTTTGTATGTGCCTTGCCGGCTGTGTGTCCCTGTGGAGCTGGTAATGGGATACGGGTCCTCCTACCTTCAGGATTCTGGCTGGAGTGGAGGGCAGGTTGTTGTGGCTGGAAGTTGGCGCTGTTGGCAGCGGTGGGGCAATCCACAGGAAATGAGTTGGTGGTCTCTGTCTCACTCCCACTTGGCAAATAGCCCTGTCACAAAACCACTGCAACAATTACCGCTAATTGGCATCACTGCTGGCATTTTCACAGAGGAGAGGCTGAGGACTGAATGGGGATGTAGATTAAATTAGTAATAATAATACTTAGCACCTAAAATCTTCACGGTGCTTCACAAATGCTAATTAATTAATTTGTGTGTTGCCACTCTTCAGTAAACGCAAATGTGCTGTCATTTCTAAAGTGGTGTGTGTCGGTGAGGTGTGTGTGTCCCTGGAATGAGGGGGGACGGGCAGGGACTGTCCAACGTGAGATATGTGCTCCTGCAGCTGCATCCCTGGACGTAACCTCTGCGCTCCCTCCTGTGCAGGCTGTAGCCTTAAGGACATACCTTAAGGACATACAGCTACTGTAAGGTAGTTTTAGCTAATCCCTTATGAGCAGAGAAAAGAAGCTCCCTTGGTATGAGGAGCGCACACACCGATACAACTCTGTCCACAGAAGGGTTTTACACTGGTATAAATATTTTGGTTATAGAAAAGTAATAATCATACCGAGTTATACTGGAATAAAATACTTTGTAAATCAGTACTGAAAGGAGGTCAAGATCAGGGGAAGTTCGCTTTGGAAGTGATTAGCATTGAGGACTGCATTTCCCCCAGCCCAGGGGTTCAGAGACACCATTTACCTGTCCTCATCTGTACTCTGGTCCATACCCCCTGGTCTGAGTAGTTTAGGTGGTAAACTAAGGTGGGTGGGTGTCAGAGGCAGCGTTAAGGGGGAAGGAAGCATGTGTACTGAATGGTGGCCTGAGTTCAGCCAAGTTCTTGCTGAGCTAGTTTTTGAGAGCTTCTTCCCTGTTATTTTTCCCCTGTTGCATTATCCATGCTGTGCTTTACATGGGGCATATCATCCCAGCTTCCCGGGAGCTTGAGGGATAAAGTAGAGAGTGTGGGCTCTTTATTGCAGGTAGGATAGACAACGGTTTTGCTCTGATACCTGAGAAAAACCCTGAGTATTGTCTGTATTCTCAGCTGGGCGGATAAGCAGTGGTTGGGTGCCAGCCCTGGTCTGCAGAAAGTCCTGGTGACAAGGAGAGGTCTTGCTTTTAGTTGCTGATGAACCATGAATCATTTGAAAGAGCTAAGCAAGTCCTAGCCTGCTGTGTCCTTGGAGGAAGTCTGGCTTCTCCCATAAAAAGGGGAGGATAGTAGTGGCTTTAGGCACACTGTTTGCACTGGTGTGTCTCAGCTGTGCTGATGCCAGGCGGTGCTGCTGGACTGAGCTCCCACCACACCTGCTTCTGATCAAAGCAGTGGTCTCTTGGTACACCTGTGTGTGCTGCTGATGGCATCACCTGAAGGGGAGATGAAGAACAAAGTTTTGAGAAGAGCATGCTCTTTCTTTTGAGTTTCTTCTGTATGCTAAGTAAGCCCCATGTGTTTCCATGAGCAGGGAGGATGAAAAATGATGGTTTGGTGGGATGGATGGTTTGGTGGGATGAATGATTTGCTCACCTCCTTTGCTCTCCACATCCCTCTGTTAATCTCAGCTGTTCCTGCCTTGTCCCTGATGACTGGGTAAGAGGCAGCACCTTCTCTGCATCTGTGGAGCTGCACGCATGGTGTTTAGGTGGCTGGGGAGTACTAGTTTACTGTTAACTGGCTTCTGTCAAACCATTAATAACAAATGGCTCCTGCCCTGCTTCTCCCAGTGCCAGCTTGTGAAAGTTGTAGGGACTCTTTCTGAACCCTTTACCTCTATTTCAGATCATTTGACAGGTTCAGAAGCCGTTTAGGAGAGCTGGCAGCAAGGCGGATGGAGAGAAGGGCAATGCAGCAGTTCTCATTGCTTTGGAAAACCAGGCTAAGAGGACAGGCATAGGACTGAGGACTGTGCTCTTGATGCGTGAGGGCTGGCTGTGCTTTATTTTCACCTTGTCTGCTCTAACTGTGGTGTCAGGAGGGCTAGCAGCAAGGAGGGCTTGTGTTATCCCTGGCACCTCTCTCTGCACTGTTGAATGCTTCAGGAACCTGCGCTGCACATGGAGGAGCCTGGGAGAGTGCTCTGTGTCCTTAGTGTTTGCTTGCAGGATGATGCTTCCCCAAAAGAGCAAGGCTTTGGAGCACAGGGGGGACCTTTCTCAACATCTGCAGTGTGTGTGGAATAGGTCTAAGCTCTTAGAAGCAACCCCAGACTTTCTGTGAAGCCTTTTTTCCCCATGTCTGTCGTTTTCTATTAATGTGTCAGCCCCTTCTGTGGAGTGGTATGGTCACCTGGAATTTGAGGGTCCCAGTGATGGTTTAGAAACCTCATGCTGCATCTTGGCTAACTTTGGGGTCCTCTGTTAGCGAGGGGCTGATTTTTCTCTTCATGGGAGGCCTTTCTGCATGGGTTGATGTGGATAAGGGAAATTGAGTGGGAGAACTGTGTCTTCTGCGGATTCCTCTTGAGAGGAATCTAGTTTTCAGGGCTCTTTACAAGCACTAAATGCACTGTAAAATGTTCTATATTTAACATTTTAAAAATGCCTAAGTGGGAAAGTAATGCCATAGCTAATAAATATGAAACTGTGGGGCGTTATTTGGTGGTTGTTGGGTTTTTGTGTTTTTTGTTGGTTTTTTTTTTGAGATGCCCTTTTAATATTTCATTTTGTGAGACTCTCGCAGAGGCTTGGCTGCGAAGTGCTTCGGGCTACAAGCTCAGATGTGGGTTTCGGGTACGTGTGCAGTCTAATGATGGGGTTAGTGACAACCCCGTGTCAGATGCGTTGACGTGAGCGCTTCCCTTGTTTCCGCCGGTGCAGTAGGCCCCGTGCTGCCTGATAGGCCGTGGAAACTAATTGTTAATGAGTTTGCTTTAGACATTTAGGCTTTTTTTTTTTTTTGAGCATGCCCTTTTAAAATACAGGTGAGCGGGATTATCTTGCAGTTCGGATGCCGGAGGCGAGAGAGACCTTCTCGCTGGGGGATCTGAAGTGGGGGAGCGGGGATTGCGCAATTAGCTGAAGGTACTGCGGTCTCCCGGGTAGCGGAGGGTAATTAGTATTGCTCCGGCTCTTTCTCCAGCTAATTCCTTCAGCACCCTGCCCTATTAGGGAAAAGGGAGGAAACACATAAACTGTTTCATAATCCCAGGGGGGTGGAAAAGAGCATCTGCTCCTAACATCTGAGGTTACTTTGAACCTGTTGAAATCTGTAGTAGCTGCTTTATTGTTTTTGCCAAGAGTTTCCACCTACAGTGATCCCAACCTCTGGCTTGTTAACAGTGAGGTTGTAGGAGGCAGCAGTCATCATCCTCTCCCCTGGCCCACAGCAGCTGATAGTGGCCACTACTCTGGACCTGACACCGCAGGGTATTGCAGTGGGGATGGCTGAAACCACCAAGAGTTTTGGTTTTTTTTTTTTCCTTTCCCAAGACCGGGATTGCCTACAGTCCACACAAGTGCTGCATGAGTCTCCTGCTGCTCGGGTACCCCGTGCTAGCTGCACTCCGTGGGTCTAAGTCCTTTTTCCCCACAGGGAAGATGCTTATGTAGAGAAGAGCCAGCTAGTCCCTGGGTTTTCAGCTGGCTGGTAACATCTTGTTGTGAAAAGTGAGTGGGGATTTTGCTTCACTGTGGCTGGTGGAGGAGAGTCTGTCTGGAAGTGTGTGTGTCATATGGAAGATTTTTTCCATGACGATGTTCTTGCCTTTCTCAAAATTGGATTACCTTCAGGAACTAGATCTATTTGGATATTGCTCACATTGAGTGTGCCAGACGGCTGTCCGTTTGGGAGCATTGTATCCTCAGTTTTTTTGTTTACTGGAAATCTATGGAACTTGGTCTGTCTGGATTTGTCTATGTGTTCTCTGACTTCAGACCTGCAGCTCTGGGGAATAGCTATTTTGTATTTATGTATCCAGTTTATGCCCTGATGGAAGGCATCTTCAGGAAGGTGGGAGTCTTGTCTCCACCACTGGCCGTGCCCGTGATCAGGAACAGGTTAATTTCTTTTACAAGTGTCTACTGGTTTTTATATAGTCTCTGAGATGAGTGGCTGATGGGAGAATGCCTTACTTCCAGGAGAATCATGCTTCCTGCTGCCTTTGTTCATAGGAGCAACTGTGTCCCGTTTAGACATGGGGCAGGGATGCAAGACCTCTATTTAGTCCCCAGCTCTTTCACTGACTTTGTGAATTTGAACAATCTGCTTAACACCCATGTGCTTAATTCCTCCTTTGCCCAGCAGAGAGAAAGTGCTTCCATCTTTTGTCCATTCCTAGTAATACTTTTTGGTTGTTGTGGGGCTTCTCTCTCCTGCTGTTGGCTTGTATGAGTGGCACTGAGCATCGTCGACTGCTGTCCTTAGTAGGGCTGTCTGCTCCTGTAATATGCATAATAAGGAAGAATATATAATACTGCAGGGATACAGGAGCTGGTGGAGTCTGGCTGGCAAATGAACTTTCAGGTTGGGTGACTGGGGGGGACGGGGGAGAGGGTGCTGGGGGTTTATCTGGGGGTCTCCGCTACAGAAAACACAGCAAACAAAGGCAGGGGCTTCAGATAACCCTGACAGTGGGAACGGATAGTCCTGAAGAGCTGCCAGTTCAGCAGGAGGGGAGTGCTGAGGCTGTGTAAAGGGACTGAAGGTGGTGTGGTTTATGTCCAAGCACAGAGGGAGCTTGCTTGAGTTAGCAGGTATCAGATCTGTGCGGGGAGCGTGGATTAGAGCTGTACCCGTGCCATCTAAAGGGGGTGTATCTGCATTCTGCTTTCTGCCTCCCTCTGATGAGACTGGAAAGCTGTCTTGTGGGAATGTGATATAGCCTTGTAGTAAACCAGGAACTCTTTAATCACTGCTGTTGGAGTTTAGGCCAAAGTATGTTACTTATTAGTTTTTAGTTTTCCTTTTTTTTTTCCCTTTTGAAAATAAATTTGTAGAGAAAACCAGGAGCGAAGCTTCAAAGGATGATTCCGAGCAGGGGTGGTGGTGCGGATACGTCACTTTGTGGGAGTATTGTATTCTTCTCTAGGATAAGTTAAAGTGAATGTAAATTCTTGGTGTACAGTTCTTTGGACTGACTTCATTGCTTTGAAGCTGCATGAGCTTTTAAGGCGTAGCTGGCAGATGTTCATTCTCATGTTGGAGAAAGAGACTGTTTAACTGGTATAAATATATCCACCTATTTTAGGCAGCACAATGGCATTATTGCATGTTTGTTTTATCACTAAGAGTCTGACTGCTGGGTGCATCACCCTAACATACAGTGAATCAGCGAAATCTCAGCACTTGCTCACAAAAAAAAAAAGGCTTAGGCGCGCACAATTATCCTTCTTTCTGAGTCGAGCCTTAAAATCAGTCTTTGATCAGCGGTTTGGAGTTTGGCAAGCTGCTTGGAGTTTCGGCTGGGGCTGGGCTGACATTACCATACATCAATACCGGTGCAGAATTGATTGGAACGCCGGACGGCTGTGGGAAAATGATCAATTTTCATTTAGCTCTTAGCAAATCTTCCTCTAAGGTTGCTGAGGGATTTTCGGCTGCTTGGTGAATGGGATGGGAAGGCTTCTGTGCAGAACTGGAATGTGATACTTCTGGCGAGGCTGGGCATTGACTGGCTTTCAGCATTAGCTGTGAAAGTGAAGCATTAGTCCTAGTTCTCACAGCATTGAAAAAATTATGTTTAAACGCGTTTCCTGTTTTACCACGACAAGCAATTTGTTACAGCGTGGTTTGCGTCGCTGTCGGTGTCTGTGTATTGATCAGGGCTGATTATGCTGTAAACGGGCAGAGTTTGGCTTTGTGCTTTAAGTCATTTGGGAAGTTAGATGTACTCACTTTGTATTGCACACCGGGTTTTTTTATTGCTTGGGTTGTTCTCACTGTATTGTATGTTGCAGCACGTATTTAATCTGTTTGGTGTTGTTGCTATTCTCCTGAACTTCAGAATACGGCAGCAATGCTTTGCCTGTAGCTTTACTAAATAAGATTATTTTTGGTTTTGGCATGGTTTGCTTGCTTCTTTTGAATCTTATGTAGCTTCTGAGCAGTTCAGAGGTGGTGGCTGTGCCCAGGGTATGTCATGCAGCCCTCAGCAGAGTGGTACTGCTGAGTGTTTTGGAGGAGCTGAGCCTGCTGGGGCGGTTGAGGTCCATGGCACCATGCTGGATTGGTGGTACACCTGTGATTCCCATCCCAAAACAGAGCACCAGGAGCTGGTGTCATCCCCAGACTGTGACGTGTCTCCAGGGACTCTGGGATGCGGCAGTTTCAACAGCTGTTGAAATTATTATGCAAGTAGCTTGTGCTATGAAGAAATGTGGCCATCTGTATTTCAGTTGCTTTACTACTTTTGGGTCATCTGGAGTGGCTCTCTGTACTGCTTGGTGTGGAGTGGGGAAAGCATTCAGCTCTTTCCTTGGTAGCTTTGAGTGCCTCTGGAAAAAACATGTTGGTGTTGGAACAGACCCTCTCTATAACTGTGAAATAGTTTGTGTAGTGTAAAACCAGCTGCTTGTGTCTACTGCCCAACTGCAGCCAGGCTATAGTGAGCAGTGGCACAGTTCTGTGAGTTCCCTGGAGGGCCATGAAGATGATCAGAGGGTTGGAGCACCTCTCCTATGAGGACAGGCTGAGAGAGTTTGGGTTGTTCAGCCCAGGGAAGAGAAGGCTCCGGGGAGACCTTAGAGCCCCTTCCAGTCCCTAAAGGGGGCTACAGGAGAGATGAGGAGGGACTTGGTATCAGGAAATGTAGTGACAGGACAAGGGGTAATGGTTTTAAATTGGAAGAGGAGAGATTTAGATTGGATACTAGAAAGAAACTGCTGTGTGGGTGGTGAGGCACTGGAACAGGTTGCCCAGAGAAGCTGTGGATGCCCTGTCCCTGGAGGTGTTGAAGGCCAGGCTGGATGGGGCTTGGAGCAACCTGGTCTGGAGGGAGGTGTCCCTGCCCATGGCAGGGGGGTTGGAACTCGATGATGCCTTCCAACTCTAACCATTCTATGATTCTCTGAGGGTAAGAAGCTTAAGAGCTAAGCCTTAAAATGTTCTCTGTGCTTTATCTGTGGAGTGCTTGATAGATGTTTGTGTGGAACTGGCTCTGGAAGCCAAGACCACTTTCAAGCCCTAGGTGAACAGTCACCAGGCTAGACTGCGAGCATCCCACACAGCCTGCTTGGTGAAAGGAAATGATTTTCAGCTGCAATACATAGTAAGCAGAAATTGGACAGATCTGGCCTCTCTTCAGCAGATAAACTTTGACTACTAGTGCCAGGGTACCTGATGTCCAACAGGGTAGGGAGAGAGTGGGGTGAGCTAATATCTGGCAGCCAGGGCAAGGAGAATTTTGCTTTCCATGTGGTGAGTATGGTTGGGACAAACCTAAAGAGCATGCCAACCTCTGCCAGCACTGGACTACGTGTTGTGTTTCAAGAGCAGCAGAGTTGTGTTAGTGTTGTGACCTGGGCTTAGTGAAAGCGTTTGCTGAGCATTTGGAAAAGGGATGTTTGGCTGACTGGTATTATTTGAGAAACTTTAGCTGCGTTGTTTTAGCACGTCAGTTTTGTGTTGAATACAAAAATGTCATGTGTGTTTGTATAGGGACCTGGCTGCTCCACTTGGGAGGAGGAGCGCTCCAGGAACAAAGGAAATGGAGTTCAGCCTTTGATGAAGACATCACGTAATCCCCATGGGCATGCCTTGATGCTGGGTGCATCATGAGGAAGAGAGTTCTTTCCATACCCTTGCTTGGCCCTGAACATCTTGTCCCAAGGAAACCAGTCATTAGTGATGAGAAACAAATTTGCTCCACAAAATTTGGACCCTGAAGGATAGAGGCAAGGCACAAGCGTTTTTACCCCTTTAATTTCTGGGCAATGGTGGTGCTCCTTTTCTGGTGGGTGGGCAGATGGAAGAGTGTCCCAAATAACACTTTTAGAAGTGGCTTAGCCTTAATATGAACTACAGGTGCTGAAGAGCTCTTGTAAGCTAAGATAGCTTGAAAACTATGCTGTGGGTGAAACACAGGCCAGGATTTGGCCTGTAACTATTTTGCCTGTAGCTTGTAATTAAATATAAAGTTAAACCCAGAATCTCCGGTTAAAATGTTCAGGTGTTATTGTAGCTTGTGTAACCGTGAAGACAGGAGCGAGCTACTTTGCTGTCTTTCTCTGAAGATTCTGTTGCAAAGAAAGGCAAGTACATTTGACATTCTTCCAACAAGCTCTCACAAGGGTAATTTTGTGTGGATGATTGAGTGGCATGGAAACACTGTAAGATATTGTCCTTTTGTGGGTTTTGTAGAGAGGAGATACAGCTGAAGTAATTTATAATATGCACAGAGTCTCAGCAGCCTGCTGAGAGAGCTTCTTTTAGGAATTACCTGTAAGAATAAAGTAAAAAGCATTTATTATTGATATTCACATTCCACGTATTAAGAAATATTTCTTCTGATACTGTTAATTTTTTTATTTGTAGGCTCCAAAGGAGTGTAGAGTAATACAAATGTGGTTGGGGAAGAAGAATATATGAGCTAATGTATTAAGTTTACATATTTTTCATTTGATGGATTTATGGTTTTTAATTACACCTTCACGTCTTGCATTGGGATCCCTGGGGGCCCTTTCTGAATTTCATACTTACACCCTTATAAATATGAGATGCTTTAACCTGTCACCTTGTGCAGTCTTACTGCTGCTCGGCTGACCTCTGGTAAAGTTACTTTTTCATTTGAGTTGAAAATCTGAGACCTCCACAAAGAGCTAAATGATTAGAAAAATAATTGTGTGATTTGGAGAGTTTCTCACACTGGACCTGTGAACGGCTTTCTCTGATGTTTGCATGGAATGGTGGAATTTGTGCCCAGCGTTTGCCAGTCTGATGGTGAGCAGCAACACCCTGGCCTCAAGCTGATGGCTTTACTGGCTCCCAGTGGGGTGTTTGGCAGTGGGAGGATGTCTTTGGTGATGGCCCTTTGGGGAGCCATGACTGGGGATTTTCAGCAATCTGTCGTCCTGAATCTGGCTGTACGTCTCCCGGCTTCTGTCTTCAGTTAGGTACTGTGGTGGATTTTTGTTTCATAACAGTTTGCATTGTGGTTCTTTTATTGACAGTGGAATCGAAAACCTGTGTTAACAGGTGGAAAATAAAGCCTGTTGGCACTGTGTAGTTTTCAGTTGATTTACGCTGGTGAAACGAAGAGGAGGCCAGAGTGCAGAACTGGGTCAGTGTCTGTATTCCAAAGTTGTCTCTGTGTGGATATCATTACATCTGTCCGCTCCCCCCACCCCCAGCACATCCTCTCCATTTTTCTCTTCAGCGGGAACATAATTACCTGTATATATGTGTGTGTGTGGAAATAGTGCCAGGATCTGTTCGGTATAGAATCATAGAATGGTTAGAGTTGGAAGAGACCTTAAAGATCATTGAGTTCCAACCCCCCTGCCATGGGCAGGGACACCTCCCACCAGACCAGGTTGCTCAAAGCCCCATTAAGCNCCAGAGCTGGACACAGGACTCCAGGTGGGGTCTCACAAGCGCAGAGTAGAGGGGCAG
Source organism: Pedionomus torquatus (assembly GCA_013398155.1). Lineage (NCBI taxonomy): Eukaryota > Metazoa > Chordata > Aves > Charadriiformes > Pedionomidae > Pedionomus > Pedionomus torquatus. The sequence goes on along the minus strand of VZRU01018172.1, from coordinate 406,454 downwards.
AATCACCTCCCGTGACCTGCTGGTCACGCTTCTTTTGATGCAGCCTAGGATACGGTTGGCTTTCTGGGCTGCAGTATAACTAAGACATAGATCATCTGAGGGGCAAACAACCTAGGCTGATAATATTCCAACTTTCCAAAAGAGATTTGCCTTGGGACCGACAGTGAGTGTGAATATTCAGCCACAGCCTGAGCCCCTTTCCTCAGCTTTGTGTTGTATCTCCTTTTATTATTCTGGTCATGGCTACTCCTAATAACACGCAGCTCAAGAGCAAAATAGCTCTGCTCTGATTTGTGATGTAAGAATTTAGTTGGGTTTCAGCTTCTTATTGCCAAGTCTTTTGATGACATGAAAGTTATGTTATATGCAGGGCTGGCTTTTCTGACCCACCCTCAGTTCTTTGCTGAGCTTTTTATTGCTGTGGGAGGGCTTGACTCTTGTAGCATTGGGTGCAGTGAAAAGTGTGGAGCAGATAGTTAAGGAACTGCAATGCAGAGTAAACACTTGACCTTGGGAAATGAACACAAAGGAATTTTTCCCTGAGGTGATGCACTGGAAGATCTCTACTTTTCTGCGTTTTCTTTTTGGTAGTTTCCTCTGGCTAGTCCAGATTTGATGCGATTTTTCTTTTTTTCTTGCCGCTGGAGCAACAGCCTCATTTGCCAGTGTTGGAAGGTAGTCCAGAGCATCCCCTCCTCACTGAAGGCTGTGCTTCTGCTTTCTTTGGAAGCAGCGAAAGGTCTGGTACAGAAGGTCGTCTCACTTAGCATAATGTCATCTAAAGGAGCAAGCTGAAAAACGTCTCGTGTAACAAGCGAAAGCATTAGATCCACTATATGAAAAACCTGCTTCTTTCTGCACCTTGACAGAATTCCTTGAATCTGTGCAAGAACAAAGAGTTAAAGTAATCCTGATTTTTTATAGAGGAGTTAGTTAATGCAGGAGTTTTGTAGCTCAGCTGAGCACAACACAGGAGTGACATCAGTGAGAGATTAGACTAAGCTTCATTATCTTCAAAGACTGTTTACTTAATGGTTGGGGAATCGCTGCGTTTGTAGGTAGAGGTAGGAAATATCCTCAGGCAGACAGGAGCTGATAGCATTAAACAGAGAAGCGCTGGTTCTCCTCGAGCATCCTTACATTGCTTGTGCACTTCTCCCAGCCTGGGCTGCCTCTGCTGTTGGCCAGTGCTAGGGGGGTCTTGAAGAGATTGCCAGGGTACCTTTGGATACTAAGCACAGATCCCGAGCAGTATCTTTGTAGCTTTTGGGTTATTTCTTCCATGTCCCACTGATTTTGGCCCCATATAGGGTAACTCTCTGGGCATTCATTGTTTGCCTATAATTTTCCTCCAAATTCTGGTTAATTTTCAGAGGAGATGTGCTTATTGGGTGGATTCTGAAAGCGTACCCTGAGTTAGGGTTTCTGCTTGTGGGATGGTGGGGTGGGACGAGGGAGCAGGGTGTGCTGCTCTTTGGTGCTGGGCTGTGGGCGGCGTGTCCTGGGGTGTGACGAGATGTGGACGGGACGTGTGTTGCTGTGCAGCGATGGCCTTTGCTAGGAAGCACACTCTGGCAGGGGAATGAGTCCTTCTGATGGATGTCCTCCATCTGGCACCCGAATTATATTGACAACCTGAGGAATCAACTTCTACGAATCCTGGGGCAGTATTGCTTGTATTTTTCTTACAGATATACATCTATAAGCTTTCTTTAAAATGTCGGTTAGAGTTGTTTTAAGATCTTGGAGTTAAGCAGCATTACCTGATGGCCAAGGCATAAGCATGGGCAGGGGGAAAGGAGGGGAAGAACAAGGAGAGCGTACTGCCACACCTTGGATATTTCAGCTATCACTTGTAGTCACACGGGAGACAGTCTGTAGCGGGCTTGGGTTCTTGGAGGATTTTCATGCAGGACATGGATCTTTTCTGCAGGGTTCCCTTTGACAGCAGAGAAGTTACTTCTCATCACCAGTAAAAAGGACAATCTGATTTGCAGATTGCTGTGTAAAAGCTGCAGTAAACTTAGTTTGGAACCCACTTGGTTACGTGACCTGCATGTAAGTGTTTAGATCTTCCATTTTTCTCATGGAAACATTTCTGTAAAAGTGGTCTTAAAGCCAATTTGTGCCTCATCGGCATTTTCTTTTTAAAGACAAAGCAGAGATGCCGTGTTCCAGGCAGATATATTTTTGTTCCCAGCTGTTTTGAATGCTCATTTGATGTTAAGTCTTTGTTCAATCCAGTCCTATGTCATTAATGACTCTGGAGTAATTAGGTGTGCAGAGCTGGAGGAAATCCTGTTTTATACGTTCCTATTCTAGGAGAGCCTCAGAAAGAGTAACAATAATGCTGCTCGGTGAGGTAATGGGTAAACATAGTAAGAAATGAAAACGTGCTTACTCCTTACTGAAGCAGAAAAATAGCTTATGAAGCATAATGTTGTCTTTGATACGTGTAGATAATCTGACCTGCTTCAGTCTGTGGATTAAGGCATTAGCTGGGGCAGCCGAAAGAGCGTCTCATAAAGAACCTGTCACTCTGGTTGTAAAGGAGTTGTCAGCAAATGCTAACCGGAGTTAAAACATGGGAGCCCGGTCATAACCCAGCGAAGTCCCTTGAAAGGCTTCCCTTGACTTCAGCGGTCAGTTAACGCCTGGCTTGAGGCGGAGGGTTGTGTCGCGCAGCTCAGCGTTATCATGCGTCCGATGTGGGCACCAGTTCCAGTCAAGGGGGTGGATGGTGCACAGCAAAGCTCTGGAGAAGCCTTGGGTTTGTAGCTGTCTTCTTCATGGTCTTTTCAAGATGCTGCAGGAAGGAGAAAACGGGGCATCCCTTGGCGTTTCCTTCCTTTTGCTGAATCAGTGAAGCTCAGCAGGGTAGAATTATTTGTTTTTAAGAACTGGTGTTCTCACAGAAGGTCAAGTTTCTTCATCAAGTTCTTGGGGAAGTCAAGGCTGGATTTTAAAGCTTTTGATCTCAGTCAGTAGATGGACAGCAGGTAGAAAAGCAGGTAGCAGTTTTGGGAAAATGTTGACTTTTTTTTTTTTTTCTTTTTTGAGAAGAAAATGTGAAATTGTGTGGTGTATTTTCTTTTTGTTTTTTCTTTTTTTTTTTTCTTATCAGTCAGGGAAAGATCTGAACTCCAGCCTACTCACATTGTCTGTGCTACAGACTTCCCTAGGGATGGAGGGGAAGTCAGCTAGCATTGCATTTTTAGATATACTTACCACATTTTGCATATGCATTTTGATCAGCGTGCAATTACAGACTAGTGAGTTGCATGCATATATACTAGAGCCCTCCTACTGGTGCTTATAGATGCACCATTTTTTATGCCCATTACTCCAGTGTATATACTTCAACTGTCTTGTTAATCTCTGTACCTTCATGTTTTTTGACCACGAAACAGGAGCGATCCCTTTTCATTGAGTAAGCAGGCAGAGGCGTACTTGTAGCACGTTTTAAGGCCACTTAGAAGATATAAGCTTATTTAGTACTTGTGATTTGTCTTGTTTTGCTTCATTTGATGCCTTAAATGTCAGCAACTCTGAACAGTTCCTAGGATTTGTCCCTCTTAGTTGGTCTTGGCTGATGAGAAGGCAGCTGGTGCGTTGAAACCATTGCTCCTGGAAGAATTTAGCCTGTGATGTGTTTAGCTGGGGAGAAACCCCATTGACAGTTGCCCTTTTGGTTTTGTTTTTCTTCTTTTCTGCTCAAAGCTGCCATCTTGCTCTGTTTTAATGCTGAAAGAACGATGCAGGGTGTTTAGCTGTGCAATGCCTTTCAGATAATGAGAAGTACCCGAGGGAGATCTTGGGTGCGTAATTGGCTGGCACTTGGTTGACCTAAACTGACGGCTCTATACATAGCTCTGATTCCAGTCTGCCAAAAGTGCATCTGATGCAGATGGCTGCTGGGGGTGTGACCCCTTTTGGCACATGGGGTGTGCGTGGGCATGTGCCTTTCGGGTGGGTGCGGTTCCCTCCAAGGCTGTTGGCTCTCCTTTTGTGCTTTTGGAGAGGACGGTCCCACCAGGACGCCTTGTCCTAAGTGGAGGGAGCTGTTGGACCCCTGATGGCAGGAAGGAGCTGGGATACCTGTGCTTATCATGTCTAGAGGAGCAGGTGATTATGGGTCCTTTATGCAAACGGTGGTTCTTGGTGGAGTATTTAGGGTATGGGGGTGAGGGGGTGAATATATGCATTGGGCATCCCAAGCTTGTAACTGCCCAGTGGAAAGTGTAAAGGGGAGGTTGCTTGGAGCATCTCTTTCTCCTAGACCCCAATAACTGCGTTATTGGCCTCCAAGAGGTAGGAGGGAGGGAATCTATCCACTTACAGCTGCTTTCCAGAAACACTTGAGATCAGAGTCTAATGAGTATGCATCACCCCTGGTGTATCTCGCTTGTTTCAGGTTATGTTGTGATGGCAGTCCTGATCGTTATCTCATATTAATTTTCTAGAGCGTGATGTATGTGGATACACCTACTGCGCTCAGAGATTTCACTGCAAGATTAGAAACATGTTTAGGAAATTAGTAATGAGAGAAAAACGCGTAATTAAAAACGATATCAGTTTGGAAGCTCATCCATCTTCAGCCAGCTTGCTGGAAGAGAAAGGAGTCTTACACAATGCTCAGCGGTGGGAAAATGCATTTGGCTTTCTACATTTTAAACAGGAAGGAACTATTTAAATGACAGACTTACAATAGTAATCAGGGCTTTTACTTGGGAACATTGGATCACATATTGTAGCCGCATAATGTCGCGGTAACTTGGACTGTATAAAGTTAAGGCAGATCCTGCTGTATTTGTTTTCTTTTAATGATGCCTTCAGACAATTTTTATTCATTTATTTATTTATTACTTCTTTGAACCCTTTATGAAGTAATTGGGCCCTTGTACTGAAAATAGCATTCATGTTTTGTGGTAGTCAAATTTACATATGCTGAATATTGGCTGTAATGTTATGAGGTTGCACACTTAACAATTTATTAGTTCCCTGAGATGTGCAATTTTATGTGAAATGTCTTAAAATTCAGAGTCTGCCACAGAATTTTAGCTCTTCATCCCCAATGACCATTATAAAATTGCCATATGCCTAAAAATGTGCTCAGCACAACTGTGATTGTTCAGACTGTGAATTTCCTCTTGTTTTATGATGGGATCCTTAGTTCAGAATAAAATTATTCTTCAGTAATAGGAGAAACGCCATTTGGTTGTATATGGTTCATTATAAAAATGCAGAAACTTTTAAGTGTTTCAAACAGTACATGTGCTTTATTTCAGTTTTTTATGCCATTTTTCACAAACAGTTAACAGTAGCTTGTTGTCATTTTTGTCACGATACGTCCATAAACTCAATTATCTTTCTCCTTGGTCCAGCTTACAAACACACTAAGCAGATGTCAGAGCAATAGCCAGGTGTACGTCGTAGTACTTTGCAAAGTTTTAATTGCTGCAGGGATGTTTCCTAGTTAATGGATCTGTTTATTAAGTGCTTCTATCTGTTGTGTCTTGTTCAGGAGCGTACCTTAGGTATGGTATTTTCAGGCTGAGTCTGGCTATTTTATCTAGTGACAGCCTCAGAGTAACCTTGCAGAGGGATGTGCTTTTTCAGTTCCTGTGTCCATAGTGTAGTTAGCAAAGCTGCTGAATTGCTTGTTGTGTAATTCATTATTATTATTTTTTTTTTTGGGGGGGGGGGATAAAATCATTAAATGCTTTAGAGTTTTGATTTTCACACTGGGGGGGGGGGCTAGATACAGCTGGGCACATGGATGTGACCAGTGTGTAAATTTTGACCTCTTATTGGCTCTGTAAGTATTCTGGGGTAAGGCTGAACATGGGCTGGGACGTTTTTCAGAACGATCAGAGGGCTGGAGAACCTTTCCAGTGAAGGAAGGCTGAGAGAGTTGGAGTTGTTTGGGCTGGAAAAGAGAAGGGGTCTGGGGAGACCTTGTTGTGGCCTTTCAGTACTTAGAGGGGGCCTATAAGAAAGATGAAGAGAGATTTCTTAAGAAGGCCTGTAGTGCTAGGACAAGGGATAATGGTTTTAAACTAGAAGAGGTTAGATTTACATTGGATATAGGGAAGAAATTGTTTACATTGAAGGTGGTGAGGTAGTGGAACAGGCTGCCCAGAGGAGTTGTGGATGCCCCACCATTGGATGTGTACAAGGTCAGGCTGGATGAGGTTTTGAGCAACCTGATTGTGGCAGGGGGCTTGAAAGTAGATGATGTATAAAGGTCCCTTCCAACCCAAGCTATCCGGTGATCTTTGGGTGGCTGCTGGGTGTCCACCTGTTTAGAGATCATGGCTCTTGTTACCTGGGAGGAAGGACAACGTGTGAGGAGTGTATGACCGAAGTAGCTCATCAAAGACCATCAGCTTGGAGTGGGGATCTGTTAGGTTGGTGACCAAGTGACCCCCTTGTGTCTGGGATCTGGAGGTCAGCAGCTGTGATGGAGTGTAGATGGCTCCCAGGCATTCCCTTTTACGCTTACGCATGGGGAACCAGCCTTCCTGGAGAGGTGCGAGGGGAAGCACAGTCTCTTCTGGCAGCCACTTTGGGGTCTGTGCTCTTGTGTGTGAATGTGGAGATGTGGATCTGGTCTGAGGATGTCTCCATTACTGCCCAGAAGCAATGGCACAGTGGGAAAAGGAGACCCTTAGTTGATGCTCCTGTGCGATGCTGAAGATTTGTACCCAGACCCAGCCATAAAGCCAGGACTGTGTCCTTTATGAACGATATTACATATTGATGAAACAATGAGGGAGAAAGTCTTTTTCCAGGAATTAAATAATTGCTTCCTTGATGAAAGGACCCAACATCTGGCTCTCGTGTTTCGTGTGTTTTGTCATGTAGATGTAACTGTTTGCTTTGTTCCTGGCAGTAACGTTAACTTATTAATGTATGAAGCTGTTTCCAGGTCAGTGAAGAACTGCATATAAATCTTTATTACGTGTACTTGATTGTCTTTAACTCTTTATAAGATGTAATTAGCATCCAGTAATCGTATTGCAGTGCTGTTTCTGTGATTATGCTGGTAGTTAGTGTGCAGTGCAATTCTGGTTTTATAGACTGGAGCTAATGTTACCTTGATTAAAATAAAGGATAAACATTGGCCTGCGTTGCTGGAAAGTTAATTTTCTCACCTTTCTGCTGCCCAGTTTCATTGCCTCCTGCAGTTCTGAGATGTGACCGCCTGGCACTGAGTGGCTTCAGCTGGAAAAGCCATGATTTTTAATATGCGGTGCTTCAGGTTGAAGAAGAGCCGCTTTCAGCCACGGTGTCTGCGATGGGAGGGAAAGAAGTGGATTGTGGCAGGGTCTTCAAGGACAGTGACTCGGTGGAGCACTAGTGCCTAGAAAATGTTTTGATCCTATTGTCAGGAATAACTACTGGTTCCTGTTGTTGTTTCTGTTTTGATTGAGTGCCCAGCTGGTGTATGGCGAAGATAGGATGTTGGGGCAGGGAAAGGAAGTAACTGTCAAAAGTGCATCTCCCTTAGGAAAGCAAGAATGTGGCGGCACGGTGGAATTGGGGTTTAAATAGCACTTATTTTTCCTTGGTTTTCATAGTGCGCTGACCATATGCGATTTTCCACATGCTGGGTAATGGAAAGTTGGCCCCAGAGGAAGTCACTTTGTAAGTCAAGTTTGGGATTATAAAATCAATCACTGTTGGGTCACTAATTGGTGTGGAAGATAGGAATTTCCTATACAGTATGATAAGTTCACTGGTTTTCTGGCAGTGTGTGCACTGTGAGCTGTTGAGCCAACGGTATTCTTTCCTGGTTCTGTTGTGAACTCAGGAAAAGCATCGGGTCATTTATAGCTACACCCAAATCGCTGGTTTGTTTCGGAGTAGTTAGGGGAGGGCGGGGGGAGTTTGATGTCATGTAGGATCTACGTGGGTTTTTTTGTGAAGTTTGTTTTCATTTCTTTGTGGCATAATAGTGAAGCTTGGCAGGCGCATGGGAATCGTGAAGATTGATTGCTCTTGGTGTTAAGCATCTCGCATCCCCGAGTTTATATCAACACAAGCCTTCTTCCAGCAGCAGCATCTGGCTCCTTGGCAAGATCTGCGGACAGTTGTTCTGATCGCTCTGGAGATGCCTCTGGCTGTTGTGTGGCTGCTGCCTTGGCTGTGCTGCTTTGTTGTTCTAGCTGGTCCCATTTTCACGTATTTATTTTTTGGCTTACCTTTGATTCTGATGAATTGCACCTGAGATTGTGGTCTTGAATAAATCTTGCCTAACTTCCTCATGCAGGGACTTCTGTGAGATGCTGATGCTAATTTATTTTGGTGACTATTTGCTGATTGGAGCGGGAGCAATAACGTCCCAGTCTGTGCCTTCCACGCAGGTTTTCCCTGTGAATCACAGCATTGGTCTTGCAAAGGAAAACACACATCTTTGAGCATATCCTGCATAATGGGTTTCTCTGAGACTAGAGCTGCAAGTGTAAATCAAATATTACCAGTACGCAGTCCATGCCTGGGATGGGGCTGAGAGCCCTGGAGTCAGCCACTTGGATTTCTCAAGTTGGCCATAGGGAGTGAAGTTTCTGATATATAAGCTGATATAAACTGGCTCTGGGGCAAAGAATAGTGTGTGTCATCCCTGGATTTATGTCATCTCAAGTGCTGTCCCCGTCTGTTTGATTTTATGGTTTTTATTCATATACCTTGTACTTTAAAAACATTATTCTCTCCGAAGTACTGCAGCTTTGGAAGACATGAGAGCTCAAATAAAAGTGAGTGTTTCTTAAAATACTGAAGCGTCTAGCTTCGTTAAATAAGCCTGTTTGGGTCACTGCCTCTTCTGGTTGAAATTAGCCGGGCTGCGATGTGCAGGAGGCCAGACAAGATGGTTATCTTCACTGGCCTTTAACTCTAATGATCTGTAGAACTGCTTCAGCACTGTCCACAATGGGGGCTGTTTGACGAGCACTCAGATTTTGTAAGGGTGTTAGCAAGGCATAGTTACACACGTTTTTTTTATTTTATTTTATTTTTATTTTAAATGTGTATTTACATCTGTAATAATAACAAGGCAACTTGGGTGGCATGTATTTTTTTGCTTGTCATGATTTACTGCATATCTGACACAACCTGATCTACTGCCACAAACCTTTATTTTAAAATGAAGGGGGAAGTTCACACTCCAGCACAGAACTTGACTGATTACCCAGCAACTACAAACGTGTGCATTTCGTAGGTATGAAATAGAATCATAGAATGGTTAGAGTTGGAAGGCTCCTTAAGCATCATCAAGTTCCAAGCCCCCTGCCATGGGCAGGAATACCTCCCACTAGACCACGCTGCTTAAAGCCCTGTCCAGCCTGGCCTTGAATGCTTCTAGGGATGGAGCATCCACAGCTTCTCTGGGCAACCTGTTCCAGTGCCTCACCACCTTCACAGTAAGGAATTTCTTTCTAGTATCTAATTTAAATAGGCTGGTGGAAGAGTTCATTGCTGATTTGTAGTTAGAAATGGGGATGCTTGAACTTTGAGGAAGAAATACTGACTTTGTGTCCAGTATGGATGTTGCCATGGATTTCTTTAGGGCCCAGGTCTCACTCTGGGGCTGTAATTTCTCTTATGAGAAACCTTTCCTCCTCTGTACTTGGCCTTTTCCAGCAGGTGATGAGGCAGCTTTTTTTCCAAAGTCCCATAACACAAATTAACATAAAAGCATCCTTTTATGCAGTGCCTTCAACTGCCTGGAAACATAACTGTATCCTGTGATGTTAGGCATTGTCTATGGTTGTGGAATTTCTATAGAAGCAACGTTAGATACCATAAATGTTTAAGAGCCCTGTATGTGTGAGTGGTAGGACAAGCTGTAGCCTTTCATCTCTTAGTTACTGGTTTTAATAGGATCTGGCTTGAAGGGTTTTGAAAGTTGTTGCCAGTTATTTGATTGCTTAAGTGTCTCAGGAGGCAAGGATTTTTTTTTTGTGTGTGTGAAGAGCCTGAAAGAGTTTACACAGGTATTTTAGCCAGCCATCTGTGGGCTTGTCTGTATGGATGTGTGTTATAGGCAGATACGAGCTCACTCAGCCCGTGTGTTTAATGTGTTTGTATCCTGTGTCAGAGCAAAGTTTATCAACCCTATTAACATGGCTTTCAAGATGCTCTGAGCATGGGTGGAGTGCGTTTTTGTCTGCCTGTGGGCAGAACCACGTTGATTTATGTTTGTAGAAGAGCAAGACCTTAGGCAAAGGGAGAAGGGAGTTGCTCCTCTTTCATTACACCAGCCCTTTGGATGGGGAGAGGTTGCACAGCTTGCAGGTTTCTCACCTGCTTCTTGCCATTGATGCCATAAGGGTTGCAGGTGGGTATTAGTCACAGGACTGTTCTTGTCTGACTCGGACGAGTGTGATTTGCTGGGCTGAAAAAGGAGAGCAGGTTAAAAAAAGTGATTCTTTCTTGTTATTTAGGTCACATAGAAAATGAACAGTGCCTTTTCGTGTATATCATACTAAGTGTGATATTGCTGCTAGTTTGTGGTCCGTGATGTTGTGGTGCTCGGTGCTTGAACTTCTCTTCCAAGAACTGTTGAAAGAGGAGAAGTCTACAGTTGAAAGAGGAGAGGTCTGTAGTAAAGTACAGCCATAGCACACACTGGGGTAACTTAAGTTTTCATGAACCCTTAAAGTAACTAGTCCTTACTGTTCTTTCTCAGTGTATATATTTAGGATTTTGATATCTCTGTCCATCTGTCATTTGTCTGTGTGTGTATGATTACTTGTTACTCCCGAAAACCTGATAGAAATGTCTCGGGGCCAGAGGAGCAACAGTTTTACTGAGAAGACTTCTTTGAAGATTCTGTCAAACACGTTGATGGCAGAACCATCTAGAAACATCTGAATAGATAAGCTGGCAGATACCTATGGATTCATCTTTCTTGTGCAATACTGTTACCAACACTTCTGGTGTACCACCAGCAACCCAGAGAGGCCTTCCATTGCTAATCTGGAATGGCTGATTTGCATTCTTCCACAGCTCCTTTCAGTAGGCTTTGCACTGAGTTTCTTTGAACCTTTACAAGGAGATCATCTAGGTGTTCTAATGCAGCTAGTACTCACTGATGTTTTTTTTTTTTCCAAATTTTATTTCTGAGGTTTCAATCAATCTTGATTTTTACATTTATTTCTTGAATGTTATGGACAGATAGGAGAGGTTGGAATTACGCCATCTAATTAAGGTATCTCATCTGGATGCCTAAAATTATCACTTGAACACGTAGGGAATGAAACATAACAATTCTGTACCTATTGTAAGAGTAGATTGAAAGTGGAGTATCTGTGTAGTACAGTTAACGTTAAGCAGTGTTTCAGATATGGTGATGGGCTTGTGAGCGTTTGGCAAAAGGTGAATTATTCAAGGTGATACAAAGGGACACAATCAGGACAAGAGGCATGGAATTAATGCAGGAATGATGCAAGTTGGAAAACTTGCTGTAAGCAAGATAGCTTAGGTTACTGAATGAATAGTCACCTAAGGAGAATGGTATTTTGAAGTCTATAATCCTTGTCTGACTGTGGCACTTGAACCCAAGCAACAAGTCTGTCTACAGATGCGTTATTCATCTTTCCAAAACTAAGATCATAAGAACTTAGGGCTGGCAAAGGATCTTTAGATCTTTAAAACTAGTCCAGCTTCCTCCACTGAAATGGGACTACCTATCTCTTGATCATCTCCCGTGGATGTTTCTCACCTGCTCTTCAGAACTTGCCATGAAGGAAGGAGATTTCTCAACATCAATCAAACCACTTGACAGTATTAACTCACCTTTGACAGTTTTTCCTGAGGCATCTTTGCTGAAAAATAGGGTGATTTCCTATTTTCCTTTCCCAGGTGACCATGGAAAGTAACTGGTCACCAGTCTCTTTGGAACTACTTTTTATGTACTGGAGGACTCTGCTCAGTTTTTTTTTCTCTTCTAAACTAAATAAATCACACTTATTTGAGCTTCTGACAACATTCTTATTTTCTAAACTGCTTTGTCCTATAGACACTCTCCAAGTGGCCTATCTGCATCTCCTGCTTATATGGCTGAGATCATACTTCACTCTGATGAGATTCCATGGGAGGATCATTTGATCCTTTGGGCAATGTCCCCCACCTGCAGTCCCTTAAAATCTGCATATTTATCATTCCTTTCTAGTGCAAGATGAGGCCAGTACAATGCGGTCAGTTACTTCAGCACATCAGCATCTTAACTGAAAGCGAGGGACAACCACGTAACTTACTCCCATCCAAGTCTAGAGACACTGGAGGTGCCAGGATCCTGCTTTCCAACTGGTAGCTGATGGCAAATTTGTAGATTTACTCGCTGAAGTTCCTCTGCTGGACTGTGGGAGAAAAAAACCAACAAACCTCAAACCAACCTACAAACATTTTACAGAACCACCATGGGATGGACAGGTTGGAAAGGGAGGTGGTGTCTCACATGTGTGTGCCAAGTAAGCAAAGGAATTAGAACAGACTCTTCCAACAGTGTGTGGCCTGCCTGTGGTTGAGGAATTGGAAGTACATTTCATCATTGCTTTTCCATTCATTCCGTTTCATTCAACCTCTAAGCTTGTTTTTATTTTTTTTTTTCTTTCTTGATTAAGTCTGAGCAAGGAGAAGAAGGAAAAACTCTCACCCACTACAGTGCTGCTTAAATTCATGTGTATACCCACGATTTTTTTTCAGCCAACAAAGTCAGTTTTCAGTGAAGCGGTTAAACTGAGGCAGTGGCACTTTAATTAAGCTGAAGAGTAAGTGTAATCCACTTTGTTTCTGGAGGCAGCCTGCCTGGTGTGCTAACTGCGAGCTGTATGCAGCAATTTGTAGCTCGCAAAGAGGAGCGCACAATGGGCAGCCCTTGGGTTGTGAAAGCTGAATCGTTTCGGTATGGCCCTCCAGTATTCATTTACCAAACAAATAACTGATAAAATGAGCGAGTGAAAGAGACGCTAAGAGGGTGTGATCCGATGCCAAGCGCTGGTTTCCATAGTTGATTTTAAATCTACATTATGCTAATGATGTTCATTTGGAAAATGTGTCCACTCCCTAACTTCTGCTGCTGAGCGTTCTTTTAATTGGATTCAGATGGTTGGACTGAAACAGTTGTAGGGTTTGTATACAGATGTCCGGAGTGCTCCAAGCACTCTTTTTTTCCCATCCAGTTTTCCTAAGCCAAGGTTGCTTTTGCCGTGGCTGGTGTCCAGACGTTCTTGAACTCCCTCATTAAAGGTCTGTCTGATACGAATGGGCACACGGTTCTGTTGGGACGGATGTGGCTGTGACAGCTTAAACATGCTGGAGATCTCATCTGGGACATTACTCCTCTCTGAGTCCGCTGAGCTGTCAGGGCTGGGCTGCTGGTCTCTGGCCAGAGATCACGAGGAGGAGTCCCTCTCAAGGCTTACCATTGCAATTGGTCATTCTGTTGCCTAAATAATTGTAATTTTTGTAATATTTATCGGAAACAGCCTTTTGTTTCCAATAAAGCGATATTAAGAGTTGACATTTCTGAGGCTTTTTGACAAGGCAGCGCGCTTTCTGCGTCGCGGTGCCGCTCTCTGGTTTTCATCCCTGGGCTGAAGTTCAGAGCTACCTTATAACTTGAGCAGCCTGATTGAACTCAAACTGTATGTGGAGTAGGTGGTATTCAATGTGATGAAGGTATCAGAGAGCATCAGTTTCCCGATGTGTTCTTCTAACGCTTTTCATAAGCATCCTGCTTTTAAGAGGGAAGAGGAGTTGGGACTTTTTATGCAGTCTATCAGAGTTTCTATAACCTGATTTACCGTGCTCATAGGCTAGACAAAGTTTTCTCTCTGGCTTCAAGGAAGAAACGGCTAAGGATGGAGAGCTGTTTATCTTTTAAACAAGCGTGTCTTATTTCTATCAAAAGTTTTTGTCCGGATTTCTGAAATGCAGCTTCGTCTCGGCGCCCGTTTCTGAGAGTAATAGTCAAACAAAGGCTTTTCAGCCATCAGTATTGTCTGGTGATGGGTATGCAGCTATTTCCCCAAATACTTGCTGCTGTTCACAATGATACTACTTTGATGAAGGTTGTTTTGTTTGGTTTTTTTTTTTTTTNTTTTTTTTCTAAATAAAAACAGGAAAGAAAAGACACAATGGGTGCTGGAATGGAAGACGGTGTTTCCATATGAACAAAATCAGTACTGAATTTGCATTGTGAAGTTACGGGAAGCCACAGACCCAAGAGGGAAAATGAAAGGATTACTTAAAACCAACAATAAACATGCAAATTAAAAGTCATCATTTTTAAATGAAGTCATACGCTATTAAAAATAAGCACAAAATTACATACTAGTTTGGATGTGTAGTTTATAGGATGCACCAAATGTTAAAATTGAATGAAATTAAGAAAAACATTTTCCAAAGGCAAGTAAAATATCTGTTTAATTAGATCGTAAAGCAAGGAGATTAAAAGTAATATTTTGTGATACAGTAATTACTGTTTTTTTTCTAGAAGTAGTCAGGTTCCTGTGTCTTCATCTAAATTTAACTGTGATAGCGGATCTCTTCGGGGTCTTTTGTTTTGTTTGTGTCTTTAATTATTTTAAAACACAACCACTACCTTTTTCTGTGTGTTTTGTTTCCCGGTGCTGCCTGGCTCTCCGCTCCCATACTCCGCCAGTTTACCCAAGGCAAATCGGGGGAGATCGGCTCGTACCCTCTGGTTCTGGGAGGTTAAAAGCCAAATCCTTGCAGGGGGACTATGGGGCGAGATAACAGGAAAGGCGGCTGAAACTGTTGGGAGGTGGGTTGAGGTGCTGATGGGAGCCTGAGATGTAAATAAACCAGATTGCTCTCATTTCCTCTTTCCACTGTATTATGCATTCCAATAGTACTATTCATCTTTATGACAGACACCTATTGCTTTAACTTTACTGCGGGCCACTGAAGTACATTAAAGTGGGCAGGAAATGGAAATAAATAGAGTTCAGTGGAGGCTGCAGCATAACTAAACACGCCGCAGTCATTTTTAGTGTGGGGTCGCGCGGTTTTCGGCAGATTTATCGTATTGCTTGACTTTTTTGTTAGAAAGATGAACACTCTTTAAGAGAGATACAGTCTACTTATAAAGAAACGTGCTTGGATTTTTTTTTTTTTTATTTTTTATTTTATTTTTCCAAACTCTTTGGGATAGCAAAGATGAAAAGAAATGAGGCCAACTCTCAGCTGGGTAGAGTCAGTGGGATATGTCTGTGTGCTGTGCCTGAGGTTGTGGTTAGAAACCAAATAGTGGGCTTGGAGAGTGGGCAAAATCCTGCTAGTGGACAGCACAGGAGGAGGACCAGAGTCCATTGGCTTAAATTAACCTTCCACCTAAAAGTAGTGAATCATTCAGGTAGAGAGGCTGGCTGGAATTTGGCCTTAAAAATGCATTTATTTATTCTTTTTTTTTTTTTTTTTTTTTTTTTTGCATG
>VZRU01018172.1:369485-388344 GCA_013398155.1 Pedionomus torquatus | reverse complement strand
TATTTTTCTAAATAAAATAAATTTCTTTTCCTTTTTTTTTTTTCCCCATTTAATAATGGCATCCACTCAATTTCCTTGTAACTGCAAGACAGGCCTGACTCTGATCTGCCTTACACTGCAAACTGTGTTTATGGAGCTAGAATTGGGGTCATTAATTTTCTTTACATCAAAAGAAGCTGTTTCTTTTAAACGAGAAGCCCGCTTCACCTAGTAATTTGCTTTAATTGCTCATTTGAAACTTTTTTTTTTTTTTTTGACATTCGATAGCAATTTTAAACATTGCCAGATGAGGCTCGGGCGGTTGGGACCCGCAGGTGCTTCCTCGTGTGCCCAACTCGGGATCCAAAGGAGCGAGCCCAAGGACGTGCCTGGCCACGGATGGGGCACCCGCCGCTGGAAGGTGCCGGCTGCTGGGGCTGTTTGAATGGATGCTGTGTCTCAGCCTGGGCAAGAATTTTGCTCAGAGGGGGGGTTCTCTCTCGGAAAGGTTTCTGCAGAGCGCGGTGCTGTTTGTTTTTCTTGGGAGATAGACTGCATGGCCTTTGTTTTGCCTGAGGCTTAATAGCGCTTGCGGCACTGAGTCTTTATATTTTTTTTTTTAAGTCTAACCAATAGTGCTTTCTGCTGAAGGGTTAAGAAAAAAGTTTCTAAAATATTAATTACTTTTTTTTTTTTTGTGTTTTAACCTCCTGACTAATATCTGTTAACTCAGTATTATGGTCTTCTGGGAGGTTTGGAGGCAAAGAATGTGCTTGTTTGTGAGGGTAAGCAAATGGTGCGACTTCAAAGGCATTTTTACCAGGCTCTGAACCTCAATAAAGGGAAAAGAGGCAAAAATGAAGCAGCATCCTTCACTTGATTTTTGTAAACTGGTTAACTAATGTGAATAATTCAGTTTATTGATCATTCAGTAGCTGGAGTAGCTTTTCTTAGCCTGAAAAATACCTATTTTTTTTCTTCTCCCCTCCTCCTCAAGTCAGTAAATAAACAATTATTTAGATTATGTTGGAAAAAGCAACTTTTGTTAATGGCTTTTGGCTGTGGAATGATGTGATGCTAGATAGACTCACAATGGTTTCTGTCAACACCATACTGTGTCTCGTGAGATGGATTAAAAACTAGTGCTGGAGTAGTCCAGCAGCTGAAAATGAGATAAATTCTGTGCTGCTGCTGAAGTTAGGCGGTGTTTAAGGACTTTGTGAATTCAGAGAAAAGGGAAATAGCACGCTTGAAAGAGAATAACGAGCAAAGCCAAAGTATCGGTGCCAAGACTTAAAAGACTTTTATTGATGTGTGTTGTAATTAAAACCAGAATTAGTTAAGTTTTCTAATAGGACATTAATTTCCTGGAGAGCAATTGCAGCTTGGCATAGAGTAATAAATTTTTAAAAAATGAGTAGTGATCCGGGGATACCCCTAGCATATGTTGAATGGCTAACTTACTAGCTTTGTGTGCTCTCATTATTAACAAGCAAATTAAATATTTTCACTTACAATAATTATACAAATAAACCTTTGGCTGGGCTGCGATTTCATTAAAACCTTAATTGTTTTGGGCGCTCAAGGAGAGCGTGTGAAGTTGGGTCAGTTTTACTGCAGAGCATTACTCTTGAGAGCAGGTTTACAGCAGGGCTGGATTTAATCTCCGGGCTAATCTTTACGGTAGCAGGTTTGGGATGGGAAGGTGTTTGTGTGTTTCTGGAGATATAGGTAACTCTATCTCTGAACTGGAAACATGGAGCTGCCTTTTCAAATGTCTGGGCAGCCTTAAAAAGAGGCAGCCAAGGGGGAGGGGAGGGAAAACTGCTCTGCAGAAACAAAATAGGTGTTGCTTTTAAATCGGCAGCATCTCAGTGTGCACATTGTCACACCTTCACACATGGCTGTGGGCTTAAAATCTATTTCTCATCAAAACAACTGTAGCGTGAGGGAATATTGAGACCATCTGGGTTGTGAAGATCAGAAGTAACGGTCCTCGCTAGCAGAGGAGCCAGCTGTGGGCAGCACCATGTAAACTCTTTCTTATGCTGCTGGATTAATCGTTTCTGAGGGTGAGGACAAGAAAACACCTACCAGGTCATGCGATAATTTTTTAAAATACTGTAAAGTCTAATTTTCCTAGGTTTAAGGTGGTGGTGTGCCTTTGAAACGCGATACGATATTTGTAGGTTCAGCATCTCAAGGAACATCGTTCCCGAGCATGGGAAATACAGGCAAATTAGATGTCTCCAAAGGAGAGTTAATTAGAAGAATAAGTAGTTTCCAAGTACGCCACAGCTCCCCTGTTTAATTCTGATGATAATTTTCATGCTGGATCTAATACAAATGAATTCACTTATGGTTTATTAATCTGCTGTGACCTGCAAGTCTGTTAGGGTGTTTGGGGGGAAAAAGGCTGAGAGTTACCAGAATAAATTTAAAGTACTCTCATGGGTGGAGAGCACATCACTGGCAACTTTTGTCTGTTTCTTCCTTTTTCCCTTTCTGCATTGTTTCAACTCAGTATGTTGATTTTATTTTTTTTTTCTTTTTTTCCTGCCTTCCACCTCCTTCTTCAGGACCCACGATTATCAGCTTTAATTTTTGACAAGCTTCAAGTGCCTGACTACTTACAGAAAAACAGGAATGAAGGAGAGAGCAGATGCGAAACTTGTGCCACTCACTTGAATCAGCTGAAGCAGGAAGCCATTCAGATGATGCACACCCTCAATCAAGCCAGCTACTCAGAGATGCCCGACCTCCCACCCGGCCCCGGGGCAGTGACCAGCATGGTACCCAGGATGGTGACGGTGTCTTCGCAGAGAGACTTGCCGCTCATTGCTGGGCAGGTGGGCAGGCAGCCTGGAAAGTCACCCAGTCTCTTCTCCGGGACAGAGAGGAAGAAGGGACTCGGATGGTCTCAAGGCGGGGGTGGTTTTCCCAACTCCAGTGTTCAAGTCACGGTGGCCCCCAGCGGTCTCAGCGGTGCTCTAAGCTCGGTCACCATCCAAGCTCAGCAGTACCTTGAGGGCATGTGGAGTATCTCCAGAGTGAACAGCTTCCTGCCTCAGGCTTGTCTAGTAAGTAGTGATAATTCAGATCCTTGAGTTTTGTTTACATGTGCGTGGATATACAGAGAGAGAAAGACAAAATTTGAGATGTATACAGATTTATCTTAGAGGGGATCAGCTAATGGTATTCTAAACGATGTTTCAAGAGCTGAAAAAGAGCTTTGAACGATGTTGTGTCAGATGTCACAAGGAGTTTGCTTTCTTATCTCAGATGGTGAGATCCTTGCCTTAGATGTTCTTGCACCTATTTTGGCTTCATGTATTCAGGTGATGTTATTTGGCTGCCACGTACCTGGGGACCCCTTTAAAAAAACAGAAAAGGCCAAGTTTGCTAGACGTGAAACTCTGGGGGTTTCGTGGGATTATCTCAAAGATTAACTTGACCCTTAAGTCTAGTGCTGAATTACCAAGGCTGTGTTCACTTCAGCAGATGCTGTTGCTAGACTGTGATGGAGAGCGTTAATTTACAGGTTAGATGTGCTGCAAACCAGTTTGCTGTAAAGAAGGGTTGCTTCAGAGCCACATGCCCACAAATGTCATTGCATTGGGATTTTAAGTGTTGATGTTGATTTCCCGTATGTTGTGTATATTTTAAGACTCTTACTGGAAATGAAAAACATTATAGCAGTGCCTGTTAGCTTTAAAAGCAAGGTCATCACAAATTTGTGACTATCTAATGGAACTGTGTTAAGAAGACGGATATAGTGACTGATTTTTGACTAAAACTTATTCCTAAACCACTTTCCTGGGGTAGTGAAGAGAGAGGAGGGTAAGCATGACTGAAACGTGTATGAACAGAAGTCACGATTTTCACTTAAAGATGTTGTAGGAGATATTAGAAGACCAGGTACGTGGTGCTAGGAATCTTTAAATTTAACATAATGCCTTGTGTGCTGTTGTATATAAACACTACCTAATGTTGCTTGGTAGCTTCAGCTGGCTGAGCTCCAAGATCATCTGAGATAAATATTTAAGGGTTCTGCTGTGTAACATCAGTTTCACAGGGTGGCTGTTGTTTTTCCATCTGGAAAAGGCTTGGAGATGTCATTCCTCCCTCCCAAACTTCTCTGTTGAATGGAAATTTGTGAATGGACACACATCCCATCTCTGAGGGGTCCCCATTTAAACCCAGTGAAATCTTCAGTGATGCTAGATCTCTCTCTGATGATTTTGCATTGAGAAAAGGGGGAAAAATGGTCCTTTCAGCTCTTCATAGTTTGAGAGGAACTGCTGCTACGAGTGCTTTTCTCTAAAGTGCTGCTGCATCCATTGGGAATCAGTTTGGACCATGTAAAGCACATGATGTTACTTTTAATTATCTTTTAAATTCTGTGTATATAATGAAAATGTAGAAAAAATGGGAAAGCTACGGGATGAAGGAGCTTGCACTTTCTGGAAGCCAAAGTATTTTCATCTCTCTGCCCGTTCCTTGTCTGCCCTTATTCTTGGCTTAAATAATTCACTAACAGCCAGCTCCAGATTTCTTCCTGCCTAGCCATGCTGACTGATAGATGTGGTTTTCCCTAACCACTGCGTTATTTTAAGATAAAACTGAGTTGCCTCATTTAACCCCTGTGAAGGAAAAATGTGTATAATGCAAGAGAGCTGAAGTGTGATGTAGCAATGTGCAAAGAAACTCAGTAGCCTGGAAAACGGTGACCTTTAATGAAAGGACAAATGCTGTTAGACTGTGAGTGTTGGAGGCTGCTTGGATGTGGTCCAGTCATCTGCAAGGACAGTTCAGATTTAGAAGCAGTTTTTGGAGTGAAGCTAGGCTTTGGTTGTTTCCTTTCTTTTTTATAGTTAATTTATTTTATTCATGTAAGCCCAAATGACTGTGGTGTCTGTCTCTGCCCAGATTGTGCTCTCTGTGTCTGTCTGAATTCTCCTACTGCCTTTTGTATTATTAAGAGCCTTGTGTCTGATGAAGCTGTTTGGGTGGGTGAGGCAGAAAGTGCTTCCGTACGTTTTTCTCCAGAGGAATCGCAGATGTTAGAGGAAATAGGATTGGAAGGATTTCAGGAACTGTCTAATCTAGCCCTTGTCTAGGACAGCATCCACTGCAGGACATTCTTGTCCAATGCTGATCTCGCCTTGTTACAATTTTGCAGACTGAGTTTCCCCAACGTCTGTTGATTGTCAAGTCTGAACTTCCCATTATAAAAGTCTTCTTGATTTATTTACTTATTTTTCAATTTTGGCTATTCTTTCCTGAAGCTGGAGGCAGGGTTTAGGTTTAAGATTGACCCAGAAGAGAGCTTTGGATATAGGTACTTTCAGAGACATTTGTCTTTAGTGACCTTTCCCATCTTCTTGTGGGGTGAAGCTGGGGTGGCTGGAGGAATTCTGGAGCAAGAAGAATGGCAGTAGGAAGGACAGCATTGAATGTATTATTTATTATGTGTAATGTGACTGCATCTTGGAGTCTACAGCCCCCATCTAGGCAAGATAACACAAATGCAGAAGGTGGTGGTCCCTTCACTTGGGAGTTTATGCTCTCAGCAGTGGTGTAAATACCCCCATTTCACTCAGAATCTTTAATTTTGCCTTTTCTTACCAATGGGTTGTTCTTGAAACAAAAGAACTCCCCAGTAGGAAAATTGTTATCCAAGCACTTTACATTCCAGTGATTTAGCTTGGTGCTCCATCCAACGTGAGCTTCATCTTCCTAGTTGGGAAGATAGATGTAGATAAAGGCTGGGGTTCATCTCAACTATTTTTAGCTGCCAAAAGACATCTGTTTATTCCAACCTAATTACTGAGGCTTCCTTTATAGTTGCAGGAGAGCAACAGGCACCTCCAAGAGGTGCTTTGTCCTTATCTCTTGGATGCCTGTCTTGGCTTGCCTTTTGCCAAAGATGCCCATTGCAGAGCCTGCATGGGTGATGTGGAGCAAACCTTTGCTGGGATGACCAACATGGGTGCCTTGCAGGGGTGAAAATGCATCCCAGCATATGGCTGCCAAACCTCTGGACACCTCGTGCATACAAACGCTTCTCCAGGTTCCATGGTTTTTATTTATGACTAGTTTTAATAGTGATCGCAGTGAAATTGTCTGCGGAGAGGAAAAAAAGATGACTTGATTTCTGCTCTTCTCATCTCCCTCCCTAAATCCGCGTGTATTACCTTGTAATGTCACTTACGGTTGCAAAACCACTTCTGGGCTGAATGCTGGGGGCCAGAAGTGCAGGACACCGTAAATTTTTAATACATGTCTGGAGTTCAAGTGTGAAAATCCATTATATAGATTATAAATTTTTTGAACAGGAACGTGTCTCTGAAGCATAGCGTGGGTGC
The DNA here is from genome assembly GCA_013398155.1 of Pedionomus torquatus. Lineage (NCBI taxonomy): Eukaryota > Metazoa > Chordata > Aves > Charadriiformes > Pedionomidae > Pedionomus > Pedionomus torquatus. The sequence goes on along the minus strand of VZRU01018172.1, from coordinate 381,997 downwards.
CGCTTGAAACCAAAATAATAACTGTGGGCTTGGGTAGCCGTGAAGAGGAGCAGTAATTAAGGATCTGGAGGAAGGTCCAGGGAGAGGAAGACTGGGATTGGCAATGAGGTGCAAAAGGTGAAGCTGTAATCAGCTGCTTTACCCAAGTGGCCTGTTGTGGAAAAATTACAAAAAATAATCGCCAGTAGCAGTGATAAGTTGTCTGCCCAGACAGGGAGCACTGTAGAGGGGAGGGAGCTGGTGTAACTGTGTGAGGCAGCTGATTTGTAGCGGACAGCTGACAACTTTAATTAGTAAATAGTTTTATATTGATGTTTTTTAATTCTAGACCTGCCAAGTGAATATAAGGTTACTACTCAAATGAAAGAAAACATGTTAGCAATGCTCAGCGTTGCCACTCAGAAGCAGAGGAGCGAGAGCTTTTGAGGCTTCCGAGGTGTGTTGAAATCTGACCGAGAGGTTGAAAATTAGAACCTTTGCAAATACCTTGTAACCTGTTAGAAGAATCTGCACATATTGTGTGTGGGGAAAAAAAAGAGGCCTTACTGTATATTTTCCATTGGCTGTGTTATTAGTATGCAGCGTTGTGTACTGCATAAAAGTGGTAAAGTAGCCATGCCATGTGCTATAAAGACATCACAGTGAAATACAGCTTGTTTTGCAAATTGCTTTTTCTTTCATCTTATGCAAAATGGAATCCTTGCCAGACTGTATTTCTAATTCAAATATATAAGAATGGTACTGGTTATAAGGCAAAATATTGTGGCTCCTTGAATCTGTATCACTTTCTAAGTTGCTTTAGAAATATTCTAAAAAATGCACCATTAGGAAATTGGAAGAGTTGGAGCACTGGAAAATTGAAAGTGAATTAAGTAAAACTTTTAAAGCGTGTGTATATAACACTGTGAAGTTACCAATAGGCCAACATATGTCCCTGAAAGTATTCACACATTTAAAGTTAGGTATAATTTATGGTCTGATTCAGTGATGTTTGGGGAGGGAGGGTTCACCTGTAAGATACAAGTGAGTGCGTATACCTAAAGTTAAGAGTTACGTTTGTTCATTTGTTTTATGTGAAAAATCTGTGAAAGTTATTTTAGTCACAATTCAAGCCTTCCTGTAGTTGTTGGGAACAAGTCTTCTGCTTACCCTAATGGAAACCAGATGGATTCCTCTGAGGGTAGTTCAGCCTCTGTTGATTTTCCTCAAATCCTCTTTGTTTGTTTACAGTAAGGATGACTTACATTTTGCTTAGAAGATGCAATAAAAAGCTGACTGTGGAAAACAGAAGAATGACAAGATTTACTTTCCAGCATTTACTTTTTACTTTGATAAATGTCATACCAAATGGATTTTTAAATTAATTTTTAAAATCCTTCTTGATAGCTTTCCCAGTGACCTTTTATTAATGCAATGTGTGAAATACATTTTGTAACGAAACAATTAAAATATAGTGCTTTGACCATAAATCTTGTCTGTGAGATGTCTGAATGACTTTGGGATTTGGGACATTTCTCAGCCTCTACATACAGCATCTTGGTTCTGCAGAAGTCAATAGCAAACCTCAGACAGGTGGTGGGACTGGGGTTGCACAGAGGCTTTTCTGTTTTTCTTTTAGCTTTAGTGGTGGTGCTGCTGCTGCTTTTGTAGAGGATGTAAATATTGGAAAGGGGGTGGCAAAACCCAATAATCTTAAAAGTAGCGTTGGGCACTCTCTGTAACAAATCTGAACAAGAAGGAAACCTTTTGATTCAAGTTACTAAGTACTTTTCTCATACTAACCTAATTTATAGCCTTTGTGGAAAGTACAACCAAGAGAAATGCAGAGTCCTGCAGCTGGGACATTGCAGTCCCAGGCACAAATACAGGTTGGGTGGAGAATGGCTGGAGAGCAGCCCTGAGGAGAAGGGCTTGGGAGTGCTCATGAATGAGAAGCTCAACATGAACCGGCAGTGCGTGCTGGTGGTCCAGAAAGCCAACCATATCCTGAGCCGCATCAAAAAAAGCATGACCAGCTTTGAAAAGCAGGTCATGGGAGATGATTCTCCCCCTCTACCCTGTGCTCGTGAGACCCCACCTGGAGTGCTGTGGAGTCTTCAACATAGAAAGGACATGGAACTGTTGGAATGGGTCCAGTGGAGGGTCATGAAGATGTTCGGAGGGATCGAACACCTCTGCTATGAGGACAAGCTGAGAGAGATGGGGCTGTTCAGCCTGTAGAAGAGAAGGCTTCAGGGAGCCCTTCTAGCAGCCTTCCAGTATCTGAAGGGAGCTCCAGGAGAGCTGGAAACGGACTCTTTTGTCAGAGAGTGGAGTGACAGGACAAGGGGGAATGGTTTTAAATTGGAAGAGGGGAGATTTAGATTGGATATTAGGAAGAAATTCTTTATTGTGAGGGTGGTGAGGCACTGGCCCAGGTTGCCCCGAGAAGCTGTGGCTGCCTCATCCCTGGAGGTGTTTATGGCCAGGCTGGATGGGGCTTTGAGCAACCTGGTCTGGTGGGAGGTGCCCTTGCCCAGGGCAGGGGGATTGGAACTGGATGATCTTTGAGGACCCTTCCAACTCTAATCATTCTATGATTCTATATTTTCCTGGGATAGTTGAGTTTTGGCTGGGCGGGTATTGCCTTGTCATGTGCTTTGCTGCCTTTGCGAGTGCAGAGGGAGAGCTGTGATTGGGGAGGACAACTGTGCTACTTGGGCCTTGCTTTTAGAGTTGGCAAGACCCTGCCCCAACAGCCGGGCAGCAGACCAGCTTAGAAAGTGTGGTTTGGAAATTCAGCTGTGGACACACAGATAAAAACACATCCTTCTCTGTGTGTAGTTGCCAAGGTCTTCATGCCCTTTTGTTTTTTCCTAGATTGCCCCCAGTGTCGGATGCTGAAGGTGTAAATGAGGTGACTTTTTAAAGTATCCCCAGGTATCAGAGCAACTTAGGAAAAATGTTAAGAGTTGATAGAATGGGTATTGGCTACAAGCTGGAAAGTGAGCATTTTCTTAGGGGAAGGTGTGGATCACATTTCTCCATATTGAGTGTTTGACACTTCTGCCATACTGTTGATATTGCAGTGTGGGATAAGGTAACTATTCTCAAGACTCAGACCCTCTTGTGGCTCAGATTACCACCTGAAAACATTTCTTTTGATCCTTCACCCCTCTAGGCTAGGCAGTTGTTATTACAGCTCTCACAAGGAAACAAGTCCCTGCTTGCCTTTATTGACAATTGAAGTCAACAAGCAGTAATAAAGAATGTTGGCCCAGACTTCACCTGAACTCATCGGGAGTAGATTTAAGGCAAGCAGACTGTAGAGATTATGTGCAAGTGATAATCCACAGGATTTACCTTTGGCCCACAGGTCATTCCCTCATCCAGCAAATTGTATTGTAAGCTACGCTGAGATAAAAAAATCCCCTCCTTTTTTTTTTTTACCCAGAATATTTACATTTTGCACTCCTGCCTGCTTTCAACTAGTTTCTTTGGGATGGCTTTTTCCGTTCACTTGGTACACTTTCAGCTTCTTTTGCTTCCCACCAGTCCATTTCTACTGTGCATGTGCTCTACTAGGAACTCACTAGTGAACTGGTTGTTAATCAATGCATCTCACACCACCCCAACGTTAGAAATCACCTTATGAGAAAGGCTCATACTCTTTGGCTGGAGCTCAGAAGCATCATCCAGCAGTTGAGAAAGCCTCTATATTGCTGATGATATAGAGCCTTCATGAGGCTACCATTGCTCTGCGCTGCCTACATTGGTTGTTAAAGGTGGGCTGCAGCTGAACCCTTTGGTTTCAGAAGTTAACACAGCAGAGAAAAAGGGTAAATTCAGGCTGAGCTCAGTCCTCAGTCGCATGCAGGCTGGTGGAGAGAAAGAGTCCTTTGCAGTGGTCTTTGTGTGCCACGTGGAAAGAACTGATTTATACAGCTGGATGCAAGAATGGATTGCCCAGTTGTTCTGCTTATGTAAAGTAGGACTGAGCAGCTCCCTTATGAGGAAAAGCTGAGAGAGGTGGGAATCTTTAGCCTGGAGAAAAGAAGGCTGAGGGGAAACCTTAGTAATGGTTATAAGTATCTAAAGGGTGGGTTGAAGGAGGATGAAGCCAGACTGTTCCCAGTGGCAGGACCAGGGGGAACGGGCACAAGCTGGAACATGGGATGTTCCATTCAAAGATGAGAAAAAACTTCTTTAGGGTGAGGTTGTGGAGTCCCCTTCTCTGGAGACCTTCAAGCGCTGCCTGGATGCAGTCCTGAGCGATGTTCTCTGGGCAATACAGCTTTAGCATGGGACTGGGACTGGATGATCTCTAGAGGTCCCTTCCAGCTCTGATGATTCCCTGATTCCATGATCGTGCATTTTTGGAAAGCGTCTTGACTGTAGCATTTGCTCCATAAGCTGTGTCCTGGAATGATGGCATGTTGAGGTCATGGGACTCCAGGTAGTCGAGCTGTGCACAGTGTGAACATTGTTGAAAGCATCTCCCGTTCTTTTGTGGCGTGAGCGGCTGAGCATGTGGCAAATATTGATGCTCTTTGTGACTTGCAACTAGAAACACTGAAGCGCCGTGGGTGGTATCTTCTAAAAGGACATTTAAAAAGCATCAATAGAAAATGTATCTATTTTCCTGTGTCGGCTCTTGGGAGAGGATTTATGATGTATAGATAGAGTTCATAGATACTTCAAGCATTTCATATGTGTGTATTTAATGGAATGGATTGCCACTTTACTGAACTTAGCATCAAATCGGCTCTGTTAATTGAAAAAGATTTTTCACATTATTGCTAATGATGTGACAAAGTTTTGTTAGAGATGGTGCATAAAATAGTGCTACTTGAAATGACATTAATGTATGCATTTAAATTCCTTTTTTTCCATTTACGTGCATTATTGATTTTATTTCATTGTTGAGGAGATAATGGATTTATAATTAGAATACAGTCACCGTAATCAATGATGAGATTATTAGACTTATAAATAGAACTTTAAAAGTACGATGAGGTAATTTCCCAGTGTAATGAAGGATCAATAATTAGAGGTTTGCTTTGAATCTGAAAAGTATACTTGTAAGATTCAAGTGTGAAACCCTTCTAGGCAAGTGAGTCTGTGTAAATTGTTACACAAACTGATATTGTGGTTGGGTATTTTCCAGAGTTGACCTATTATTTTTGTTACTTTGGTGCTTAAATGTGTATAAATGAACTCTGGGTTTGCGTATCTGCCGCTGTCTCACAACTGGACAAGTTTGTTCTTTTCTGATACTTTGTTTGAAGGAAGCGTTTGAAAGGTGCCATAGGCAGGAGTCCATTGCTGTGTTTTTGGTGTTGTTCGACGAAGGTAATGGATCTGCCATACAGAACCTCCCCCTCCTATTTCTCAAAAGTGGTGGTGGTAAAGTTGGGCGAGGCAGTTGGCTGTTGTAGAGGGGTTGATGGCAGTGGAAGGATGAAGATGGACAGAGCGCCCCTTGTGATGCTTAGCTTGGGAAGGGTCTGGGTTTCGTTGATTGATGCAGAGTAGCTGTGTAGACATCCCCTTGAGTCTCACCAACCTCTCCTGTTGACTCTGAGGTACGCTTGGGGGCCTTAAGGAAATAGCATAGCACAACCTTCTGTTACTAGTTAAGCTGAGAGACTGTAGTGGAAAGATTGTATGGATAAGAACAGAAGAAATATCCTACTGGCTCTGAGCGGTTGCTACTCTGCCTCTACAGCCTCCTGTGTCAGCAGGTTCCACAACTTCCCTATCCCAGTGCAAAGAAGTGATCTCTTTCTTTCAGTTTAGTTGCCATCTCCATGACTTTGCGACCCTCAGTCAGATCCCCCTCAGCTTTCTACTCTACAAACCAGAGTTCCAGCCTCTTTCATCTCTCTTTGTAAGGCAGCTGCTCCATCCTCTGGACTGTTTACTTGGCTCTTTCATTTCCCTTACTCTGCTACCACTGTCTTGAGATGCAGGGCTAGGACTGCACCTGGTACTCAGTATGTAATTCTGTACTGTGAGGGTGGTGAGACGCTGAAACAGGTTGCCCAAAGAAGTTGCATGTGCCTCATCCCTGGGGGTGTTCACTTCCAGGCTGGATGGGGCTTTGAGCAACCTGCTCTGGTGGGAGGTGTCCCTTCCTCTCGCGGGGGGGTGGAACTTGGTGATCTTCAAGGTCCCTTCCAACTCTAACCATTCTATGATTCTGTGGATCCTTTCCTTGTTCTCAGTGCTCTGCCTTGTGATGTTTGAAATTTGGTGGGGATTTTTGCTGGGTTTTTTTTTGTTTGTTTGTTTGTGGTTTGTTTTTTTTTTTTTTGTTTTTTTTTTTTTTTTCCCTTTGGCTGCTGATGTATCTTGGAGCAACTATTTCAGAGGAACCATCAATGACCTTTAGATCTTCCCGAATTGTAACTGCCAGTTTTGGCTGTAGCATTGTTTAGGTGTGGTTTAAATTATTTTTACCCTAAACATGGTCTTATTTATTTCAAATCTCACCTAGTACTTCTTTGCCTATTCATATTTGGGCATTTTCTCTCCACTTGTTGTGGAGTTTCTCATCACTGGCATGGCATTTGGGCATTTGAAAGAGCTTTGGGACACTTGCAGTCTTGGAGATTGCACTCCAGCAATGGCAAGTCAGGACTCTGCATCTGGGTTACAGGTTTCCACGTGGGGAGTAAACAGCAGGGATCAGCCACAAGGCAAAAAGGCCAGGCTTGATAGGGCTTTGAGCAACCTGCTCTAGTGGGAGGTGTCCTTGCCCATGGCAGGGGGATTGGAACAGGATGATCTTCAAGGTCCTTTCCAACTCTAACCATTCTATGATTCTATGAAAAAGAGCAGCATCTGCACAGCTCCATCCCTAATTTGGAAGCTTGATGTCTTTCAGGAATGATCATATAGTCAGAGCTGTCCCCATGTTTGTGAACTTAATACCTTTTCATGAGTTTGCTTGTAATTGAACATTGTTCTCTTGATTTGGGTGTACTAAAGACCCAGTTTTCTACTCATATAACAAGAGCTTGTACCTCTTCAAGCGAGATAGTAGTCAATGGGTGCTTTGCCTGTGGTAGCTGTCAGGCAAATTGGTCCCAAAGGATGTCCTCTTTAAAGAAGTTACATCTAATGTCTAAGCAGTTCAAGCATGATTGAAACCAAAATTAGATATGACAGACTCTGTCCACCTTTGCCTTTATTTGCTGACATTTTATGTCAATCATTATAACAATATAATGATTATAATAAAATTGTAAGAAGCATAATTCTTGCCAACATGATCGTTCCATTTGGTTGAATAGAGAGTAATCAAGGCACAGTGAGATTTTGGTTGAGTTGACTAAAGTCATTGAGAATTTTTATTGTAGAGTCAGGAAGGCGACAAAAGTTCTCCCAATTCAAAGCTCTGTACATGTCCCATATTTTGCTGCTGTTGGAGACGTATCTGGCCTAATGGAAGTCAGTCCTAATGGAAAAGCATTTGTCTTCTTGTAGGAAACCCAATCCTAAGCTGACAGAAATTTGCATTATTATGAGCTTGTTAATGAATTCCTTTGCTTGCTCATATCAGCCTCTGACAAAAGGCAGGGATTCAACTGTATATTTGTCCACTTTAATAAACAGTTCATTTTTAATTTTGACCACAGTGGTAAATTAAAACACTCCGAGCAGTATACAATTATATTTTTTTGCCTTCAGAGGCTGTAACTGTTGCAATACATAAAAGCAGGGAGAACTCTGAGCAACACTCTCTGATGCTTGCCCGGAGGCATTAGAAGAACAGTTCCTCTAGTCTGGCTGTTTTAAAACCATTGCGTGTCAAAAGTCCCAATTTGAGAGTGTTTATGCATAGTAGGATCTACTTGTCCTTCTCAATAGCTCTTTTTCATGTCCTCCTGACCTTCCAAGTGGTGGGTTTACATGAGCAGGTGGGAGGGGGAAGTTTGTGTCACTGGTGGTCAGATTGTTGTGAAAAGGGAAAGAAAAGACATCACTTGCTGCCTGTTTTGGTGCTATACTGTCCTGAGCGGCTGAAATGTGAAGAAGTTGGTTTGTTGTGGCCACGTGGCATTTTTGTGCTACCAGAGCCCTGGCTGCAGAGACCTTCCAGCCTGGGGACATGGGCAGGCTCAGAGAACGAGCAGGCATCTCGTAGACGAAGGAGACCTGCTCGAGACCTGCCCCAAACCTTAACGGATTTCTCAGTGACCCAAGAGCATGGTTTAGGAGAGGTCTTGGGCCAAGGTAAGATCAGGAGCTCCTGGTCAGAGGGGAATAAGCTACCTCTTCTCCATCCTTGTTCTGCCAAAGGCATCAGGTGGACATGCAGCTGGGCAGGTGTGCCCTGCAGTTGAAGGATGAGGTCCTTTCTGTGCATGAAGCACAGACTGCTAGCGGTTTTTGGTCTTGAAGATCCAAACCCCTAACCTGTTTTCGTAATTCTGATATTTGTCCAAAAAGCAAGGGCCCTGAGGTTGTCTCTAAATCTCCTACTGCATTGCTTTCAGTTTGTGACAGCAGATGAGCCCTCCTATTTCTGTTTAATTCTTTACTGTGATTTTTCTCCTGCAGAGACCAATGATAAGCCAGGCATTAGCAGCAGCTCTTGTAACTAAAAACCTGTTTGGGGGGAAGGGATAATATGCTCTGCATTTGATTCACATTGAACATGAGATGCACGTAAAAGTCTGAAACTACAGGTTTAGGCGTTCTTGTCACCACAAGGCAGCTGCAGGTTATGCAGTGACTATAGAAGTCTATTGTAGTTAGAAAGTGTCCTAGTTATATTATAATGAGCCCTGGCCAGAAGCATAGTCAAAAGGCAGTAAAAAGTTTATCCGGAATATGTCTCACTTCAACTTGGTGCATCCTGCACCGTGAACTTTACGTAAAGCTAAGGAGTGTGAGAAGGAGACGTTTCACACGGAAAACATATGCAGGACCTGTCCACTCTTATGAGAAGGAAGGGTTTACAGTGTGAGAGTTATCCAGCCAGAGATTTACGTCACGTTTGTTCCAGTTAGTGGTAGTAGGTCATAAGAGTCTTAGCATGAATCATTTAGGGGGAAAATTATTGTTTTGTCATGTACAAACAGTAGACACATTACATTGCAAAATCATTAGATCAAGCAGTTTTTACAATTCAATTGACTGTGACCATTATTCCAGTCTGAAAGGGAAGTATAGTAAGTTAAAGCCAATACTCAAAATTCCGTATGCCTGCCTGCTGGTCAGAAAGGAATACAAACAACCTAAAAAGAAAATTAAAAAGTCCCACTACAGACTAAGGCTTGATCTTGCTAGAGCTTCACCTGCAATTAATTGTTGAAGCCCTACTGAATGCTTTCATTATGGGACCAATTTTCTTAAAGTAAAATAAATTGTATTGAGCTCTGACTCTGATTACACAGATGTGTGTCACACTTGTTGATGCTTTTGTAATTTTCTCCATTCTCTCTTCTGTGAGTGTGTTCTTGGTACTTATATTTAAACATCCTTGAGGTCCCTTCCAACTCTAACCATTCTATGATTCTGTGACATCATATCTGATTACTCTCTGTTACAGCTCTATCCAGTCTTCTGGTTTCCTTTTACCATCGCTGTGCAATGCCAGGATTGATCTTTTTTTCTCTAGATTTTTATATTCCAGTGTTTTTCTTGCCTGTCAGCAGGCACATATTTTCATGAGTTACAAAGATGAAGTGACAGCAACTAACTTGGCTTTCTTGGACCCCTGGACAAAGGTCAATGTACAGAGAATGGAAATATTCTGGAAACTGGTACCGTTATGGCTTAGTTTTTGGCTTTGCACTTCAAACTTGTAAAGAGCTTGTTTGGATTGTAATTTTAGATGGTAATGGCCTGGCAGTGGACTGTGTACCTGGAAATTTAATCTATGGCCAACTTTTCTGCAGTGTAATTTTGGATGAGTCTGCCTTGTTTAAACCTGGGTAGATGCTTCCTGCCATCTGGTCAGGACAGGGAACCTGTGTGCTGGGAATCGGGGATGGGGCAGGGGATGCTCCAGCTCTGCCCGGCACATCTCCAGCGCTTGAGGTTGTCAGATCACCTCCATCTCTTCCTGTTCTCTCTCCCAGCCTTTGCCCATCGTAACCGGGAATGGCTCACGCTGCCACTGCTCGTTGTGACCCTGCCAACCTCAGCAGCACGTGTGGATGCTGCCAGCTGAAACACGGCATGCCCAGCTCTGCTCCCATGTTCTCAGCATGGGTGCTGAGACCTGGTACCAAGACTCTTCTGTCCATGTTGCAGGCGCTGATAAAAAGCACCAAGACAATGGTGTTTCCTGCACATGCAAAACACCTGATGTGACATTTTTCAAGCAACGTCCTTGCTGTGCTCTTACTGATACCAGTTTTCATGAGGCTTCAGAGAGAGTAGAGGGAAGGTGTCCTACAGAGGAGTTTTGGAAATCCTTTCTTTGAGGATTAGCTGGTTTCTAGAGGGTTAATATTTTTTGTCCCCCAAACCTTTTCTTAGAAAATGAAAACAAACATTAATCTCTGGGTGTGGAGGCTTATGACACTTTAAATATTCAGTTCAGTCAGTAACACTTTATAGTGATAAGGTTATGATTTCTGTGTTTGATCATGAATGATTTATGAAAATTTATAAATGCTGAAGCACAGTTCCCTCTCAGCTGTGGACTGGAGTCTTCTCCCTGTGCAGACTTGCATGCTTAGAAAAGTCATGCAAAATTGCTCCCATTCCTCTAGAGAATTACATTTTCCACATGCAGTTCCCAGAAGAGAGAGCATGGGTTAAAGATGAGGGAGACACATGAAGTATTTAGTTTAAAAAGAAAGCCTTATTCCTTCTTATCTTATTCCTCTCCCTTCTGCAGCTCCAAGTGACGCAAGTCAAAACCTCGGTGTAACACACTGGAGTGCCCAGGAGGGTCCCGTTACTGGTCTTTAGTTTTCCTGCCTCAGGGCAAATGGATCGGACTCACAAATTTCCTAATCCCCGAGCCCTCCTCATCAGTTGAGAGATGGAGCTGATGTCTCAGAGAGAGCTGAACGCAGTTGTGCAGGCCAATGTTGGCACTTCAAATGGTGCAAGCAGTCCTTGCAACGAATCCTAAACTTGGAAGAACTTGTTTTTGTGCATTTTCAGCTTTTCACCATGCAGAAAAAATTATGTTACCTCTGTGCTTAAGAGTAATAATTGGGTAATTGAAGACTTAAGGAAAAAGATGAGGGTTGTCTCCTGCGCTGGTCTTCTGATGATTTTATCTTACATGCCTGTCTTCATTTCCCACCCACTTTTAGAAGAATTAATGCATTCTCATTGGCTTCCCCTCATTCTCCTTTCACACATGCATGGAACTGAGAATAAAACTTCCACATTTATCAAGCAATTACAGTTTTGAGTTTTCAAAAGTGGGAACGGCAATTTACAGGTGTCCAACTTCGGTATGTTGGTTTAGAAAGTACTTTAACCATCTGCTATAATACCAGCTTTCTTTTGGTTATTTCAAGTTAGATGCTGTCTACAATCATTGGTCTCTTTTAGAAATGTAGTTTCTAAATTCTTTGTAGACATAAAGTGATGGAAAAAAGCATGCACATTATACATTGCACACATTTTTCTTAAATGTGAATAGCTTTTGCAGGAACTGACATCTCAGAAGATGAATAGAGCATCCACAAAGAAACAAAACCCTGTCTGGTCAACAGATTCCAGTCAGTTCTTACAAATCTGCTACACTTTGCTGTAAAATTCACTGGAGTTTCGTGCTAACATGCTACAGATTCAATTTTCAGCTTTAGGTTATGCCATTTTTTAGACTATGCATTAATTAATGTATGAGTGATTAGAAACAGGTTGCTGCTTATGCCTTCCCCCCCGCACTCCCCAATATTTTGCTTAAAGATGTGAATTTCCTTCTTTTGAAGTCTTGTTGTCTAATATAGCTCCTGTTGATGGTGAATGGAAAAATATGTCTTGGGAATTCATCTTGACCTTGTAATGTTTAGCCTGAGACAAAAGCACACACGACAGAGGGTTATGGTTGTCTTTCTGGCAGAACATATGGAGTATTCAAACACTGCTATTAGCCTGCCAGTGGCTTCTGGGAGGGTTTCCTTCTCTTGGTGGCCTTCATGCCACCAGCCGCTGTGCGTGGTAGCCCCTTGGCATGCCAATTTGTGAGCCTTGTGTCCTGGCTCCAGAGTTTCTGGTGTAGGTTTCTGAGTCTAGAAATTGCCAAGTCCATAGTAAGCGCCGCTTATTATTAGCACTTTGCCTCAGTTCACCTAACTCTGAAGTTGAGCTGTTCGTCTCTCTGATGATGAGAGATTTGAATTACAGAGTGAAGAGTTTTGCAGAGGGTTGATCAAAATTTCCAGTTAGGCTTCTAGTGTGAGTAGCTTTGTTAGAATTAAGTTAATCTGCATAAGTATTCTTCTGTGTCTCAGCCTCAAGTCTCTATGGAAATACTTTTTTGTACTTCTGTAAGTAAAGGATGCCATCCAGAGGGACTTGGAAAGGCTTGAGAGGTGGGCTAGTGCAAA
>VZRU01018172.1:351509-369421 GCA_013398155.1 Pedionomus torquatus | reverse complement strand
ATGTTCAGAGGGATGGAGCACCTCTGCTATGAGGACAAGCTGAGAGAGCTGGAGTTGTGCAGCCTGGAGAAGAGAAGGCTCCGGGGAGGCCTTCTAGCAGCCTTCCAGTATCTGAAGGGAACTCCAGGAGAGCAGGAGAGGGACTCTTTGTCAGGGAGTGGAGTGATAGGACAAGGGGGAACGGTTTTAAATTAGAAGAGGGGAGATTTAGATTGGATATTAGGAAGAAATTCTTTGCTGTGAGGGTGGTGTGGCACTGGAACAGGGTGCCCAGAGAAGCTGTGGACGTTCCATCCTTGGACGTTCTTAAGGTCAGGCTGGATGGGGCTTTGAGCAACCTGGTCCAGTGGGAAGTGCCCTGGCCCGTGGCAGGGGGATAACTTGATGATCTTTGAAGACCTTTCCAACTGTAACCATTCTATGATTCTACTTCTTTGTGTGACAGTCTATGGTAAAGCATTAGTCAGCCACTCCATAATACTGATAATAGTATTACTTTTGAAAGAGCAGACCTTCAAAAGAGCTGGTTGTGCTTTCTTCTTGTTGACTTTGCTGGGAACTGGGATTTCAGCGCTTAACCTATGGGAATGAGTCCAGCTGAAGCTTCAGACGGCCTTTCATGCATCACTTGAACAGTGCTCAGTTGGCAGAGTTTTCACTTGGTACCTAATAAGTGGGTTGCCTCAGTTCTCGTGAGAAACTCTGTCAGGGTATGAGAAAATTGAGGGTGTGTATGTCACTGGGGAGGCCTTATTACCATGTCTGCATATCTGTAGTTGTAAAACATGATCTATGGCAACACAAAATTTAAAATTTGGTGGCATCCCAGGAAGTACTTAATTGCACTTGTGTTTCATTAGAAGGCTGTCTCCTTTTCTGGAATTTATTTTAGCTAATTAGTTGGAAATGTCAAAGTAGTATTTCAGATGACAGAAACATCATATATTATCATACATGAAGCAATTAACTCTTTCTGACAAATATTTATTATGGTGTCGTCTTTAATTAAATCTTCAGTACTCCTAGACATAGAGCAGGTTCTTCCGAAAAAGAGGCCTTCTCAGCACTGTCAATGAGCATTTGACTGATGGGCCTTAATTGAACTTGGTACTGAACAACTTGGTGGCCTGAGCATGACGATAGCAACATGACACAATTTCACAATACAGATGCCTGATATTTTTGGCAAAATCCCCAAACAGTTGCCCCCCCCACCTCCAAACTGTGTCTCCGATACCGCAGATGCATTACGCTGGTGAAGATGCATCTCAGGTCGCTCCTGTTCTTCCACTGGAATGGTTTGCAGGAGGAAAAAAAAAAATAAATGCCGTGCACTTGTGCTGCTGCGATAAATAATGCTGAAAAGCTGGGCCTGTGTATATGTTTCTTAAAAAAATCAATCTTCTTTTATTTAGTTCTTGGGGTTATTCATGTGGAAACATGTTACAAATGTGACTGTTTGGTTAGTTCCTCTTAAACAGATAGGTCTTGTAGATGATGTGCCACTGAGAAATAATTCCTGACAGTTATAACTGAACCAGATAAACAGTTCTGCCAGCTCCCAAATAACACGGTAAAACAAAAGGGTTCTGCTTTTCGTTTTCCATTTCTTCAGGCCTGTCAAACTATTTAACTGTGCATTCCCCATCACAAAGGGTCTGTGTGTTGTTCTGCCCGTCTGCTGTGGTCGTGGTTTTTACCTTCTCTGTTGCAGGACCTGCTGTGGTGCTCCTGTCCAGCTGTGTTGCTCCTCAGCTGCTGCTGATCTTCACCTTCCTCTTTGCAAAGACACTCTTTGGAAATGCTGCGTGAGATTTCTCCCTGTCACAGCCATTCAGCAACTGTATTAACCTGAGTATATGTTTTTATCTTTTTTTCAGGCAGAAACAGCACCAGAAAGCGGACGGGATGGTCCCAATGTTCAGATCAGCTCAGGGCAGAATAATTCCGACCCCGTGGGAACTGGCGGCTCGGTCACCGCCCAGAGCCTGGTTGCTCCAGCCGGGGTCTCGGCAGGTACCTCAGCCGCAGCTTCATTCTTCATAAGGTAGTTCTTTGCCTTTCTGGTTTCTGTAACTTCTCATGGGTCTTCAAATGGCTGTGAGATGCTGTCGAGTCTTTTCCATGGGTAGAAGGTGTAGTGTATGGTGCTGGTTGCTGGTGGGGTTGGTCACCTGGCTATGACCGTGACTTTCCACTGCCACTGGGGAGCAGCCACGTGATGATGATGTCCTGTTTCTCTGGAGACCTGAGCAGGAACCTCTATTGACTGAAAACCAAGAAAACGTATGTTGGTCTTCATTTAGTCCTTAATGGCTGTTTCCACCTGTAGCAAGTCTGTTATTCTGTAGGATTCCTTGGAGCAGAAGCTGAAGATATAAGTTTTTTGTTTTGTTTTGTTTTGGTTTTTTTCCATTCAGATCTAAGCAAAGGAAAGTTAGACTTCTATTCAGTAGCATGGCCTATGTTTGCAAATGAAAGTTTTCCCATAGTTGTTAGCAACAGTTAAAACAGTTTAAGACACTCTTTTTTTAGCAGTAGCTCAGCACAATCTATTTTTTTCCATTCTTGGGTCTTATAACAAAAAACGATATGTTAGCTTTGTTTGTGAAATGTTTGTTGTAATTAGGAATGTTGATTAAATGCAATACGCTGTCAAGCAGATGGTATTTAAAACAACAAAATTCAGGGCTTTGTACTCGCATTCCAAACTCCTTTTTTTAAATTCAGAACTGAACATGTTTTGAGACAATATTGAAAAACGTATGTCTGGGAATGGCATTAAAGTCAAATTTATGCACTGAGCGAGGATCCTTGTTATCATGTAATCATGATGGTAATTGTATTGTTTCCATTTCCTTGATCTTTAGAATATTTTGTACCATTAAAAAAAGGCGTTTACTATAAGTTACAATCTGGCTTCAGGAAGGAGCTCGACTTCCCAAGTCCTGTTTTTCAGAAAAATGTAGCAAAGTGAGTTTTAAGTATTGTACAACTACATATCATGGTCTGTCTGTAAGCGAGAGGTTGGGAAATTACTGCCCTAGGAGCGGTGTGTGTACATTAGTGTTTGGTGTCTGTGATAAGTGCTGCAGGTTTGAAGTCGAGGCAGAGAAATGGCTGCTTACAGAGGATGATTTGTTTCATTTTAAGATAGGTGTCTGAAATCTGTGGGAGTGGAGACTAAAGTGAAGGGGAAAAGTGAAGACATCTTCTTTACTTACCTAAATAAGGACAGATGAATCCTCTCTGAGGTACCTGGGCTGGTCAGCAGCCCAGCTTTCCTTGCTGCATTCCATGTTGTGGGTATGAAGGGTCTGAATTTAGCTTGGTCTTCATTGGATTTGTTTCATTGTGCATCTGTATGTCATAAGCAAATGTAAAGACTGTCACTTTCACTGAGGAATCCAGAAAATACAACAGCCCCTGTGGCATTAAGGGGAAGAAATCAGTGCCTAATAATCTGAAATAAGATCCAAAATCTTTTCGTCCCAGTGATGTTTCTGTCGCTGATCAGCACAACTCAGTTCTGGTTTTATTGCAAAGTGACAGATCCTTCCTAACGATTGTTGCTGGCTTGATTCAAAGGTTCTTGAAGTCAATAGCAAGACTGCAAATGACATCATTGTACGTTGGATCAGGCCCTAATTGCTTCTCATGAATCTGTCTTTGCTTTGAGTGAATCAGAGTTTTATAGCTTCAGCAGCTCTGTGCTAGCTAAAACATTTTAAAACCCATTAGTACATTGCTTATTCCCTTCCCATGTTTCCTCTGTTCAAAATTGATTCGCTTCAATTTTTTAACCAAAGAACAGGGCTGGTTGAAATTTTTTTGCACAAAACACTTCTGTTTCTCTTTTTTTGGGTGGTGGTTGTTGGAGAAAGAGACTTGAGAGAGAAACATTTTTTTTTTCCTTTAACCTTTTCCTTTTTCTTTTTTTTTTCCTTTTTTACCTTTTTGTCTTTCCTTTCCTTTTGGGGGAGAAAGATCCACTGTTGATTTCTGGCAGTCATTAATTTGTTAGGCAGTTCCTCAGGTGCATAGTCCTGGCCAGGCCGTTCCACCACCATTGGCATTAACCTCAGGAGAAGCTTCCTCTCCCACTGCATCTTCTTCTCTTTCGACTCCTCCTGGCATTTGGGACCTTATGGATCAAAGTTTCCATGCTGAATCTCCCTCTCACCCTCGAGCCATGCACTCCTCAGCAGGAGGAGAGAGGAAGAAGAGGAAATCTTCTAGGATGAGTGAGAGAGAGATGCCAGCAGGAACAGGTGGAAGCAACATATCCAGGGACCACAAATATTGGGATATCAACAGTTCTGGCTGGTTTTGTTCAGTACTGATAGGATATCAGGCTTCTTTGCTCCAGCCTTTCTAGTCCTGTCTTCTCTTTGACTTTGAACCATCCAGCCTTGATCATGTTGAGGAAGAAGCCTTAAATCCTTTGCAGCAGCATCCACTTCTCTGTCCTTTGTCTCTCGTTTCAGCTAATTCTCTCTCAGCAAGCACCGAGAGATGAAAGAGGAGTCGTGGCATTAGTGTTCGGCTGCGGTCCCTATTCACTGGGTTTGCTGATTCTTTACTTAGCATGTATCTTGGGAGGTGTCCCTGCCCATGGCAGGGGGGTTGGAACTCCATGATCTTTGAGTTGCCTTCCAACTCTAACCATTCTGTGATTCTATGATTCTGTGTTCTCTCCTCAGCCACTTCAATTGTGATCTTCATAGTGGGGCCAGTGTGTTCCTGGCGTTACGCAGAGCCTGGCACGTTTTGTTCCTTGTTCTCTGCTGGAATAAATGCAATTAATACATTGATAATCACACGTACATATTTCTTCTTTTCAAATCGTTGCACAAATCTACCGGGTAGCTTCATGTTTTTACAGGAGCCCTTTTGTAAAAGCGGATGTGGTTGGGACTTCAGATTGGGAAAAGAGCTGTTTTGTCACAAAAATAAAGTGGCTAGGCAAAAATAAGCACGTCTGTTAACATTCAGCGTGTTGGGGTGCAGGGTTAGTTACTTCGGAAGACAGAGGTAGGGTGCTTGTGGAAACTGCACCCATGATTTCCTTAACAGCAACAACACTAAATGCCCTTTTTTATCACGTGAATAAAGGATTCCAGTCTTGTTCTTCATGGAACAGCATTAACTGTGTTTGTACAGGTCCTAGCACAATTAGCTTTAGGGCTGTGGCATGGTTTCCTGGCAGCAAATAAATGTCTTTTTCACATTAAAACTAGAGTCTCTATTCAGCGAAATAACACCCTTTGACTTTTGCTTGTGGGCTGTCTTGTGCCTGAGAAGGCAGGAGGTCTGGGCAGACTTTTTTTGGCTAATTGGGTGGTTGGTTTGCTTTTCACTTGGGTTTGTTCCTCAGTGGGAGTCATAGCTTTGTGTTTGTAGGGTCACAAACTTAAAAGACCGTACAGAGAGTTCATGTCCTCACCTGGAAAATGATAGCTAAGAGCTGCAGCAAAATGTTTACCTGGTGATAAGGGGTACTCATGGTTAAAATGGGTATCTTTAAGATATCTTTGCAGTGAATACATTAGTTTTGTTTAGCATATGTGCAGCCCAAATCTGCATATTCATCCAAAGCTCTTTCTCATTTGAATGTCATATTTAATTTCTTCAAGCGTAATTATGTTCTGCTTTTCAAAAAAAGAAAAAAAAAATAAAGTATTTTATTCATTACCTAGAAATGCAGAGTGTCTAGCATGGAAGTGCTAAGTATTCAAAATCAAAGCTAAATATTAGAGCCAGCAGACAGAAGCGTATTAAGAAATTAAATCAGTTTTAAGCTTTTTTTTTTTTTTTTCTCACTCTGATCTGTCATAGAAAGAGGAAAGCTTTGATTAACATCTGACTGTGTCATGCAAGCAAATTGCCAGACGTTGCTCAATGGTCGCGTTTCCCAAGGACCAGAGGATTTAGCAGAGAAAGCAGCTTCTCAGTAGGTCACTGACAGACTGAGATAGCCAGGGCAAAAAGTGCAGCTCATGGGCATGGATGACTGTGAAGAGGCTCCCACTTTACCCCTAAAATGTGGGAGAAGTTCAATCTTGCATTCTTCAGACTTAAGAGGAGTGCAGCTGGGCTTTGTCCCTTGGTGTGGAATGTGCTCCTGCCCTCATTAGTGCTCCACACCCTATAACCATTTCTAGGTTTTGGTTTGTTCTTCATTTTTTTGTATAACGTACCTGAACAAACTTTATATTACTAACTGAAAATATGTGAGATAGTTGTAGGACCCTTCTTCAGGTTGTGCTTGCAACTAAGTAAATATTGGCTTATTTGGGTATAAAGCTGTATAAGCTGTTGGGTTTTTTGTCATCCAGACACCTGGGGATGAGGGGAAATGATGTCTCCAGGAGCAGGCAGTGTGGAGGAGGAGAACGGGCATGCACTTGCATGGAGGTTAATAGGCTGTCTGCCAAAAAAAGAAAATACTGCTCCCTTGGGAAGGGGAGTCAAGGCCCCTGAGAAATCGAAGCCATCACCATTAATGTGACATTTCCGGCTGTTGGTGGCTGGTGACACTGGTGGGACTGTGGTGTTACGGTGAGGGCAGGGGTGCCTGGCCTCAGTGCACGTGGGCCAGCTGGAAGGAGGGCTTGAGCAGTGAAAGGGCAGCTAGGAGGAATCAAAGCTGTTTAGAAGAACTAATAATGTATAAAACCAAGCAGCCCTGAGGAACTTGGAGCAGAAGACAAACTGTACTAAGTCTCCCTTCTCAAATTTTCATCTCATTTGATGTCTGGTTGTTTCCACCTCTTTTAAAACTGGTTTGGTCACAGGGTTGCTCCTGCTGCTGTGGACGGCTGCCTTTGAAGCAGGGAAAAGAGCCATAGAGTGGCAACCACTTTCCTTTGCATCTGTCTGCTTTTGTTTGATGAGTTAAGTCTTCCAAATGTAGCCCACACTAGTTTCCAGGTTTCTGAGTTACTTGCAGTGTTGCAGGGCTTTGCTATATTAAAACCAATTAAGTTAAGAAATCTGGAGGATCACGGTGGTGAATCACACCCATTATCTTTCTACTCTCGTCATATTCCTGCGTGTTTGGGAAAGCTGTGTCAATTTTAGGCATGACATAAAACATTACATATGATATGCTTTTTGTGAGCAGCTTTTCTTAACAAGATCTAGCGTACAATCTCTGAGTAATGTAATTGAACATCTTAAGAGTTAAAATAAGCGTAGTCGCCTTTTCCTAGGTTCAGGATATTCCATCATATTTTAATGTCTGTGAGTTGTGGATTAAAGAATCTAATTATTCACTAATGAGCAGTAATGGTACATATAAACTAAGGGTCACTATCCTATTACAGGCACCTGATGGTTCACTGATAAGCATTTGGTCATTAGATTGACCATAAAATATAGTCAATAATTGAGGTTACTCATAGAGCAGACACCTTATCAGCTTTAGGCATGGTGGGACAGCTTGTCAGTACTCTGTGTACTGATTGTGCTGTGACTGAGCATACGATTAGGGTATTGAAGCAGTCTGTATCTAATGAAACTGCAGGAAAGGCATAGCAATATTAGCACAACCACTAAATGACTAATGTGTTTTTGTTCCAAGCCTCAGACACTTCAATTAGTTCCAATAAACTCTGAGCTAGTGTAGCGGTAGGCAGAGAATTCAGATATTTTGTATACGAGCTTTCATTACACTAGTCAAAATTTGTAATGTTTCAGGGACGGGTGAAATCTGTGTGGCTTTGAATGAAAAGTGATGGAAATAATGAAGGCTGTGATTACCATTTTTCTTTCATTTTTTTTTCAGTTTTATTTTTGCATTTTTTAGATGTAAAGTACTTTCTGAGACAATGCCTAGTGCCTGATTTAAAAAAATGAAGCTGACAGTAGCAAATTGGATGTCTACATATTCAGCCTTAGGAGCCATTCATGCAGATCATATAGGCTTGTGCATATAGATCTAAACTTAGTGTGTGTTCCTTAGCATTTTGTACCATATGGAACATTAGTCAAATAGTCTGGTTCTTGAAGGCTTTTGTAGAGGTATTGATTTTATTGTGCTTCAAACTGTTGCTGAGAAAATAACCTCGGAACCTATGCTTTTATGATTTTTCTTTTTCCATGAGGATGCCTTAACTTTCATAAATTATTTAATACGGCGAAGGATGCAAAATGGCTTTTGTCTTTCTGAACTGCTGTTCAGGCTTCTGTGATGCGACCTTGGAAAGTAACCATAGAAACATGTTAAAAGCATCAACCGAAAATCAGTAGTTCGCTTTGACAGTGATGCAAATTCTGTGAAAGAAGATTATGATGTATTAGGAACACTTGAGGCATATATTACTGCTAACCTGTTAAACCTGATTATTCCATGACTATCAGTACTTCTAGAATTTAATGCAGGGGAAAAAAAGAACAAAAAAAAGTTAAACATACTTTTTTTTTTTCTTTTTAAGTTTCCATGTTTAAGATATTTCTAGCTAAATCACTTCAGCCTGTCATTCTCTGTCCTGTTAAAAGCAAAAATTATATTTCTGCTAAGCTCATAATGTAGCTCATCAGTTTTCTGTATTTAATAGCTGTAAACTTTTAACATACACCCTGCTGTGATGCACTGGTATCCTGGCTTTGTGCAGAGCTGGCACAATTTAAATCTCTCTGACAGATAAAGTGGATAACTGGGTTATGAATAAGTAGTAGTTCACCGAAAGGTGAAGAAAATGGGTGACTCACTGGGTCCCGAGTTAGACCTTTTTGTGCTGACCTGTGGTAGTTAAGCCAGTCCGTGAGGCTGAAACAGAAGCGCTCGCTATAGTTACACGTAACCCGTAGTAAATTCTTGGTGAATGACAGGTCAAGGGAAGAAGCCAAGTCAGTTGTTGATGCTTCCTTCCTAAGCTCAACCCACGCCCAAGAAATCCTGTGTTGAGGTGATGTGGGAAATTTAAGTTTGAATTAATTACCTAGGAAAGTGGGGTACCAGCTCTTCCCAATTAAGGCTGCCTTGCTGGCAGGTACATCCCAAAGCCACGCATAGTTTGTCCCTTGCTTTGCAGTCTTGTAGCAGTCTCACAGGAGCTACGGGGCTCTTCAGAGATGTCACGGGTTGGTGGCATTAACGCAACTCAGCAGCTGCTGGGTGCATTCACCCTTCTTCATTAGAGGCCCTGATGCCCCAATTTCTTTTTGCTACTATTTGATCGCTGTTGCAAGCTGGTCAGGAAGGGCAGCTGAGCAATCTGCGGCTTGGGGGAGAGCTGCAGATGTGCAGATGAAGCAGAGCATCCAGGTGTTTCAGGGGGAGCCAGGTATATAATTAGCCCTCTCCCCTTAATGAATCCCTCTTCTGAATCGAATGGGCTGGAGCAGCTTGGTCCCTGCGGAGCATCCTTCCCCGCTGCATGGTGCTGGAGAAGGAGATGCCTTCCTTGCCCCCCTCTTCCTCTTTGTGTGGAGCCTGGGTGGGGGGCAGGAAAGCCCTCGTGCAGATGAGCACATGGAGATGGAGTGGGTGCCACCACATGGCTTGCCTCATCTTGCCGGTGCCTTGTGGTGGCTGCTGTGGAATGTGGTTGCTAGTGGTCCCTGGAGAGTAAACGTGACCCGTGAGTAGCACAGTGCTGTGTGTGGACAGGAGACGGGGCAGGGCAGTATCTTATATCGTCTTAGGGCAGCTTTAGCTTTCCCAGTTGCTGTGGCAGCATAATACTGCCTATAATTAAGGACAAACAAAAGAGTGTATACTTTTAGGTATATCCCGTTTGGCACTAGCCTGTAAGAAGGATGAATAAGAAGATAAGCCTGAATTGAGTAGGTTTTATTCTTGGAGACAGAAATGGCTCTCAGGACAGTGTGTTTAAGAGCAGAACATCATTACTGGTATCGTTGCTAATACTGTGTCATACATTTACACAGTGCTTTATCAGCAAATGGTAAGCCAGGCTCCCTGCTATGAAGAGCTCATCCGTGATGATGATGATGAGACTGACAGGGTAAGCAGAGAGGAGGCACGGAGCTGTAGTTCTGCAAAGGGAGGAGGTAAAGAAATCAGAGTAGCTGGAGACGAGAGGGAGGGTAGAGTTTTGGACATTGGCACGCCTGACTTAGAACACTGCTGGAAGCATAAAAGATGCTCCAAGAACCAATAGATCTGAGATCTGGATATGGGTATTTGATTAGAGGGGGGATGCACTGAGTGATCAGCCAAGGTGGAGAGCCCGTGAGGAGCATTTGAGAGCAGCAGGGGTGGTGGAGGTGACCAGATGAAGCAGCACTGGGCGTTTAGGAGGTGTTGCTTTGCAAGTGGAGTTCGCAGTGTAGATGGCTGGGGACCAGGGTATGAACCAAGGAGAGATGGTGCAAGGCATCGGTGTCAAGGAGGTGTTTGGAAGGAGAAGCCTTAGAACCCCTTAGCACAGGGGTTGTGTGGGAGCAGGCTGGGCTATGCTGGAGGGGGCAAAATGAAGCAAGGAGGGAGTCTGGTGCCAACCAGATTTGCAGGAAATATGAAAAGAATTTTTCATATGAGTCTTTCTGCATTTTCTCGTTCATCCATAGCTGAATACACCTGATTATTCGGTTTTCCTCAATATATGGAATATCACTGCTGTCTAGCTACCAGTATCTCTTTCTCCTTTTAGCTTCTTCCCTTCTTTCTGCCCATCCCAGCTTGTCAAGAGCACTCCTCTCACCTCTCCCTGACCCCAGCCCTCCCAGTCTGCCTGCTTTTTTGGCTCCTGGACTCCTGAACACCAGTGCTTGCTCTCTTATTTGGGGCTCCTCGGCTTGGTGGCAGTGGCAGCTGCGCTGGTGGTTTTGCTGCAGTGGGAACGGAGCATTCCATAGGTAAAACGATAATGGTGACTTTCCTGTGGGGCTGTAATTTGACAGTTTGCACCTGTTTTGCAACTTTATTAGTGCATTTCAGACTCTTCCAGTAATGTATTTAGCTATTTTAATACTTCATTAAGACAGGGAGACTTAGCAGGCAAAACAGTAAAATCAGACTGATACTTAATTGACTATTCAGTTCTCCTGGCTGACTTGCAGTCACTCTCGTGCTCTGTTTACTGTGTGCAGGATGTGGTTTGCAGGGCAGATGGACTTTCAAGTGACACTGTCCTCTATTCTGAGCTAGGCTGCTGCGCTCGCTTGTGCTCATGGCAAAATAAGATGTCCCACGTTATCATTTATAACAAAAATGAAATGTCAAGCTGAACTAATGCACCGGCACTATAGCCGCAGTGCTTGATCAACTGCAGGATTACTCTGGAGGTACTTTTAAATTCCCTGTGAAATAGCAGTGAATTTCGGCTTTCTAAAATTTCCCTCATCCTTCCTGCTGGAGGATGGAAGCTGTTTCTTTTGGCAGGACATTTCAAAGAGCTTAGCTAGTACCTCACTCAGCATCAGTTAGTGCTCTTTTGCTGGTCGTCACAGAGGGAACGCTGTGGGGCTTGCTTTCTGCTTTGTTGGGCTTTTCGTGTCCTCGGTGGTGGAGCTCACTTATTAAGAGGCACTGCCCTGTGGAGTTCTTACTGGGAGGAAATGACTCAGTGGAAGTTAATCAGCATAAAATGAATCTAATCTAAACGTTATTAGGGAAGCTAGTTGGAGTCCAGGGCAAGCTTCAGATTATTCTTTGATTATGTGTCTCAAACAGGTCTTTCAGGAGTTACATATTTCTGCTGAAATTTGAAGTTACCATCTTTGGGTCAGAAATATTCAAATCCCCCCGTCTGCAGTGATGGAAGAAAATGCATCCCACCTTTTCCTGCTAAGTGCTATTTTAAATGGTGCTGCAATTCCAGCCTGTTATACCTCTGAGAAGGATCGTTTCAGAACTGATGTCAGTTAAATAAATCACAGGAACGCTGGGCTTTAGGAAGCCTGCGTGTCCCTCCTCTGTTTGGAAACACTCATTATGTGGGCATATGACTTCTGTACTCGCGTTATTTCCATCATTTAATGATGTCAGTGACCATTTAATTCGCTAACAATATAAGGAATAAGTAAATGCCCCCCTGAGAAGTTATTTACTTGGCAGTATAGGTGTCAAGCCTTTGACTAAGGATCTGAAATAAAACCCAGCTGAAGCAGGAAAAGATCCTCTGTGGATTTTCTAGATGGGCGCTAAAATGCGGGACCAAGGGAGCTGGAGGTGACGAGGAAGGTATGTCCTTGGGGATGGTGTGTTGGGGCGAAGGAAGGTAACCTGCCAACCCACCCTAGAGCTTTTATGATAAAGCAGGCTTTACAGTCACAGATGCTGACTTGTATTCAGACTGCTATATGAGACCGGGAATGTGAAAATAGTGGATATCCCCCTCTTTCTGTCCCCCTGTTTCCTGTCAGATGTTTGCTTGAACCTTGTGCTTGTGGTGAACCCCGTGTTAACCATATCATATATTTTATCTCCCATCCTTTCCAATCACGAATGTGCCCATTTCTTCCCTGGAGCAGCCTGAAGGAGCAGAATGCTTTTGTTTTTCATACCAGATTGGTTTTGAGGAATGACACGGAGTGTAATATCCTTTGTAACAAAAATAATGTATTGCCTAATAAGTCATTTTGATGCTGGCTTTTTTCCATATACCGGGAGCTGATACAACAGGGCAAAACTTTAAGTCATCTATTTAAGTAATTAATAATGAAGGGCTAGTTAGCACCATTGTTTCTCTTCCATTACTTTGTAGTTTTAAAAATGGCTTTATTACTTTTTCTTGAGAGAATACGAATGAGACTCAAATTTTATTTTCCTCAACCTGACTGCTTCATGAGTCTGTGTCTTGCTGGCAAGCAAGTCCAACTTTTTTTTTGCCTAAGGAGCGTGCTTAGATTGATGTTGTTCTGCCTGCTTTAGCTCAGTTAGTTCACGAAACAGAGAGAGGAAATATTGCTGGCATTCAGGTAGCTGGATTTTTTTTTTGATACGCAGCTATCTATGCTGTGTGCAGCCCGGGAACTGACATATTTCTATATTAGGTGTTGACAGGCTTGCTTACATAAAGATTAACCTACGCAGGTTTTCAGCAGTTTGTCATATGGCACAATTGTAAACAGCGAGTGTGGAAGCACAGCAATATGTTCATCTGCTCTTGCTTTGTTTAACATCATTAGTGAACAGAGCTGGAAATGGTATGTGGCAGGCTGCGGTGACTAGCTGTTATCCTGCTATCTAAATATAAAGAAGTCAGTTCCTAAGCCCTGGTCCTGGCTGCCGAAGCAATGTTCTTTGGCCAGAAAAAAAATCTCTTAAATCTACAAGCTGAGGAGAACACGGAGCTGACACCGCTCAGGACAATTTTGTGGTGGCGACCTCAGAAACTACTGGTTTGGGAGAGTGGAAAAATGGTTGGAGTGTAACAGGCAATGCTCATGCAGGTCTGCCCTTTGGGGTTTCCTAAAGGTGGGGAAAAAGTACAGAGAAGAGCTGCAAAAACTGTGTCTTGGATTCCTGCACGCAAATAGTTTAAGTACTTGAAAATGAGCTTGTTTGGTTGCTCCTGTTTAAATAATAGTGTGTGGCTGAGAGGAGGGATCAGCTCTTGGGTCTGTACAGCATGAGGAAGCTCTTATGTTATCAGGGGTACCCTCCAGATTTATTTCAATTTGCCATCTTCCAGAGGTCTTTTTGAGTTTATCCCAAAGTGGCTTTGCCTGGTCTTTCTGTGTCGTGCCTGAATACAGATGAATCTCGGCTGATGCTCACCGATGCACGAAGCCCTGATTCCGTATTTTATGAAGATGTGAACAGAGTTGGGGAAGCGCAACAAGGATGGTCAGAAATCACNTGATTCCGTATTTTATGAAGATGTGAACAGAGGATGGTCAGAAAACGTGGAAACAACCTTTGAAGAAAGGTTGGAAGGATCACCACTTTTTCTCTTGTGAAAGAGGAGGGTGAGATGTGGTAGTGGTCTTCATACAGGTAACAGCTGCAGAACGAAACAAGCCCTTCTGCACGTCTGCTGGGGAGGTGAGAGAAAATAAGGACCATAAATGCCAGCAAGGCAGATTTATATGAGACATGAGGTGTGAATTTTCTTGCAGTAAGAATAGTTAAAAACTGAAATTGATTGCCTCGGGAGGCTGTGGACTTGTTTGCACTGGAGGTTTCTAAGAACAAGTGGGACAAATAGATATTGGAATTTATTAGATAAAGTTCATCCTGCCATGGAGTGCTGGGAAAGTGTAGATAAACTTCTTAAAATCCCTTCTGGACCTGTCTTCTCTGATCAGCTGTGGGGGGATGATGTTCCTTATGTGTCAACATAGCTGATTTTTATTTCTGCCTTGCTGATTTTAATAAGAGATAGTAAGAGAAAATTAAGAGGTCACTCAAAGTGAGAGACTGAGATTCAAGCCTGAATTGCAAGATTATGCTATGTGCAAGAGGCAAGGCATGAATTTAATCTTATATTGGAAATACTTTCTCTCATAATGTTGGCTTGGTAATATCTTTACAATATTAGATGTGGTTTGACATTTTGGAATGTTTCAGAGTAATGGTTTTCTATTGAAACTTTATTGCCATCACCCATTATAAAAATGCTATTGTTTGAGGCTGTGCATTGTGATCCAGATGAACTAATTATTTATTGAGGAAGTTGAACCACTGAAATAAGGAACATTAATTGTTTGTTCTTCCTGGCAGTGCTTCTCGACAGCATTGCTGGGACAGCTCAGCAAACAAAGGTTTGGTGTTGTACTTGTGTAATGGTAATAAAGTGAGGAAAGCCTTTATACACTTCTGAAGTTATAAATGCATCTTCACAGGAACCCAGTAAGCTTGTTCTAGGGAGAATAAAGGATCATAACCTCAAAATTAAACATATACTTTGTTAAGTAACTCCTTGGACAAAATTCACTGCAGGAATACAGATGGTGCCTGTCCTTTCCAAACCTTCATGATGGATTTAGGCATTCTCAGTTTTCTGTTTAAAAATGGCTCTTTCTGAAGCAGATTTTTATTTTCCAGATAGAATGCCGTTAGTGGAAATGGATACTTTGTTTATTTTTAAGTTTGCTTGGGATTTTGGGCAGCAACCGCACTGTTTCATTGTGCTACCTTTCTAATTTTAGAACCGCAAATTAAACAGTAATAGCAATAATAAAAGTAATAATGCCAACCAAGTTTATTCTGTGAGCTGCGGAAGGCTCGGGACAGAGTGCTGGAGGGTGTATTGTAGGACATCCGTCTATTTGTTGTCTGTATTGACGAGTAATTAAGGAAACAATAACTGGAACTGCAGATACAATGAGAGACTGTGACTTTCCCACTGCTTCCTTTGGAGCTGGTTTGCAGTGGGAAAGGCATGGGGTATTGGTTATGTGGCAGAGGAGTGATGCCTTCTTAGGCTGGAAACTGGGAAAGTTTGGAAGAGTCTTGCTTGAGGGTGAACTGATTCCCAGCGTAATCTTGTGTCCGGAATTTTGCAAGCTTTGCAGAGGGTTCAGAACCAGAAGAAAAATTGCTCCTGTGGTGGCTGTATAGGTCAAACCAAAACCAAGAGTAAGTGTACTCTTGAGTAAATTCCAAAGTTCAGGATATTTAAGGCTTGGACTGTGCAATTCTTTGGCCTTGACCCTCTCTGTGAAGTCCTAAATCATTCTTACAATTTGAATAATAATGACAATGATTTCTGAAAGATAAGGCTGGCTAATAACACTAAAATTGTTAATACGTAATAAGTCATGCTGAAATGAATGTGCATAAGTTCTTCTTTTATTGCTTTTGTCAGTGGATCTTAACGCTGGGAAGCAGGATTACTGGGTCCACTTTTGATCTGTGGGAGTTTGTCCGTAAACCCACCATGTCAATTAAATCCTGTCTCTCTCTCACTGTCAACCCATTTCTAGTACATGTCCTACAGTGTATTTCACATCACTCTTCCTTACGAAGCTTAATAAATACCGCAGAATTTTAAGCAAACTCTTCCACAGCTTTGCATAATTCTAAGGGTTTCAAATCTAGTTTTGTGGTTTGTTTTTTTTTTTTTTTTTTTTTTTTTGAGGAGTTATGCCCAGAAGGAACACTGTTCTTCAGGGGTTTAAATGGTGCTGTTTACTTTCACAGCTATAGTGTGCAGAACGTGTACAGCGAAAGTAAGCTAGAAGCAGCTTGCTCTTCAGAATTTCTGAAATGTTGTGTTAACCACACGGACGGAATTTAAAATGAAAAAAAAAAAAAGTGGTTCTTTTAATGGGCAGGCTTTGTAGCTACTGCTGTTGCCTAGTCTTATTCCCTAGCTGGTGCAATTGATCTGGCCATGGTTTTCCTCACTGGTCTCATCCATGCATGGCAAAAAACCCAGTAATCTGTAAATTGTGGAGCGGAAAGAGCAGGTTAGAGACTGTCCCTTGTCATTCGATATTTGAGTGTCCCTGTGTGTGCCATATATTAGTTTTATTTTCGACCATGACACTGAGCTATGAGAAAAGAACTCTCCAGAGCATCTTAAAAGACATCTTCTATTAAAGATGGAAAGAGTTAAGCAAAATGCAGACAGTAGATCTCACAGCCGGAGGTAAAAATAATATATATGGGTGTCTCTCATGCTTTAATTGGAAGAGAGGCATAAGAGAGTGGAGCTTAGTTTCTCTTGCAAGAATATTTTGTAGAAGACTGCTTGGTGGAGCTTGAATGGGGAAAGCGAAGGTAGGTGGAAAGCATACATCTGTGTCAAAGCTGTGACAAAATGCTGGGAAAACGTGCAGAAAAACAAATGACTGTAACACTCAAGTTTTGCATCGTATTCCCTAGAGGTCATAATTTTCCCTGTGAGGAAACAGAAGTGATATTGGAGAAGGTCAGACAGCCACTGTGGTGCTGAAGATGGATGTGAGGGCCTCCTGTGCAAGATTAAATTTGTAAAAAAAGAAGCAAATCGGGAAACAGGCATGGCACGGCACCTAATTAGGTTCCTGCAGAAAGCAATCTGGTGTAAGCCCGTCTTCTGTCTTTCCGGTGATAGGCAAAAAGGGCACAGTCTATGAGAGCTTTGCCTTCTCTGTTGTCATGGGACAAATCCACCTGAGAAAGGGAATACTAGAGGAAAAATGGGATCTGAAACTTAGGTGTGAATTAACTAATAGGTTGTTGGATAAGGATTGCAGAAAATCCAGTCCTCGGGAGTGTCTCAAAAGTGGCTCCTTGTAAATGCATATTCTCATGAATTTTACTACATAGGGAGTTTTTTGAAGTTGGATTTTCTTTAGTTTAGTTGGGCCCATGTCCAAACCAGCCTGGCCTATATTTTGGCCTAATGAGTACTTGGCTGGGATGCCACCAAGTATATTGCTGGTGCTGCAATCTCTCCTCTTCCAGTTTAAAACCAAGACCCCTTGTCCTATCACTCCACTCCTGACAAAGAGTCTCTCTCCTAATGTGGCTGCTCAGCTGACTTCTGCAGTAGTTAAAGAGCTGACTGTGCTTTTTGTAGGAACCGAGGATGACAATTACTTAAATTCATATGCAGAATCCACAGTTTGACAGCGATGTTTTGTTTTGCCTAAATTGCCCTATGCTTCCCATTAGATATTTAACTTTTCCTTGTTCAAAAAACCACAACCCAACAAGCTGTTGGATACTGCAGGTACAAGATGTCAGTGATGTTCCACAAGATGTCTGTGATGTTCCAACTCCAGAAACAATTTTATTTTAATGCTGGGCAAAGTAATTCTTGCATTCAAACACAGGCAGCACTACAGGCTTGGGGAAGAATGGCTGGAGAGTTGCCTGATAGAAAAGGACTTAGGGATGTTGGTCGACTGTCGCCTGAACATGAGCCAGCAGTGTGCCCAGGTGACCAAGAAGGCCAACAGCATCCTGGCCTATATCAAAAACAGTGTGGTGTGTAGGACCTGAGAGGTGATCACCCCCCTGTACTCAGCACTGGTGAGACCCCACCTTGAGTACTGTGTCCAGT
>VZRU01018172.1:266413-351443 GCA_013398155.1 Pedionomus torquatus | reverse complement strand
TTTTTTTTTTTTTTTCTCCATTGGTTGGAGTAGATGATCTTGAAAGGTCCCTTCCAACCTAGGTGATTCTGTGATTCTGTAATTAGGCTTTGTGCACGGCTACCTGAGAACAGATGCATTTTAAATGTGAACCTCATACATCATTATTCCTGCAGTTGGCCCGTTGCCCATCAAAGCACTGATTATTTTCTACAGCGGCTACTCCAGTTCCTCTGCTTTTTCAGTTTCCTGTTATCTCACATGGACATCAGCAGTCCCTCTGCCAAATTTCTTAGTAAAATTGTGGCACTCCAGACTCATAGGAAGAGGATTTATCAGCATTGTAGCAGTTAATTGCTTTAGCTAGCATATGGCACTGTCCTTTGAACAGTGGAGATGCAGAAAGTTTGTGAATGCTGTTGGAAGTGAATCACTTCTGAAAGCCGTTTTGTCTTGGTGGAGAAGTTAAGGCGGCTAGTAATGGATTTGATATCTTTGATCTGCTTTTTGAAATGGTGTTACTGAGTGATGCTGAGAGATGCTATATTTTAAAAAGGCTGACGTTTCTGTTTATTGATTGATATGTTTTGCTTATCTTGACCTTTTTGGGTGCATTTACTCATTGAGTTGTTAGTGCTTAGTTAGATGCTTGAATACACAATTCCTGAGTAAATTTGTCCTTTGTATCTTGTTCTCTTTCACATATGTTTCCCAGAGGAGCTCCTTCAGCCAGATATATTGAAGGAATAATTATTTCATCAGGATTTAATGTATATCTTGATTGCACTTTGAAGACATTCTCTTGAGGAGTTTTTATCGTTTCAACAAGGGATCATAGCATGTAAACAAGGAAATAAACATTATCTTTCATATTAATCAACAAGATGATTAAATAATAACCACAGTTGTTAATTGGTGCTTGGAGATAGAAGGGAATGACTGTCTTGAGTTTGACAATGAGAGTATGAACAGGTAGAGGCTCTTTTCTGCACAATAAAGCTGCATATAATTTAGGAAACATTATGGGTTTGATGTGCAGCTGCAGCCATAGTGAAGTTGTGCAACTGTTTGCCTGGTGTCCTATTTCAGGCATATGTTTTCATACTGAATGAGCTATTAGCAAGGGAACTGGAGATTTTGGCAGTTAAATAGTTCTCATTGCTACCTAAACCCCCGAGGTTCTGTAGAAACCCATGCTTGTGGTGTTTGGCTTTACTGAGGGATGCGGTTCCTGCTGTTTTCAGGATGCAGCAAGATTCAAAAGCTGCTTCTTTCCTCAGAGGCAAAAGTCCAACTTGTCCTTTACAAGGCAGTGGCTTCTGGCTCCCTCTGAGTTTGGAACTAGAACCATATTTTTTCCTCACATGAGTCTTTGTCTTTTTCTAAATACTGCAGTGTTTGTAGAAAGAGAAGGAAAAACATAGGGGGTCTGCATCTCTAGAAGCAGATGAAGTATAAGGTCCTTGAGTTTAACACAGAAGTTTGGGAATATAGAGCATAGGACTGGGAATTTTGGAGATCTGTATTGAGACCTGCCCCTCGTACAACTAGCTGTCTAATCTTGACCCAAGTGAGTAGTTTTGCTCCTCAGGTACAACTACTTCTTCATGCCATAACTCATTTGAAACAAACGGTGCTGCTGGAAGAAATTGTGCTGCTTTTTTTGCTCTCAGTGTTCTTTTTTTTTTTTTTGCTTTTGGCCTACCATAAATACAAGCAAAGGAAGAGTTTCCTTCTCTGATCAGCTTACTAAGCTGACTCCACCTGAGGCTGCCTGATGGCTAGATTCGTGGCAAGGTTAGACTCTAGATTTACCGTGATTTAGGTATGCCAGCAAAGCACTGCCTTAGTTTTTCCATACGTCTCTTGCTTATGATACTTCACAGATGTTAGTGCCAGTTTGATCTGGGCTGAAAGGCATGATGATCTACAGTAGCCATTGTATACAGAGACTTCTTGTCACCACGTATTTGTAATTCAATTTGGCCAATGTTCCTTTCTGTTGCAAGCACAAACCAGAATAACCCTTTGTCTCCAGAAGACCTGTTGGTGTCAGTGGCATGGTCTCAGGCTGCCTGCGAATGCTGGGAGTTCAACACTTTGCATTTTTTTTTTCTGGTTTAACAGTCATTCAAATCGATGTTAAAAGGTAGTATGTTGGATGCTTTTACGATGTGTATCTGAGGGTAGGCTGTCTACTGACAGTCTCAGGGTAAGATCACAGGTGTCTCATTCGGGTGGCAAAGTTCTCCTTGGCTTTGACAGAGCTGAGATTTCACCCTCGCTGCCACCCCCAGCTGCCCAGTGTGTGCTAGCTAACACATAGATTTATTCTACTTAATTCTGCAGGGTGGGGCTGTTTTGGTTTTCTCCCATGTGGGTTTTGATGTAGAGTCGAGTTTCTGTTTTTGTTTCTTCCTCTACTATTTGGTGTTGCTGTTGGGGAGTAGCAGAACGCTGATTATGTTCCTATTCTTATTCACAAGGAAGAATGTTACAATTTTAGTTGTACATTTTAATTTTTCCTTTATCTTTTATGTTTTGAAATTCTGCATTTCAAAAGCAGGATCGTTATCATCCAGAACATTAAAGCATGTCTTTTTAATAGCTTTCCATTTTAATGTGAAAGATTGGAATTGAGGAGGAAAAACCAATCTGTCTTGAAGGAAATTCTCTGTTATCTAAGGATTTTCAGTGCAGCCAACAAGAGAGGATCTTGAGCTCTGCAGCCTTGGAGTGTTATCCTCTTCCTTGACTAACTTGTAGAGTACAAAGAACCACTTTCATAATGTTATCACCAGCAAAGTCCATCTGGTCCTGCCAGTGACAAGGGGATTATTTGAGATTTTATTACGTCAGTGAGATTACAGCATTTTAGGATTCAGCTGTCAAGCTGTTGGGGGAAAGAGGGGAAAGTTAGATTATCATTGAAACTCTGTTGGGGGAGAAATTAATGGAATATTTTGCCAGTAGTTTTTCTACTCATATTTACTTCTTTAAGTCTGCTGATGGTTTGCCCTTGTGAAATCAGATTAGAACGCAATGACTTGATTTGTTAAGCAGGCACTGATGACAACGAGCATCTGTTTGTCTGGTCCAGATTCCCATTAACACATAGTAACGTTGTCCTTTCTTGCTATTACTTTTATACAGAGCAGCACAGAAGCTTAACCTGTCCTCGAAGAGAAAGAAATACCATCCGCCCCTGCCACACACACACGACTTCTCTATTTATGCTACTAACTTTAGTGGCATCCTGCAGCTCTGTCCTCCCCCAGCACCACCATGCCTTCTGAGAGCTGTGTCCAAAATCAAGGACAACCCTGGCATTGGAAAGGTAACTTTGGATTTCAATTTTTTAAAGTAACAGATCTAGATGAATTTTAACAGGGCTGGTAGCTTTCAGCCTGGTACAGGGTTGGATAGACTCGAGGGAAAGGTCTTGGGACAGAGGAATAGCCACAACTGCTTGAATGTGCCTGAGAGCTGTTGACTTTGAAAAAAAAGTTGGTAGCCTCAGAGCTAGACTGTTGAAGCCAGTTAGCATCACTGACAACAGCACTGGCAAAAGTTGGATTGTTTTTCCCTCTATTAAAACAAGAGACCAATGTTCCCTCAGTGTCACCAGTCCAAAACCAAGGCACATGCAGGCTTCACCTTGGGCGGACAGAAGTGGCCTCTGCCTTGCCAGCAAGGCTCAGACTCTGGGGCTGTATGTCGGCTTGAGGTTAAGCAGATCTGTCGAGGTGGGCTTTGTTACCCTCTGCTTCACATGTCGTTGTAATGCAGGAGTATGGAAATGCAGTAGCAGATGAGAAATAGATGCCTCTGCAACTTAGGGAACGCGGCACCTTTCAAGTTGTAAAATTTGTGCTAATTCTATTTAAAATTAATTAAAATACAACCCAATTATTTAGAGCTTTATTCATATTTATAACTGTTTAATCACCCACACAGCAGGGTCTTAATACTTATTTACATAGGTTACAAGAGATAAGCGTTTGAAGATAGAATGGAAGTATGTAATGGGCACGGGAGAGCTAAAATATGCACCTTGAGAAACCGTACAAATCGGCATTAACATAACGAGATAGTCAGCCTAAATGCCTACAGCTTACACTGCTGCTCACAGAGAATACACTGTATTTCTTAAGCCGGTGAGTTTGCACTAAATGGAAAACAAAGGAGTAATTGGGGCTATTTCAAGCAGGTGGAAACTCGCAGATGAGAATGGGGTTTCTTCTCCTGGTTTTGCAGTGTTTTAGGAGAGAGGGTGTAGTACTAAATGGTGGAATACAGCAAACCTGGAACAGTGATTTAGAGATTGCCTGGTGGAAGAGGGTTTGCTAAGGAACACCCTTTCTAATGTGTTTTAGCAAAGCCTATTTGTTGTAGCCACCAATTTTCTGTGAGGCTTAGCGCTTGGCTGTGGCACCAGGAATAACAGGGAGCATGGCATTTCTGAGGCTCTTTGTCTTATGAAGACCTTTAAACCATGTTTGCATCTCCTTGTGCCAGCAGTTCAATAAAACTGTCTTTGCACTCATTGCACTTGTGTGCCTGCAGTTGTGTGGAGCACAGAGATTTTGGCCTTTTCCCTACGCTTTGAGGGTTACTGGTGGAGCTTCTAAGCATGATTTGTGCCTTGTGGAAAGCTCTGGTTTGATGGGTGTCTTCAAACAACTCAACAAAAATCTAATAAAGATCATTATCCCAGATGGCAGGAGATTATATGCCTTGGATCATGTGGTCTACCTACTTTCTTTATTAGTGAGCACAGCAGAAGGCTTTCAAAGGGAAGAGGTCTACCAAAATGCCAAGGTGCATGGCAGGACCTTGAGCAGTTCTGTTCAGCTGTGTGAGCTTCTCCTCCAATGTGGGATATATATGTACGCCGTACATATGCTGGCAGTGTGGGTGGTATTTCTCTCCTGCCTGACACACCACCCCAAGAATTTGCAGACTTTATGGATCAACAAGTTGAAAAAGCTTTTGACAAGTTGCTGTTCACCCTCAAACGTCTCTGTTATTCAGCTCTCAGCTGAAAATGTTATTGAAGATATCGGAGGTTCCAGCCATATCCTTCTATCCTTCTTGGTGACCATAATTTGGAAGAATCCTGTGTTGGAGTGGATAAAAGCTTTCTGCTAATTGAATCAATCCTTTAGTTCTTGAGTTAAGATCTAGACCATCCAAATGGCGATAAGGTGTGCTAGTTACTAGTGTTACTGCTCCTCATCATGAGGATGAATATTATAACAACTGGGAGAAGAATCAGCGAACGCTGGCAGATGTGCTGTGGTCTTCTGTTAACTTCAGTCCCTCTTCTTCTAACAGCTTTTTGCTTTACACTCCTCCTGCTTATCTTTTTCCTTGGCTCTTTCTTCCTAGAAGATACCCTTAGGGGACAGAATTAGTGATGGATTCTGGAGTCGCTTTTTCCTCCCGCAGCATCTGTGGCTGTGGCTGATGCTCTCCTTGGTTTGTGTGATTGTTCCCAGGTCAGTGGTGTCCCTCCCCCTGCTACTACTGTGCGATTACGGTGGATTTAAGCAGCTGGTGGGGCAGCTTTTTCCTTTCTGATTTCCCAGTTTGCTGCTGTTTTGTCTTTCATGATTAGTTATGATGTGGAG
Source organism: Pedionomus torquatus (assembly GCA_013398155.1). Classification (NCBI taxonomy): domain Eukaryota; kingdom Metazoa; phylum Chordata; class Aves; order Charadriiformes; family Pedionomidae; genus Pedionomus; species Pedionomus torquatus. Next base: position 345,831 of record VZRU01018172.1, on the reverse strand, counting down.
GACTTGTTCCTTGCTGATTTCTGCTGCACAGACAAGAACGTAGCAGTGCTTATGGGCTGCCTAGTTCCCACCTAACTTCACCTTCCTAAACTCAGAATGACCTGTTGAGGACCAATCCTTATTCTCCTCAAGCGGTTGAGTTCTCTGAGCATGGATAACATGACAAGTTTTAATTCCCTGCTTGTCAAATGGTTTCTTTCAGAGCAGGATGGGATTCTGTAGAGAAAGGTGCCTTCTCTTACTGTGAAGGGGCTGAAGCAATAAAATTTAAGGAGAAGAGTATAAGTTGTGTTAGAATGAAAAATAGAGTAACAAACTGAAATTCCATGAAGAGTCCAGGATATTTCAATGGGAGCAATATGGTTTGTTTAATGAAAAGCTGAAGAGGTGAAGGATATCATTTGTTACCTGTAGCGGCACATTCTGGGTTGTCACATTTCTTTTGTAAATCTCCTGAAAAATTAGAGCAAAGTACACGTTGAAACATTTACAATGACCAATATGATTGGCTTTCTGTATTTGTCCTGCAATGTTAATTCTTAACATTTCCCCACCCAGCTGATGCTCAGGGTTGTCTTTTAGCTGGTGTTTAATACATTACAAGAGACACGGGAACAGGATATAGAAAATGTGATGTCATTTTGGGGTCAAAAGGGAAAAAAAGGACTCCATAGGGAATCTAGACGTATATTGTTGTAAGGCTGACTTTTAGACCAGGCAACCAGGCAGAGGGGTTGAAACAATAATGAAACTAGAAATTAACAGACAAAGATTAATGGGATATCATAGGGGTCAGTTGATGAAGCTTTTAGAGATGGAATGCATATGGGTGTTCTGTGGAAGAGTCAGCGAGCGTTCCAATAGGGTTGGTCTGGTTGACAGACTGCATCTAGATTTTTGAAAAAGCTTTTGACAAGTCCCCTGACCCAGGTTTCTTAAAACAACCCCTAAACTCTCATGTATTCTGTAGTGGTTTAATAACTGGTGGGAAATGAGGGGGCAGATGTCACACTGGCGCAAAGTTAGCAGTGGTGTCATACAGAGGTCCGGGCTGTTCTGTGCCTTGCTGAATGGTCTGGATGAGGTGGTGAAGCTGTGTATTCAGAGAAGGCAAAGCTAAAACTTGACTGTCAAGACTTGCAAAAAGATCTCATGGTGCTGAAGTTACTGGGCGGAGAAAGAGGCAGATGAACTTTAGTATTGATTAACACGGGGTAATGCACATAAGAAGAGGAGCTCTAACTATGCATGCACAAATGATAAGCTGTAAGGAAATCAGGCATGACCATAACCCATTTTACCAGATGTCATGGAAGCATTAGGTTTGTTATCATGAGAAAAGAAATGCTTTATTGACTGTTTAGGAGGGAAGAGGATTAAGCATCTTTAGTTCTCTAACAGTACGTGATACTAATTTATGTTCCTCTTCAGGCTCATAATGCTTAAATAACAGGCACTCATTGATGATTTGTTTATTACTGGCCTTCTTCCTTGAGGTCCTATCTTTAAAGAAGTTTAATAGAGGGTGGTAACAACCAAAGAAGTGTAAAGATTTCACCTCCTCCCCCATGTATATATCCCTAAAATACTTTCTTAGACGGGAGCTCTTGCTGTGGCAGAGTGAGGGGAGACCTGGGTCCTAAGACTCCAGCATGCAGGAGCAGCAGCTGTGTGTGTTTTGCTGCAGGTACAGAGTTGGAACTAAACTGTTCAGTCGGACTAAACCTTTGGGAAAAAAAGACCTCATCAAACAAATTAACCTCCATAGCTGGAATTTTAACTTCCTTATTTGATGTGCACTTTCCAAGCTTACCTACTGTGATTATTGCCTTTTTCTGCCAAAGAAACTCCCTTCGGCTAAAGCACCAATTCAGTGGAGGGCTTCCCCATGCACTACGTCCTTTTCATTGGTTTCAAAGTTAAACACGTGAGTGAGAATTATTCTGAATTGGGCTAAGGGACAGTTGAATCTAAGGAACTGATTGAATTGAGCATTCATCAAGACTATTGTGGGTGCTTCTGTGGTGACTAGAACTGGGATTAGGCTGGCTGAAGGGTCCTGTCACTGTGGGACCTTGTCTTGAACTTGTGAGCTTGATAGACATTTGGGGAAAGGAAGAGGCTGGAATTCTTGTTTTTTAGCTGTATAACTGTTGTCAGAACTGCTGCAGGAGGCAGGAATGTGACAAGACCGTGATGGCCAGTTCTTGCACTTGAACTCAGTTATTGATTATTTGAGCCCAGGGTTGAAATTTGTTCTTAGTCTCACATCATCGTTTCCCTGCATATCGTACAGTTCTGTGTCTATATGGCTTTTTATGGTTGAATACATTCCCTGTTAGAGACTTACTGCAGCAGAGCGCATATATGCATCTTTTGCAATTTCTGCTTCTCATTGTTTCAAGTACTCTCTTGGAAGGTAGGGAATAAATGTCTTATTAATTTCTTTTACATTTCACAAATACCATTTTAATTTTTTTTTTATTTTTCCTCCTTTATAATAATTTTAGCAGGAGTGTAAGGACATGTTGTGTGATACAAATCTTTAATTAAGCCTTTCCCTTGATTTTCTTTACTAAGAGTGCAGAATGTTACACACTCTTACAGGTGCTTGCAGGGTTTGGCCATGTTCAGGAATGCCAAGCAGGGAAAAGTGTTGGTTGTTTTTTTTTTTAATAAAATGAAAAATAAATGTAAAACTGTAGGTCTGTCTGGGACAGGATTTTTAATATAATCAACAGTAATCAAGCTGTCATGCACAAAGGAAAGTCTCACTCCCAATGCAAACTGGATACTGAAAGGAATTTTGCTCACTACTGATAAATGTTATGTAGCAAATTTCATACTTTTTTCTTGAATGTGCCAAAACCATCGGAGTCCGAATCATTTAGCTGAAACCTACTCAAAAGGCAATGATCCAGTACAGTATGATTCTTGTAGCTGAATCATTTTTGTGGTCTCTCTGGGTATTATTAAATTTAATGTCAGGATAGTAGGAAAGACGTCTGAAAGCCATTTAATATTGTCACCGGAAAGAAGTTAGATTATGCTCAATTTCTGACATTAATGTGCTACTTAAGATAATTTATCATATTGTGGTATTAAAAAAGACATCCTTTTTACAGTGGCTGCTGTGTAGCATTCTAATTTGCTATTTTTCTTTAGCATGGTAGGAAGCCTTTTTCATGCAAAATGTTTTTTCTGCGGTTCTATTCAGCTCATTCTTTCTAATACTGCATCACTTACAACAGCAACTTTAAGTGCTCGTCTCTCCCAAGGATCTGTCAATTTTTTATGTTGGAATGACAGAATCCTCCTATGCGAGACAATGGAAGTGGAGCGTTTAAAGAGAACCTGAATTGTCAGCTGTGTTTCTTGGACAGGTATATTCATATTGGTCTCCATTTATGTGTTTTAGACATTTACTTTCGTTTATGCTTTATCAAGCCATAGCTAAGGTACCGCTAATATGATTTACTGATCATGCAGGGTTTTCATAAGTGTGCTGTACGTCCCATTCACTGGTTCTTACGATGGTTTGATGATGGATAACAAATAGGTACTTAATTTTGTCATCTTTATTGCTGCTTGTTTCCTAATGACTACAATGTTATTTCTGATATAAATCATGTATCATACTAAGTGCTCTTCTAGCCGTGTATGCAGTCCTGTATCACCCAAGGTGCACACATCCCTGCGGAAATGTCTTGAGCTGCTTAAACAAAAAAGTGGTAAAACTAGATAAAAATATACAATTGCCCTCGCTGTGTTTGCACCATTTAAAATGAAATAGTTTTTTTCATGTCTCCTGGGAGTAGAGAATCAATTCGTCTTTAACAGAGTACAATACAGAAGTGTGGGTTTTGTTTTTTTTTTTCTTGATTTCCTCCCCCAGCCCCCCCCTCTTTTTTCAGGTTCTCCTAGGGGAGCTAGATGGTCTATGCTAGCATGGCAATTGTGCATATACATTTGCCATCCATTGGTAGGGGCAGTATATGAAAGGCTTGTAAGAACTACCCACAGTAAACCAATTTAGCAAGGGTTATATATCTGTCAGTTACAATTAAACCCGTGAAAAATATTGGCTCTGAACTAGGACTTTTGCAATTTGATTTACACTGTATTTGAAAAATAAGTAATTTCATTGGAAAGTGGTCTTTATACGACTGAATGTGAATTCTTTCTAATTTTTTGCTGAGAAATCTTAATTCAGAATGGTGGGTGTCTAAGCATAGTTATTTAATTAACCTGCTGTTATAGCCCATTTTGTGAACATTGGACAAAATTAACTTCCTGGCTGCACCATGTCTGTCAAGGATGTGTGTTTCCAGGGAATATTTAGTGTCCATTCAAATTTGATATAATGACATTTATTGCTAAAGACCAAATTGCTTGTTCATTTAGAGATTATGGTACTGCTGTAACACAGAGTATGACCAGCATTTTTAGAATGGATTCCAGTGTAGTGCCAGCACTTTCCCAAAATACAGACAGATAAAGTCAGGATTTATTTTCCTTAAAAATGCTTGAGCTTGTGTATTCTAAAATTTTACATGCTTTTTAATTCATTCCTTCTATTTTTTTTTTCCTTCTTGTTCTAATTTGAAACTTGATGACTATATAAGCATCAAACGCTAACAAAGCATCAATATAAACACACCAACGCTGCACATCCATTGATTTCAAAGGAGGTACCATATGTTACAGTTATGCCCGTGTTAACATATTTGGCTGGGTCAGGGTCTTAATTTCCTCAGCGTGCAAGATGCCATAGAGTCTAGTCATTACTTAGTGAATTACTGGAGTCTTCTCAGTATGTATGTCTGCCCCAAATTAAACTGCATGGAGTATTTGGCACTCTCCACTGGAGGATGAATGACCAACTTTCTGAGATATATTTAGGGTTTTTTTTTGATATTCGTCATCTAAAACATGTAGTAGAGGTTCATGATTGTCTTAGGAACAGAACCCAAATCATCTGGTTCTCCAAGTGTGAGATTGTCTGTCCCCTTCGTCAGGTTTCAGAGTTGATAGCCCTTCCATCTCTTTTAATTACAGAGTAATAATCAATGTGAAGCTGACTGTCAGTCTCCTAGATGTTTCTGTCTAAAATTATGTAGGATTGTGTCATTCTCTGTTACCGATGGCTCTTTTCTCTACAAATTCAGCCTTGGATGTGATTTCTTCCGGGACGTGATGCATGCCTCACTGGTCTTAGAGGAGTTTTGTGTTCATTGATGCATGGCTTTGCTGTAGCTCCATTCAATTCAGCACATCCAAAATACACGGTCTGTATTAGACAAAACTGCTAGCTTGCCTCTGGCCATCAGTCTCACGTTCATGTCAGAGAGTTGCTTTGAAATTTGGGTTTCGTGGCTTTTTGGGTTGTTTCTTACTTCTCCGAACCTGCTTTTTGACAGTGACACACACTTTATGTTTATCACTATCTTGACCAGTCCTGCAGCCAGATCATTATTATAGTTGCTGCGACTCCCCTGTCAGGTTAGAATTGTTTAAGTCAGAATTGCTAAGTATGCACCCATATTTGACTTTCATAAGGGTTCAAGATATCACGGTCTAGAGTTTTGGCTCAGGCTCCAACAAATCACTGATATTTGAATGTACTACATGGTTCTGTGGTTCTCTAGTGGTCTCATCAGCTGTTTCTAAAAACTGTATGGAGTTTACCCCCGTAGTCTTCCACATGGCCATTATCCTCTGTACAGGGCACTCCCCCTCCCCATTTTAGTCAGAAATCTGCCCTTTGCTGGTTACTCTCCCTCAAAATTCTTTACACGCACATAAAAGTGTGGTATGAGTTTTGTTATTATGCTACAGCATCCACCCACTGGGTTTACTCTCAATGTAGCTGGAGCAAATGAATTCTAGCTTGCAAACTTTGGCTTCTATAGCCTTTTTTTTTTTTTTTTCCTGACTTCCAGTGTAGGCTGATGGACAACTAAACTTAAAAAAAAAAAGAAAAAGAAAATTCCTCGATTGCTATGGATCTCTTTCCCATCCTTGCCAGTGAAGGTTGAAAGCCCAGCCATTGTTGTGCTGGTTGGGTGGGCCTCTGACCTTGTGCCAACTTTTTCTGGGGTTTTTCCAAATTATCTTCTTGTTTATTTACTTTTTAAATTCTTTATCTTTTAATGGCGTATTTGGGATGTATTTAGCATCTTCTTTTCCCAAACACTTTTGATTTTAATCGAGTTTCCTTCAGCAATTTTACTGACCTCTTGACTCCTGCAGAAACATGAATTTGGAAAGTTCAGCCATTGAGAGTTAACCTCCAGTGTACAAAACCCAACAGATTAGAGTCAGTTAATTAATGAGATACTTCAGTGGTTGGCATGATTTAGGCTGTCTTCAGGCACTGAGAAAAATGTTAATGATGTGCAAGTATTGTGATGTTTGTGTTTCTTTTATTTAGAGAAAATGAACTCAAATGCAAATCTATCCTTTCTATCAACATCTTCATTAAAATGGAGCGTCTATCCAATATTTAATGTCCGTGTACAATTCCTTATATCCTTGATAATGATAATCTTCCAGTTGTAATTCTTTTTCTTGCTCTGCATCTTTCTTGGACATTGAAGAAGAAATATACAAAAACGGAGGAAGAAAAGGAGTCACTAAAAATCCCCCATCACAGAAGGGATGTGCCATCTTAGGTCTCCTTAAGGAGTCTAAGAGTGGTCAGGAGAGAGGTGCCCTGAGCCTGAGATGACTTTTCAAGACTTTGCATTGTCTTCCCTTTTTTGTGTTCTTTCTCTCCCTGACCCCCTGGATCCTTCTACCTTTCTCTTTTTTTTTTTTTTTTTTCCCTTCCCCCAAGTCCAGTTCTTATTCTTTCAGAGCTGCCTTATTCTTCCATTTCTTCATTCATTCTCCTCTAAATTCTCTGTTTCCTTTGCAAGAGTTACCTCCAGCTACTGCTGCTGCAGTTGGAACTGACCACCATAGCGTTGAATAACACCCCACAGAAGGTGTGATCCTGGGCAAACCTGAAATTAGTGTTACTGCACTTAATTCTAGTCATTCATTTTCATTAGCAAATGAAAGCATTAAGAGTGCGCTGCAGGTTTTGCTGCTGTACTCCCCAGTTACGGCCCAACGCTACTTTAAAATTTGCAGTTTCCCATGTTTTCTTGAATCCTTTCCTCATTGTAAGCCCTTGTATCTGGATGATTTCCTGCACTGCACGTTGCTGTGTCTACAGGTGAGCATGCCTTTTGTATGAGAACTAGATAAAGAGACCTAGAAGGATCATGGAATCAGGAATTGTCAGAGTTGGAAGGGTCATCTAGAGATCATCTAGTCCAACCCCCCTGCTAAAGCAGGATTGCCCAGAGCACATCACTCAGGACTGCATCCAGGCAGGGCTTGAAGGTCTCCAGAGAAGGGGACTCCACACCCTCCCTGGGCAGCCTCTGCCAGGGCTCTGACACCCTCACCACAAAGAAGTGCTTTGTTATATTCAGCTGGAGGTTCCTGTATTCCAGCTTGTGCCCATTGCCCCTTGTCCTGTCACTGGGAACCACTGAAGAGTCTGGCTCCGTCCAGCTCCATCCTCCTTCAACCCACCCAACTTGGAAGCGTTAATAAAGGTCTCCCCTCAGCCTCCTCTTCTCCAGGCTAAAGAGTCCCAGCTCTCTCAGCCTTTCCTCATCAGGGAGATGCTCCAGTCCCTTAATCATCTTTGTTGCCCTACGCTGCACTCTCTCCAGCAGTTCCCTGTCTCTCTTGAACTGAAGGAGCCCCAGAACTGCATGCAGGATTCCAGTTGTGGCCTGACCAGTGCAGAGCAGAGGGGGAGAATGACCTCCCTCAGCCTCCTGGCCACACTCTTCCCTGTGCAGCCCAGGATTCCATTGGTCCCTTTGGCAACAAGGGCACATTGCTGGCTCATGGGTAGTTTACTATCTACCAGGACCCCCAGACCCTTCTCCTCAGAAGTACTTTCCAGCAGGTTTGCCCCTAACATATACCAGTGCCTGGAATTTTTCCTCTGCAGGTGCAGGACCCTACATTTGCACTTGCTGAACCTCATTAGGTTCTTCTCTGCCCATCTGCATGATGCAGCTAAGAGTTGATCCTGAAGGCAGGAAGCACTCTGGTGCTATGGTACGCTGTCTTTTCTGCAGTACTCATCCCAAAAGAGTACGGGGATGACCTTCAGAGCTGAGAGTAAAAACCTGTCACTTGAGATAGGTCCTGAAGCACAAGGGGAGGCAAAAAGTGTAATAATAATAATAATAAATAGTGTAATACCAAACCTTTCTTTTATGTACTTAGAAGTGTGTGTGTGTACCCAGGATCTACCTGTTCTTGGTTTTGCCGTTGCAAAGGGATACGTTTGGGTAATCTCTGTGCTTGGTACTTTCATGAGTATTTCTGCTTTATTTCTGAGGGTAGTCAGAGTCTGGCTCAGTCATCGAGAATGAGCGTGACACATTATTACTCTGTGGTTTCTGGTAGGCATCGCTTATGGATAGAGTTAGTGGGCAGAGAAACTAGATTTGAAATCAGTGTTTTTCTGCTCTGCAAATCAGCTTTTATGCACAAAACGCTAAAAGAGGAACTCCCTTGAGCTGCTTTTCTCTTCCTCCTCCTGTTTGTCTTGAAAGCTTACTTCCACTGTGAAAATGAAGATGACCCTTGAGGCCTGTTATGTTTTGTATCGCCTCCATTCTGAGAAGCTATTTTAGTATCTTTCTGCTGCAGAGAGGTGGTCCCAAAAAGCTGATTTTTGACACAAGGTTTTTGTGGGCGGGGTAGGCATCTTTGTGGTAGGGGGGGCAATGCTGTGGTGGAGGTAACTTACTCTTTAGGTCAGGAGCAAACCAATTTTCCTCTTATCCAAGCTCTGGCTGCTATAATCTAATAATAAGTGGAAGAGAGAACAGAAAGGACTGTTTAGAGAAGTGCTTTGAAAGCAGGATATATTTTAAAGTTCATTTTAATCAAGTGACCCTGAAGTGGGCATTTGTACTTAAATATATATATTTAGGTTTGTTTGTGTTGTTTTGGGTTTTTTTTTGGTTTGGGTTTTTTTTCCCCCCCCCGAGGGAGGTTATTTTTCTGAGCACCTTGGTAGCATGTCAAGGTTGAGCTAGCAGGCTAATGCACAAAGCTGGCTTCGTGGAGCTTTTATGGGGAAACAGCCTTGAGTGTATCACCTCTGATGCGCTTGGCTTTTGAAGCAGCTGTTTCATTTATTCTAAGGTTCGCTTATTCTCTGGGATTGTATTTTCATATTCATATCGCTATGAAAGGGGAAAGAAAAGAAAGTGTTGGAATGGGAGACAGTTTGAGTCAATAGGTGGAAGAATCTGCTGCTACCTTTGCTGGAGTCTCCTGCAGTGTATGCACAATTGTTTCTTAACCCTTTGTTTAGAAACAAAAAATGTTGGGGAAAAGCTTTTATAGCCTTTTTCTGGAAGATATGTTTTGTGAGGATGCTTGAGTAACTGCGCAGGGATGCCTGTGTGCAGCTTAGCTCCTCTGGAAAGTAGGAGCTGGAAAAACGAAACAGTTGAGGACCTGAGTGACATCTTCAAATTACCCAACCTCCGCAGGCATAGAGAGTTTGGGATGGAGCTTCCTGCTGTACCCGTTGGTCTGCTGTGGGTGATCCTGCCTCGCACGCTACATTTCACCATTTCACTGGGGTGTTGGTGTGTTTGCCGTCCCCTTGTCATCTCATCTGGTAAAAAGTACGGTCCTAGAGGGTGGCTCAGCCTACTTCGACCTCTTGTTGTTGCCTGGATTTCCCATGCTGTGCTTCGCTGAAGTGGATTTTGAGGTCTCATTCCTCCTTTGCTGTCATTTCTCTGGATACAGGAGTGACAGGGCAGTGCTGGCTGCAAAGCATGTGGCTTTTATGGTAAAGATAGAAATAATTTGTCAGTGTAGTAAGTGCACATCACGTCAATGAAAACGTGTTCTCAGAACATAGTAAATAGGAGTAAAAATTTTCTGGCAGATTTAAGGTTAAATTTAGCAACAAAAGGTTACTGAAAATGAGGATCATTCTTTATGAGAGACGGATGGTTTCCAACCTGGCTTCCCCCTGCAACATCAGAGTGAGAGGTGGACCTGACTCAGACCAGCAGGCAACTGTTTGGAGGGTTCAAATGGTGACTTGCAGCAGAAGGGTCATGATCTGTCCCTCCCCTTCCCAATCCGGTCCAGGGGCTGTAAAAGGAGTGGGCATTTTGTGAGGCAGCAGTTGCCTTGCTGAAGATGAAGCTCCTCACGGATGCTCTGAGGAGTACGGTTGTCAGTCGTTCCTGTTCTGCCGGCTGTGGTGCATTATAGCCATGGAGACTCTTCACCCTGTGAAACTAAATGGTTGATGCTGGTGCTGTGAAAGTTGTCTGGTAGTGGGATAAGGAGATAGTGTCCCTGACCGTGGCAGGGGGGTTGGAAGCTGATGATCTTTAAGTTCCGTTCCATCTCTAACCATTCTGTGATTCTATAGTGCTGCTGTTCAGCTTGATACTGAAATATTTCGTGCTGGCTGTGGAAAGTGACTCTAGCCAAGCGTTGCTTTTCTCTTAAGTTTGATCTGCTGAGCAGTGCAGAATTGAAGATTGGCAAAGTGATTCACTGCACCTGTAATAGTCATTTACTTCAGTGCAAGGTGTATAAACCACACTGGGTCTGACCTGGGAGCATTTCAGAAGGATAAATGGTCGTAAGTGGGTGTGAGGCAGTATTTCATAGTTTTTCAAAGTGAGAGTATGATTTCCAGGAAGCTTAAAAGAAGCAGGTGTGCAGCCTTTGCTGAACTTTAGTGAGACCCAGTCATTTGGCTCCCATAAGCTGCTTTGGAAATCACAGCCAACACGTCTGAGCTCTCTAGAAATGCTGTCTTAAAATGCCATGTGTAGGAAATTGGCATTTGCAATGCTGCAATAGAAATGCACTTTGTGAGTGTTTTCTTTTCAAGCTTTTTGACCTTCTAATGACCTTTTTTTTCCCCTTCCCTCCTTTCCCATTAAATCTACAACTAACCACCAAAGAGCTTAGCAATGACAGCATAAAGGCGTCTGTCTGGGAAGGCTATTTAGAGAAGCACTTTTTTATTAGAAGAACATGAACTAGGAATTGAAAGTTTCTCGATTTAGTTCAGTTTGAATGCATGAGCTGCTTGAGCCTTGGGTTATTCAGACTGATTTTCAGAGTGGATCAGTTTGGGCTTTCGGTCACATTAAGTGCTTGAAAGGTAAGAGACTAGATTTTCCTTTTCTTTAGGCAATGGTATTGCACCTACAGTGGATTACACATGAAGATCAGGCATTTATAAATTGAAATGGTCAAACTGGAACAGAGTCAACTGAAGGGACAAAGTGCACTTTTAAAAACTAGTTCAGTGTAGACCCCAGGGTGGAAACCAGGCTGGAAAATCTGGCTCTGGTTTTGTCCCACGGTTGTTCTGACACACCTAAATATTACAAATGAACATGTCATAGCAGGGGGAGCGGGTTTGGGAGGAATGCTTTGCATGTGTTTAGCTGGGAACTCAAGTTGTCGCTTTCTTCTGAATTCTTACAGGTGAAAGTTATGGTAAGGATTTGTCCCTCTCAAGGAGCCCACGAAACGTCTGAATCCATGTCCTTCCTAAAGGTAGACCCGCGAAAAAAGCAAATCACGTTTTATGATCCAGCGGCAAGTGGGCCTTCCAATGCAGGTCACAGGAGAGGCGTTGTTGCCGTCCCAAAGATGTTTGCCTTTGATGCGGTTTTCCCCCAGGATGCTTCACAGGTACTGGAGTCACTCGAGTAAACCTCTTGAGTCTTCTCATGGCCACTGCATTTGATTGCCTTAAGAGTTCTTTCCGTTTCTGGGGAATTTTATTTGAATGAGTTGCCTTAGTGCCTGGAAAAAATGTAGTAATTAATAGATAAGAGGGTAAATTCTTACATTTTCAGTTTAGTCAAGATATAAAATTAAGATGTAATAGATTGGGAGATGGATTTGCAGACTAAATTGTCTCCCTGCATTCTCTCTTGTTAGAGAAAGACACACAGCCAATTTGAAAATCACTTTTCCATCCAGTTAGGTTTTAACCTGTTTGATGTCACTGAAATAAGGTCCTTCCCCACTGCTTTCAATGGGAAATGAACATGTGCTTAACATTAAACTAAATGCCGTTGTTAGGAGAAGAGATAGACCCTGTGGGATTCGCTGTACTGAAACAGTTGGGAAGCTTTTATATTTTCCTTGCCTTTCCCAGGTTGTTTATACTGTATTTCTGACTGATTATTGTATCTTGAGGATGCATACATTTCTCTTGGCCTGCCAAAAAAATATAAAAATAGGGTGTAATTGTACAGTAGTAGCCCTAGACCTGACAACTGGTACACGGATAGGATGGGGCAGTATTTGAGAGGATTGTGGGCTGCAGTGTGTTTATTTGGTGAGACTGGACACCTGAATGTCCTCCTGCAAAAAGTCTTGAGTTCAGAAAAAAAAGTCCTAAACAACTTCAAAAAGAGCCAAAAAGTTCGGTAGAATATGAAGAACTGCTTGAAGTTTGAACTGCCCGGAAAAAGTTAGAGTTTGATGAAAGAAATGTAAACCACAAAGGATTTAAGGTGCAAATGGTATATTAATGTTGAGAAAACATAACAAGATCTAGTTCTGAGTCCTACCCTCAAATGTTCTCCTAGGTTTTTGTTTAATTTTTTGGGTCCCCAACTAGAGATATAGAAATATCTGTTAGGTCCAAGTTCTAGCCAAGCACTTAAAGATGGAGAATAACCTCCTACACAGATCAGTGCCTAAAGCGGTGGTAACCATGCCAGCAGGGCTGGATTTAAGACTGCAGAAGCTGAAATAGCATCATGGTGCAGAAATATGCAAGAGTTATCTCAACATTGGTCCAGAACTGGAAGTGGCTTAGTTTTCCATAGAAGCATCGAGTTGCCTAGGTTGGAAGGGACCTTTCAGATCATCTAGTTCAATCATCAACCTAACACTGACAGAAACCATCACTAAATCATATCGCTGAGCAACATATCTACCTGTCTTTTAAGAGACAGTGACTCAACCACTTCCCTGGGCAGCCTGTTCCAATGCTTAATAACCTTTTCAGTGTAAAAATTCTTCCCTAATATCCAATTTGAACCTCCCCTGGCACAACTTGACGCAGTTTCCTTGTCAACCCTGCTGCAAGGTGGCCCGTCACAGCCTGCTTCTCTCCAGGCTTTGCCACCAGTCCTTCGGGTTGTTGACCCCAGATTGGGCTAGGCTCTTTCAGGTCCTGTTGGGTGGCCTGTTTGTGGTTTTTCTGGGTGACGGTTGCCAGCAGGGCCTCTTCTGTGTGGACACCGTTGCTCGAGGCGAGCTTGCTCCCATGCTACCTGCAAACGCAGCCTTATCATTTCACTGTAGTTACATATTTACGCCAACCCGCTCCCCTGCCCCCCGTTGCTGTACTTAATAGATCATCTTATAGTATATTTGAAACCTTCACTGACGTGGAGAAACTGGTTTGAGTACAGTGAAATATTTCAGCAAGTTTTCTTCACTGCTGCTGGTGATGTTCCCCCTGGAAGAAGAAAACGCTATACTATGAAATCTTTTTCAGGGTGCTTAGTGCATTTTTCTCCAGTATAACTGTCTATTTTAATTCCTGTGAACACTCTTCAGTAGTTTAATTTCAGTGGAGTTGCTGCTGTTGCTGAATAGCCTTGGCTAAGCTATTATAGCAGCAGGAAGCCTGGTTGGATAGCGTTCAGTTTGCTACATTAGTCATAGAATCAATATTCCAAGAGAATTGGTTTAATAGAATTGAGAACTATTTTAGGCTGTAGCAGCATATTTTATTATTTTTTTTAAGATAGCTTAGTTACAGAAATAATAGGACAGATGCCATAAAAATGGGGAGAATATTACGCCTCAAAAATATTGAGTCATTCATTTCATTACAGAGGAATAGTGAAAAACATGGCAGTATGTGCTTTTTTGCTTATTTGTCCAATCTTTCTTTCAGGCTGAGGTATGCTCTGGAACAGTAGCAGAAGTAATCCAGTCTGTTGTGAATGGTGCAGATGGTTGCATATTTTGCTTTGGTCATGTCAAGCTTGGTGAGCTCCCAAATTCGTTACAGTTAATTACTATGTCAGTCTGGTAATTACATGCTGTCAGCTCCTGGAACAATAAACCTGGAGTATATGAATAGATTAGAATTTCTTTTTAATTAGCTTTGCAAACTTATCATGGTTTATTTCTACACTGGGATTGTAAGTTTTAATTTGAAAAGGTAAAACGTAACATCAGATTAGTTTATTCAGGAACAAGTTTATATAGGTGCACTGTGATGAAAAGATCAGAGATGTTTTCAACGTTAATTTGCTGTGGGTCTGAGTTAGAAAAATTGAAAAACTGTTTGAATAATTAGCGATGGATTAATAATGAAACGCTTTGCATTTTTGCATCTGTTCTTTCCCATTATTTGTGCAGCACTTGGCATTGCATGTAGTGTACGCTGGTGATGTGAAGAGGATGCCGTCTTGTACAAGAAAGGTGAATTAAGTTCATCTTTGTCTTTTCATTCTAGGAAAATCTTTTACCATGATTGGGAAAGATAACTCCACACAAAGCCTTGGTATCATCCCCTGCGCAATTTCTTGGCTCTTCAAATTAATCAATGAGCGCAAAGAAAAAACCGGGACTCGGTTCTCCATTAGAGTATCTGCTGTGGAGATCAGTGGCAAAGATGAAAACCTTAAGGATTTGTTAGCTGAAGTAGCCACTGGCAGCCTTCAGGATGGCCAGTCTCCCGGGGTTTATCTGAGAGAAGATCCAATATGCGGAACCCAGGTATAATGGATATCGCAACATAGATTTTTCTGAGCCTTTCTTCTGCTTTTTATTTCCTTTTATCTGACAACAACTAGGACAACTTTTAAGACAGTAAGAAAAATGATTGCTTTTAATGTATAAGCCCTTCTCCCATGGTGTACATATTTGTTTCTTTTAGTACACTAGAGATTTAACCAGTTTGGAAAAAAAAAAAACAACAACCCAAAACCTGCCCCTGTGCTCATTAGTCATTTTCTTGTTTATATTCAAGCTTCAAAACCAAAGTGAGCTAAGGGCCCCGACAGCAGAGAAAGCTGCATTTTTCCTTGATGCTGCAATTGCTGCCAGAAGTACCAGCAAACCTGAATGCGAGGAGGAGGACAGGAGGAACTCACATATGCTTTTTACTCTTCACATATACCAGTATCGTATGGAGAAAAGTGGCAAAGGAGGAAGTATGAATCTTCTTACCCTATTGTTTATTTTTAAATGATGTGGTTTTGGGTTAGTTTAAACAACAACTTGCAATAAATTTAAGAAGAAAAAAATTAAGTGAACCCTCAAACCAGTTGAGGCACCTTTAACTTTGGTGGCTGTAGCTAATATCTGTTTTCCCTAGTATTAATATTTAATTTGGTGGTCATCCCATGCTGTATTCGTTATTTTCCTCATTTGAATACATTTTAAATATCAAGTTTGGCTTGCATCCATGCAAGAACATGACGTACAACTGCTTTTTCCCCTTTTTGTTTTAGTGTCTGGAGGACGCAGCCGTTTGCATCTCATTGATCTAGGGAGCTGTGAAAAAGTGCTGAGCAAGAGCCGAGATGGAGGAGGCTCTCTGTGTCTGTCTCTCTCTGCCCTGGGCAATGTAATTTTGGCCTTAATTAATGGTGCTAAGCATGTGCCATATAAGTAAGTGAATTATAATTTGCATTATCTTAAATTTGTGGCTGATGTTACTTTAGCAATGAATTACATCAGCAATTTATTCATCATCTCGGATGAAGTTGAAGAGCTGGGTCCATCTTCTTTTAAGGTCACTTCTGTATTACAGATACATATATCTATTCATCTACCTGTCTATACACACACACATATATATATATGCATACACACAACTTTCAAAATATCACATAGTAACATGAAAATCTTAATTAGATGGCTGAAAATTATATGCATGTTGGTATATACTTAAGTTGGGTGAAATATTGGGGAGGGTTTGATTGTTGAAAAAAGCTAAGGGAAACTGGCCAAAATGTTTTCTTCCCTTCTACTTCCTGGGCTTGGAATTTATCCCAGTCTCAGCCAGCTGCACATTCATGACCAACTTCATGCAAGTTTCATGGGATTTTCTTTTTCTTTTGTCCAAGTTTTCAAATTGTATGGAAATTTCAGAAAATATAAGCGAGTTTATCGAGTATGGGCATTGAAGGTTGTGATTTCTGTGAGCCTTTTTGAAGGCTACATCTTTTCAATTTAAAAAAAAAAAAGACAACCAGTGTGTTGCACACTTGTTTAGCAGAAGTGAACATTTAGGTGTGTCCCTTTGTGGAGCTTACCTGACAATGATATTATGTCAAACACAGCTGTGGGGAGCCCAGCTTAAAGACAACAGCCACATTGTAAACACCCTTACCAGAACTTGGCCTTCAGTCCTTAAATTTAATTGCTGCTTGTCTTCACGTGTTATAACTTTGTGCTGTTGTTATCAATCATGTCATTTCACGTATTTATCTAGTGCTGCATCTCAAACAGGTGTTCTTTCTTTTGCTATTAGGCAGAAAGATAATTTCCTCAGGCTAGTTGGTAGGTTTTTTGGATAGAGTAGAGGATGGATGGGTTAGAGTAGGGAACGGCAGACTGTCAACTTTGTCCCCATCATGGTTTAGCGAGCAGACGTGATGGTAGTTCCCACATCTTGGGCCAGCTCAGGGGGGCGATAGGAAGCAACCTTTAGGGAGCCCTGGGAAGATGTCTTGGAGACCAGTGACAGACAAAACATCACCTGTCCTGTCAGCTCTGCTTTCCATGGTGGAAAGCTTGCATCACTGAGAGAGCCTGGAGAGAGAAATTCTGTTCCCAATTTGCTATGTCAGAGCAGAGCACAGCAGGAGGAATGGAAAACAGATTAGCTGGAGTGGCACTGATAATATATTGCTGATATCTAGCATTGTATATTTGTTTAGAGATTTCTTACCATTTCTGTTATTTTTTTTATCATCAAAATCGTTTGCACGGAGCTCACAGAGCTTAGCTATCTAGCTACTAAGCTAAAAATACAGCACTTGTGAGCTTTTTGGGTACTATGAACCTGAGATAACTACTTATCAATCATTTTACATTTGTCTAAGTAACGAATAAAATGATTTATATGACAAATACACAGGCAGATAAATAATTAAAATATTGATATCTTTGTGTGTATACATTTAGACACCTTTTAAGTGTGGTCAAATAATAGGAGCCCATTTCTTATCTACATGTACCATACATGCATATATCCTATGAGAGTGAAAGCACGGCTTGTGGTGTAAAAATCTGCAAAAAAAAAAGATTGTGATTTCTTTAAACCATCCTAGCGTTCTCATCTGTTACACAGGGACAACAAGTTGACAATGTTGTTGAGGGAATCACTTGGGAACATCAACTGCAGAACTACTATGATTGCGCATATTTCTGACTCCCCAGCCAATTATGCGGAAACTCTCACCACCATTCAGCTGGCGTCGCGAATCCACCGAATGAGAAAGAAGAAATCCAAGGTTGGTTCACAAACAAGCAGAAATTAATTCATTTGAAAATTAGTTTTCCTAACCTCTTGGTGGGGGAACATGGGATTTCTCAGGGGTAAGAAGTAATACAAAATGCATAAAAGCTCAGGAGAGGAACTGACAAATGAGCTGGCACTGAGCCATCATCCCGCCCCCAATCCTTAATCCTGAAATTCCTTGCTTTTTGTTCCAAACACGTATTCTTTCTTTGCTTCTGTGTAGAACTATCTCAAAAGCTCCTATTTGTCTTAATTAAAAACCAATAAGAAAGGAACAGAAAACTGTTGAGGAGAAAGACAATGCATAATATTAAACGAAAATTATCTGAAAAGGTGAGATTGTTATATTGCTCCTAATAGAGTAAAATCTATGTAGGTTGGCCTTGTTATTTTAATTCACAATCTAACATTTTTCCATCGGATGTGGTTATGACACCATACACAAAGCACAGAGCAAACCTGACCTTTTACTCAATTATACATACATATATATACTTATATATCAGTAACTTTTCCTGAATTGATCATTTGCAGTATGCATCCAGCTCGTCTGGAGGAGAGAGCTCATGTGAAGAGGGACATGTCCGAAGACCACCCCATTTGCGACCATTCCACCCACGAACTGTTGCCCTTGACCCCGACCTTCCCATCCTGAGTATATCTAGCGATCCTGATTATTCCTCCAGCAGTGAACAATCTTGTGATACCGTCATCTATGTGGGTCCCAATGGTGCAGCTTTGTCTGACAGGGAATTGACAGATAATGAAGGTCCTCCGGAGTTTGTTCCCATAATCCCATCCCTAAACAAGAAGAGAAGTAAAGACAATTCTGCTATTGGCAGAAGTTCTGACAAGGACCATTTTAAATGCAACACTTTCGCTGAACTGCAGGAAAGGTTAGAGTGCATTGATGGAAGTGAGGAACCCATCAAATTTGCTTGTGGAGAAATCTCTGTTGTGTCCAATTGTAATCCAGTTCCTGGAGGTACAGAAAATGCACAGTTAAAGCTGATAAAGGAAAGAATAGGTTCTCCTTCTGGAGGGTCTAAGAAACCAGCTCCGCAGGAAACTGCATCTCCCAAAAAAGGACATAACCTTCCTTTCCAGGCTGTTGCACCAAAGGGCAGCAATGGCAATTGCAATGAAAAGAGCACAACTCACTTGAAAACAGAGCTTTCCAAGCCACAGAACAGAGCTGACAACAAACTAATGGACTCAGTACTGGAGGGAGAGAAAGAGACAATCACCAATTCCCTGCAGTCACCAAGGTATAGCCCTTCAAGGAATCCGGAGCAAAATAAGGCCACAGCTGAATGTGTCAGTAAGGAAAAGTCCTTGTACATGAAGAGACCCTTACCAAGCCCAGCACCTCCACCTCCGCAGCAGAAAGAGCACATACCGAGCTCCAAAGCTGAGAATTTGGAGCTGGACAACAGCAACGCAGTTCGGACTCCTCCTGTGGGAATGAGCAAGCAGATGGGAAACAAACCTGAGCAAAATCCTTTAGGAAGCACATTCCTGGTTGGTAGCAACACCCAGAATCAGTCAGGTGCGATAGAGGTACACAGCTTCAGGTCAGCGTTCAGAGGGAAATGTTTTGATCGGGATATACTGACCACCACGGTGACTTTGCAGCAGCCTGTTGAGCTGAATGGAGAGGATGAGCTTGTTTTCACTGTGGTGGAAGAACTATCCATTAGTGGGATTATGGATAACGGAAGACCTTCCAGTATCATTAGCTTTAACAGTGATTGTTCCCTTCAGGCCCTTGCATCAGGTTCAAGGCCAGTCAGTATTATCAGCAGCATAAATGATGAGTTTGATGCTTATACCTCACAGGAGACTTCTACTGGTGTAAATATTGATATTGTTGTGCCCTTTGCTAAGGATCCCTTTACCAGCAGCAGACGCTCCTCCATCAGTTCATGGCTTAGTGAAGTCAGCATCTGTACAGTTGAAAGTGATGGAGCCCAGTCCAGTGACAGTTTTGTCGCACAGTCATCTTACAGCTGTAGTAAGTCCGAGGAACCATTCAACTTGGATTCATCCCATTTATCTGTCCCCCTGAAAAGCGCTCTAAATGACAGTGGATTTTGCTTCTCTGAACTGGAGAGTGAGAGCTTGAGTTCCAGCAAGCTCTCTTCAGGCATCAGCAAAAGCCCTCAGACCTCTGAAACTACCAAAGCATCTCAGATAAAAAGTGCTTTTTGTGTCACTGATCAGCCCATAAAAATAAAATTTAGTAATTCTCGCGATACACCTGTGATAGAAACAATACATTCTAGTCTTCCTAGGAAAACAAAAACTACCTCGTCTCCAATCCACACTAATACTGTCCTCAGCTATAAAGAGCTGCAGAATCCACATGGTATATTTGAAGATCCCTGGCTTTTGCGCACCGATTATCACTTGGAAGCAAAACCTGCAGACTCACTGCTGTCTCCAAAATCTCATGCGTTTGGTACTGAGAAGCAGCCAGGCAAAGCTGCGCAGTATTTTGGGGCAGCGCCCAGGCCGACGAAGTCGCAGACTATGCTTGCCTGTTCGCAGAGGGTTGTGGATGGTTGTGAAATGGCCTGCAAATCCTCCAGCGGAGCTGCAAAGAAGTCGGAAGTTATGATGAAAATGCCACAGCTGAAGAGAGGAGCCACCACGCTGGGAGTGATGCCAGTGTCGCACGCTAACAGTACTTTGTCGGAGGCTGTGTCCAGAGGGAATTTAGATGCTTCCTTGGCCACTGGCAGCTTGAAGTCATCACTGGGAAAGAAGAGTGCACCACAGAAGTCTACCATGTTGCCCAGGCCAGGTGGACCAACACCTCCAACACCTCCTGTACGCAAATCCAGCCTGGAACAGAAACCTGTTGGTCTGGGTAATAGTGGTGGAAAAGCCTCCAGCCTGGATTTTGCCAGAGCTGCCACGCTGAAAGCTGAAGATGAAGCAGATTTGAGGTTGAAAGCTGGATCTTACTTCAGCGAAAGTGCCAGCAGCAAAATGAACCTGAAGGGTGACCACTCGTTGCCCAAGATGACGTCCAGCTTAAAGGCAAAGTCATCGAAGAGTGAAGCCGTGCACCGTTACGGGAGCCACATGTCCCTGGAGAGGTGTGACAGCCTGACGTCGGTGGGATCCAAATCGAGCATGGTGAGGGAGAACGGGGGTACCAGCACCAGCCGGGCAGGGCGCTCCGTCCCCAGGCTGGGGGTCCCCCCTGTAGCCTCCGGTGTAGGTTTGCCAGCACCCTTCACCCCCTCTGCACCCGGTAAAAACAGCCAGGCAAAACCCACAGCTAACCAGAAGGTCCAAGCGAACGGGAATAAAAACCGGGGCCTTTCTGCCAGTGGGTCGAAGTCTCTCAGTTCCTCTGTGAAGTCCCTGGCGCAGCCCCCGGGGAAGGGCTCCGGCGTGGCGGCCGGTGGGAAGGCAGCCCCCCGCTCCGTGCAGCCCGTCAGCGGCAAACCCGGCCGAGGGACCATCATGGGGACCAAGCAGGCCATCAGGGCGGCCAACAGCCGCGTGAACGAGCTGGTGTCGGGCGGCTCTGCCAAGGTGGGCCACTTCCGAGGCTCCACCGACTCCGACAGCGGCAACGACAGCGGCATCAACCTCAGCGACGAGAAGTCGCCGCTCCCGGTGCTGCCTTCTCCATACAGCAAGATAACGGCGCCCCGGCGGCCTCAGCGGTACAGCAGCGGCCACGGCAGCGACAACAGCAGCGTCCTGAGCGGGGAGCTGCCACCGGCCATGGGGAGGACGGCTCTGTTTTACCACAGCGGGGGCAGCAGCGGCTACGAGAGCATGATTCGGGACAGCGAGGCCACCGGCAGCGCCTCCTCGGCGCACGACTCCATGAGCGAAAGCGGGATGTCGTCGCCGGGACGGATGAGGAGCCTCAAGTCCCCCAAGAAACGATCAACGGGTGAGAAACGAAGGGGAGGGAGGCTTGGTGTCCGCACGCTGTGGTGTCCCTGAGCGGGGGGTTTGGGGTTGCAATGGTGTCTCTCTCTGAGAGGGAGAGGAGGTTTGGGGGAAGCCCAGGGTGGGGAGGGCGGACTGCCGGCAAGCGCTTGCGTGTGTCTTGCTGTGACAGCAGCTCCTGGTCATTTATTTCACTTCAAAGCTGCAGGTGTGACGCAGGTGCTGTGGCGGAGGGGGCAGGAGAGGTGCCGGGTGCCCTGGGGCGCCAGCAGCCTCCCTTGCGAGGGAGGAGGCGGCAGGTGGCCGCCCACAGAAGGGAGGATGTGCCTGCATCCCTCAGCGGGGTCGGCAGTGAGGGCAGCCCCGGACCAGGAGGGTGTTACGGGTGGTTGGGAAGAGGGAGGGTGCTGGGTGGGTACTGGTGAGGTTTTTTTTTTTGGTGAGGATCAGTTGAATGTCAGGGAAAATGGGGGAGAGAAGGGCAGTGAGGAGAGGAGGAGCTCTGCTACCTGGTGTCTGTGAGGTAATTACGGTGGGATGGGATTGGGACTGCAGTTTGGAAACAAGAGAATAGGCCTGGAGGAGGAGAGCAGAGTGAGTTTGTGAATTAATGAGGATTGCTGCATGTGTGTTAGGTTACCCAAAGGTAAGGCTTAGGGGCAGAGCAGAAAGGTGTGTATGTAAGATGGCCACACTCTTTGTATTGTGGTCAACATCTCAATGTCCAAGTGGTGGCCAGTGATGAGTGGTGTTCCTAAGGGATTGGTACTGGGACCAGTACTATTTAACATCTTTGTCTGAGGCATGGGCAGTGGGATAGAATGCACCCTCAGCATTTGCCAATGATACCAAGCTCTGTGGTGCGGTCGACATGCTGAAGGGAAGGGATGCCATCCAGAGGGACTTGGACAGGCTGGAGAGGTGGGCTAGTGCAAATTGCATGGAGTTCAACCAAGCCAAGTGCATGGTCCTGCACCTGGGACGTGGCAATCCCAGGCACAAATACATGTTGGGCAGAGAATGGCTGGAGAGCAGCCCTGAAGAGACAGACTTGGGAGTGCTTGTGGGTGAGAAGCTCAATATGAGCCGGCAGTGTGTGCTGGCAGCCCAGAAAGCCAACCGTATCCTGGGCTGCATCAAAAGAAGCGTGACCAGCCAGGTCATGGGAGGTGATTCTCCTCCTCTGCACTCATGAGAACCCTCACCTGGAGTGCTGTGTCCCTCTGGAGTCCTCAGCATAGAAAGGACATGGACCTGTTGGAATGGGTCCAATGGAGGGCCACGAAGATGTTCAGAGGGGTGGAGCACCTCTGCTATGAGGACAGGCTGAGAGAGCTGGAGCTGTTCAGCTTGGAGAAAAGGCTTCAGGGAGCCCTTCAAGCAGCCTTCCAGTATCTGAAGGGAGCTACAGGAGAACTGGAGAGGGACTCTTTGTCAGGATGTGTAGTGACAGGACAAGGGGTAAAGTTTTAAATTGGAAGAGGGGAGATTTAGATTAGATATTAGGAAGAAACTCTTTCTTGTGAGGATGGTGAGATGCTGGCCCAGGTTGCCCCGAGAAGTTGTGGATGCCCCATCCCTGGAGGTGTTGAAGGCCAGGCTGGATGGGGCTTTGAGCAACCTGGTCTGGCAGGAGGTGTCCCTGCCCATGGCAGGGGGATTGGAACTGGATGATATTTGAGGACCCTTCCAACTCTAACCATTCTATGATTCTAAGATTCAGTGACGTTAGTGCTACCAGCTAATTGCAAAAGTATTGTATTGCACTGTAAGAGTGTTTTTATAAGGGAATTTTTGAGTCGTCGTGAGGATATTCTAAGCAATAGGAAACCAACTGGATTCAGTTTCCAAGGCAGACATGTCCAACCACCCCATGTAAAGGTCGGTGTATGAGAGCCAGGTTGCCTTCCCTGCTCTCTGGTGCCTTTCCTAACTGGTTTTGCAGGTCGTGCTCATGTAGTTGCAGCCAGCTTTAAAATCAGGGTCATATGACTGCCGTTAAAGCATTCAGTTTTACTGGTCCTGTAATACCATAAAGGATCAGTGCCATATAGGTAATGACCAGCAGCCTCTTCCAGCATCTTAAGTGCACTGACTTTTGGAAATACAGTAGGAACTGACACCAGCAATGTGCTGAATCCAACCTTCTGGTTGGAAAGCGGTAATTGTTGCACTCCCTGGGGGTGCCCGTGGTGCCTGGTTCTGGCAGTAAAACCAAATGAGGTAAACTGACGTAGATCTCATGGTGCTTTCTGGTCAAAGCAGCTGAGTGGTTTTCAGCAGGTGGTAAATCATTTTGGAAACTTAGTGCGACATTTGCTGCAGTTCTCTTTCCATAACATACCAACCTCTTAAACCTTTCCTACAAATCAATATTAACAGCTGTATAAGTTGCACACATATTGAGAAGGCATTACCCACTGACGGATTTGTATTTGTTTTTGCCCCAGGAAATGCTTACAACATCTTTAAAAACGACAAACTATTTCTTTTTCCAGTTGAAATTGCTCTGTATCAGTAAATTATGCATTACTTTTTTTGGAGTGCTGTGGAATTCAAGACAATTATGTGTTTTATACATGAAATGAGGTTTTCTAGGAAATTATTGAAATATTTCTTACGAGAAATGTTTGGTGCAGACCCATTATTGGCCTGAAATGTATTGTAATCTTTGCAAAAATGTTAGAGATTCTTAGAGTGCCTTACTTGGCTCCAAGCTGTGTTGGCGTCATGCAGAATCTGGATATAGGAACAGATCCTATTCCCATATATGTCACTGGAAACCATGTCCCATTGCCCTTTAACTTTGTTCTTGGAGAAGTTACACTGACCCTGCCTGATAGAGTGGAAGGATATGAAGTTTCTCTCCTTAGTATACATGTTTGACTGGGTCTCTTCAGTATCCTCTTCAGAGGGACTCTACTGTCACCAAAGTGGGTAGAGGATCACAGTTACAGTGGATGATTTCAGCGTAATTTCAGGACAATTGTGGTCATTCAGGGTAAATGAATTGGCGTTCCGACAGCAAAGAGCGGATGTTGTAGAAGTAGAATCTAGTCATCCCCTTTGTAAAACATTCCTCTCATTATTGTTCTGGTTACTTAGAATTTAGCAAGGATGCAATTCAGAATTAGGGATATTTTTCTTAATATGTAAAGCGGGTAACCTTTCGGGTATCTACGGAGGTGTGTTGCTTTGGGGGTACCTCCTGGGATTTTATCTCCGTCCTGTTGAATTTTGTGACAGGGCTTACCTGACAGCCTTAACTTGCACTTCACTTTCCCGTAGAGCTCTCAGCCCAGAAGTTATTTTGGCAGCGCTGTCCTCTGAGCAGCACTGTGTGCTCCCTTTTGGCAAGAAGACCAGAAGAAATATGACTCTTTACCTCTGAGTTCTTTTTCAGTTACAGGAGGAAATTAGGCACTAAATTTACTGTCACCTGTCACCCAAAAGTTGCTACTCACTGCTTCCATGTGACATTTCAGCTTGTTTCTGGTGGCCTTCAGCCCTCCTAGGGACTAGGGACTAGACTGCAACCTTATTAATGTTGCCTAAATTGTATGCATATACTCATCCTTGACATATAACGTAAAGGTCAGCCTCTTAGAGAACGAAGAAAGACTTATAATTGCAAAAAATGCTGGACACCAAAAGTGCCAACTCCTCTGTAAAAAAGTACCATTGGTTTTGAAGGATGTAAGTCAGTCTATATTTCATGCAACTTGAGAACTAGCAGATGCATCAAGGGGGCAGTATGCTTTTTGTTTGTAAATCTGTGAAGCCCTCTTGTTGAGGAATTGGTGAATTTTGTCATGCTCTGAGCTTCCAGGTGCTGGTGCAAATGGATGGCGATAGGCCTCTGCATTAGAGGTGGCACAAGGTGCAGCTTAGTTGGTTGCTGCCTTCTGGATGCCTCCTAATCCCACAAAGTCATTGCAAGCCACCAGTATTTAGCACCTTGTGGTGGGTTGACCCTGGCTGGATGCTAGGTGCCCACTGAAGTTGCTCTGTCACTCCCCTTCCCCAGCTGTCTGGGGAAGAAAAAAATATAATGAAATTATATTAATGTTACTCAAATTTGATTGGTAATAAATTTAATTATATCAGACTAGGGTAATGAGAAATAAAAAAAAAATCTTAAAACATCCTCCCTTCACCCCTCCCTTCCTCCCAGGCTCAACTTCATTTCCAATTTCCCTACCTCCCCCTCTGCAGCAGCACAGGGAATGGAGGTCATGATCAGTTCATTGTCTGTTCCTTCCTCCTCAAGGGAAGGACTCCTCACATGCTTCCCTGGCTCCACTCTGGGGACCCTCCTACCAGGGACAGTTCTGCACAAACTCTTCCACCCTGAGTCTTTCCCCCATATTGCAGTTCTTCAGAAACTGCTCTGGTGTGTGTCCCTTCCATGAGGTGCCTTCCTCCAGGAACAGACTGCTCCGGTGTGGGTCTCCCACAGGGTCACAAGTCCTGCCAGCAAACCTGATCCTGCATGAGGTCTTCTCTCCACAGGGCTATAGGTCCTGCTGCACATGCTCCAGTGCAGGTCATATGGAGTCACAGCCTCCATTGGGCATCCACCTGCCCTGGCGTGGGGACCTCCGTGGGCTACAGGTGGATATCTGCTCCAGTCCTAACCTCCACGGGCTGCAGGGGGATGGCCTGCCTTACCATGGTCTTCACCATGGACTGCAGGGTAACCTCTGCTCTGATGCCTGGAGCATTTCCTCCCCCTCCTTCTTCACTGACCTTGGTGTCTGCAGAGTTGTTCCTCTCACAAATTCTCACTCCTCTGGTTGCAGTTGCCAAATTGTGGTTTGTTATTTTTTTCCCCCTTTTTAAATATGTTACCCCAGAGGAACTACCACCATCACTGAAGGGCTAGGGCTTCACCAGTGGTGGGTCCATTTTAGAGTTGGCAGGCACTGGCTCTGTCAGACACAGGGGAAGCTTATAGCAGCTTCTCACAGAAGCCACCCCAGTAGTCCCCCTCCACTGCCAAAACTGGGCCACACAAACCCAATGCACACCTTAAAGCATTGGTAGTAATCTGAAGGGAATTGTTTGCTGTTTGCAAAGAGGTAATATAATGAGAGGAATTTTATGTAGCCTTGCTTGGCTTTAGCTGGAGGAGCAGGAGATTTCCAGAGTCATCTGCCATTATGACTGTTGGGTTGAAAGGACTCACTATCTCGTTGCCATTGCAGTGTGATGAATACCATTGTAGCCCACTAAAGTAAAATTAATCCAGGCAAAATAGTTTCTGCTAGGATGGAATAAGGAACTGAGGCTCAGACACCTGCTTCAGGAGAGGAATGGCTGTTACTCTTGTCCGTGAACCAAGTGGAACATACTTTGTCAAGGCAATAACTCAATTAGTAGCTTGAGGGTATTTTACTAAAAGGAAAAGATCAAGAAAAGCCTTTCTTCCTAAGTATTCTGAGAACCTAAATCTTTCTTTAATTTACTGCAGTATGTTCTGCAGTCTGTTAGTCTCTTCGGAGTCCGAGGAACACTTGTCTTCTGTATTTTAGGTCTCCAGCGTCGTAGACTGATTCCTGCTCCGTTGCCAGATGCTGCCTCCCTAGGAAGAAAACCCAGCGTTACTGGCCAATGGGTTGATCTACCACCTTTGCCAGGCACTTTAAAAGAGCCTTTTGAAATTAAAGTTTATGAGATTGATGATGTGGAACGATTACAGCGACACAGACAAGAGGAAACTGAGGTCAGCACATATTTTACAACAACTGTAGACAACTTAAATTACAGTATACAGGCAGAATCCTTGCTTGAATGCCGGAATGGTGTTCGGAAAATTGATTGCAATTAAAGCACTATAATTATTAATTTTACAATTCATATGTTGGGGTACCCTTAACACAGAAAATGAAAATGATTACTGTCTAAAATTAATTGTGTCTAACGTGACTGATGGTGTAAATGGAAGTTACCAATGAATACATTATGAGAAGACTTTATAATCTGAGACTGGCTGATGAAACATTACAGCATCCCTCAACTATAGGGTCATTAACTCTTTATGTAAATGACAGGATTCTATTAAATCAGGGATAGACTGAGTTTAATTTACTTGTAATTGCAAAACACTTCAGCTAATTCTATTTTGGAGACCAGAATTCTATATTCTTCTGATGCCTTTTTCCCATTTCTTTCATAATAGCCTTTCCAGGATGTTGAGAAGGTAGGAATGCTTTTAAGAAAATAAGAAATCATGTGTTTTAGGATTAAATGTAACTCTTACATTATTATTAGGCTGTGTTTATTATTTGCACTTCTGGGGAAAAAAAGTCCTGTACAAACAGGAGTAAATTCAGAATGTATTAGAGATGTTTGCAAATTCAGAGAAGTGCAACAAATGCTTGAGCGATCTAGCCTGCTGTTCCTCTACATTAGAATCCATTAATATAAACTTCAAATAAACAAATAAATTAATAAAACCAACAAAAAAACCCACCAGCCCCACAACCAAACAAAACAACCTACCCACCAACTCATCCAAGTAATGACCTGGGAGCAATTTGTGTCAAACTGTTGGAGGTCAGTTCATAGCAGGCAAATTCATGAGATGGTCTTTCTGTGTCTTAAAAGGGTCTGATGTATTTCCATACCAAGCTGAAGATACTGGAAAGGCGCCAGCAGCGAATCAGAGAAGTAAAGGCAAAGCACGAATTTTTGAAGGAAGAGTTGGAAGAGACAAAGTGCAGGCTGATGATGGATCCAAATAAGTGGAAAGAAGACTGTAAGTATTTTGCAGAAACAGCAGTACAATCAGTGTGTAACGAATTTTCAGCACGTGAGCAGTCACACTGAAGTAGTTAAGCACTTCCTAAGATGCTTTGCTGAACTGAGCCCTAAAATACTCTGTGGCTCCGTTTGTATTTCTGTGATATAGGCTTTGTTCAGTGCCAAGTAGTACTGGAAATAGGCAAAAAAAAACCCCAAACAACCCCTCCAAACCAACCAGAAGAGAACGTCAAAACAATGTAGGGACTCACTGATGCTTGTTAATATTAAATACTCATATAACCTTTTACTATCCTTCTTTCCAAAGAAGGGAAAAAAAGGTTTGCATCTGCTGAACAAAGTGAAAAAGATTTCTTAGTTCAAGAGAAATAAAGTTGTACTCTGCATTACTGGCTCCCTTGTGATAGAATACTGTTTTGCTGTTTCTCTTACTCGCTGTTTTTTTTTGTCTGACAGTTGAAGTGGATCCTGATCTCGATAAGGAGTCACAGGAGTACCTGGAGGCACTGGAACAAGTGACAGAGGAACTGGAGCAGTGTGTTAATCTGTGCAAGTCACACATCATGATAGTGACGTGTTTTGATATTGGAATAACAGATGCACAAGATGGAGTAAGGGAAGTGGAGGTTTGAAGAGAGGTTTTTCAAGGGACTGAGGGAAGTGAAGCTGGATCGTACGACATGAAGTAGTAAAGAGATTAAGTAGCTGGAAAGTGAAGGAGGAAAGGCGAAGACTAAAAAGCAACAATGAATGTTGTAAGAGAAAGAAACAGCTGAGGGATGGGAATGTTCATAAATCGTTTGGTGCCTCAACGTGACTTGAACTGTACAAAGATAAAAGTAGGATCAAGTGTTGCTTCTACCAGAGGGAAGCGAAGAAATTTAGTACAAACCAAGATGTTAATTAACAAACAAACATACAATGGAAGTGCCTTTAAAGTTCATTTGATTTTCATTTTTGTATTTGGTGCTAGAATTAAAGCCAGCAAACCTAAGCAGACCACAAAATGTATTCCTACGAAATATTTTATACTGTATAGTGTATTTATAACTATATGTAAAAAAACCCAACAAAAAACAACAAAAACAAACGATGTTGTAGCAAAAGCAATAAGTAAATTATGTTTTCATACCTGAACTTGCCTTCTTGTTTCATAGAAAAGCTGTTTTATGTAGCAGAATTAAAATTGTATTATAATTGTTTTCTTGGTTAGGGTTCAAGATATTTTTATGAACATTTATCTATTGAAAAGTTGTATTATGGCATTTTTGAGATGATTGGTTTACCTTCAGGTTTTGTATTATTACTTTTTCAGATCAAAAAAAAATGTTTGTTTTCCATTTTATATATACATATATAGATATATATTAACTGCTTTACCTACTTCCTTGGTTACTAACCTCACTTATCAGAGACCTGGTCTTTTCGGAGTCATAAACTTAGCGTGAGGAAGTCTACAAAGGGCACTGTGGTTTGTTTTGGTTTTCTTTTTTCCTCTCTGACTGCAGGAACTGAGAATTATGTTTATTACCAAAACCATAAAACAAGCAAAAAAAAAAAAAAAAAAAAAAAAGAACAAAAAGTTTTTGTAAATGTTAAGTTAGGTCCATATTTTTATATAGTTTTGACTATAAATATAGCATTTGCATTTTGAACTTTTAAGACAAATAGTATATCTTTTTACAGTTTTTCTAAGGAAGGCAAACCCTCAGGATCAAGTTTATACATGCTGCATGAGATTTGTGCTTTTTTGAAGGAGGCCACTTAAGTGTGGAAACTATTGATAAATTGTTGCCAAACAGATAACTTTTGAAAAGGTTTAATAGTGTATGTAATACCACATTTCATAATGAATCATATTTTCTAATCATCTTCCTTTTTATGGTTTTTTCAAATCCTTTGTACAAATATGTATTATAACAGCTTGCTTCAGTTTTTATCTGTGAATAAAAGATACATCTATTGTTATGATTGCCTCTTGCTATGTACGTGATTCTAACAAGTGGAGGAGAGCCTGTGGTACACACTATTAAATGCCGTATATTATCTCTTTGCCCAAGAGAGGTAACTAGGAACAAACTTTTGGCAGTAGTCATCATAAACCAATGGGGACAGAGAGACAAAACACCAAAGGGTAAAAGAAATAGTGATGATAATACTTACATTCTCTTAGCGCTTCAGTTTACAGAACAAAGACCTGCGGCTCATGTGCTCGTTTTCCCTGATGAGACAAAACTATTAAAAACGAGTCTAAAAGCACAAGAAAACTTTAGGAAGTAGAGTCAAGCCCTAGGCTTCATAGGTCCGTTGTAGCAAACGACTACCTTCTTTTCTCTCTGCTGCTGCTGTGCCCAGTCCTCATCTCCCACTGATGCTGGCTGGAGTTACTCCAGGCAGGTTTAATGTAGAGCTAATCCTTCTAATGGCACCACACCGAGTGTTTTTCCAGCTGTTTGGCCAAACAGCCTGTAATGTGTGAAATTTTCCCCTCCTTTTTCTCTCCCTAACAGCGTGGCTTTGGAGCACCGTGGTCTCTTTCCCTCACAGGAGGTCTGTGAATGGGGGTAAGCGCCTTCCTCCTCATCCTACAGCTGGAGAAGTGGGAGCGTGAGAGCAAGAGTCTGATGCTTAAATGTCTTTGTGACCCTGCACAGCTTGCAAAGGATGCCCTGCCTTTCCCTGCATCTGCGATTTCTCTCTGGAAAAGGGTGCACCGTGTTTGCTTAACTGACATTTGATGTTGCCTTGGGTTGTATGTGCGGGAATGTGGCATCTACACTTTCTAGGGGATCTCCTCGCTGATATCCTCGAGCATCAGATATATTTATTAAGCTGTAAGTTCCTGCTATATTTCTGTGTGCAGAAGGTCACAGTTCTTCCAAAGATGGAATCAAAACCATGTAGTGATTCAATACGTCAAGGGTTTTTGGTTTTTTTTGTTTTTGTTTTTCAGAGCAAGAATCGGATATAAATAAATACAATCAAAATAAAAAAGGCAGCAGGGTGCTGATGGACGAGAAAAACCTCCAAACTAGAAGGCCAACTGTGTATGTATTCATGGGGAGCTCTGTACTGTGGTGTTAGGTTTTGTGTTGGCATCCTCTGGAGATGCACATCTTCATGGTGCTGCTGCGAGGTGGGTTGACCTGTAGAAGCTTCTGGGCACAGCATGGCTGGGCTCACAGTATGATTTTTCAAGGGTAGCCTGAAACCCTCTCTGGAATGGACACGAGTTTTTGTTTTCTTATATCCTCCAGCCGTTTCATCCTCTCCTCAGAGGTCTTCATAGTTTTTCCCCTACTCTGGCAACGTTATAATCCTCTGAAACAACGATCAAGCCACTTACCGTCCATCCCAGTTTTTATAAACCTCATGTCCTGGTTTGAGGTGGGGCAAATCAATTTTCTGTTTTACAATTTTACTTTCTTGGCTGGGCTTCTTCTAGCTAACTAAACTCTGAAATTGGCAGCGCGTTGTTCGAGGCTGTTTTGTCTTGCAGGGATAAAACCTGATTATCCCAAGGGATGGTATGCAGAGAGGCCCTTGCTTATACTTACTGCTAGAACAACCAAGATCAGGGAATTTTCATCATTTGCCCCGTTGGAGGGTCAGAAACGGAAAAGCGTAAAGGGGGGTCCCACCTGCAAGGAGGGACGGACANTCATCCTGGGAGCTTGATACGGTTTTGTATATACTGTATATTTCCTTTCTATTATTTATTATTATTATTCATATTTTCATTAAAGTGGTTTAGTTTTTTTTTTTTTTCTAAACTCTTGAACCTCTTCCTCTCCTCTTTTCTTGGGGCAGGGAGGGCATCTGTTGGTAAGGTTTTGGTGGATTTGGCTGAAACCACGACACCTGACAACATGCTTAACTGTCCTGCAGTACAGTGTTTGCTGATCAGGCCTGGGTCCTTTGAAGTTGTCTCTTTAATTTCTAACTATGGTTGCACTTGCTGCAAAGTAACAGAAGAGACATTTCAGGGCCGTGTAGTTCCATGTAAACATGGCAATAGCGTGCATATTAAGTACATATAGCCTCTGGCTTGGTGACACAAAATGAGCCTGAGATGCAAAATAAGGTGAGGCACTGATGGATGAAATAGCAGACTTTTCCCTACACAAATGCTGCTCGTTATTGGTAGTTGTGGGTAGTAAATCATCTTTAATATCTCAAGACCCCAGAGCCCATAAGATTTCTTTATTTTTGGTTACTTTTGCACTTCTGTCCAGTTAATATTCACCCAAATATTTGCTTAGATCACGATTCAAACCTATTTTGCAAAAGGCTTAATTATATAAGGTTAAAAATGATAATTGCAAAATTAAGCTGGATGCTTTATTTCATTAATTTTCCATTGAGACTTAATGATTTCAAATAGCCATTAAATTACATACTTAATGATGTGATGTTGAGTTTGTTATGGCATCAAGTAAAACCTTAGAAACCCACTGTTACTGGACAACTGCCCAAGTTAGTTTTGGCAGGGCTAATTGGCACTAGATTTCTCTCTCCCTTGGTTGCAAACATTTTCCATGAAATCTCTCACCTCCTCCTTGCTGGGACAATTCTTTCTAGGTTCCTTGATGGCCCAGTTTACCAAGCAGCTTACATCCCATTTATTTTCTAGCAACAGGAAAAAAATATATTGNTTTTTTTTTTTTTTTTTTTTTTTTTTGGAACCAATGCAATGGTGACTCTAAATAAAGGCTACAGATTAAATTTCAGAAAGTAGGGTATAAATTCCCTTTTCCTCAAACCCCAGGTTTTTTTCCTCAAACCCCCCTCAAACTCTCACCAGGTTTCAATAACCAGGAGACCAGAGATAAGCTTGTGAGGGGCAAGGAGAGGAGATGTCCCCACCGCCTCAGTCAAATGGTCAGGCATTTCTCAGGAAGAGGAGAAGTATGGACTGGAAGAGAAACCACGTGAGAAAGCAGGAGTCTCATTTGGTGATCAGGGACTCAAGAAAGTGAGGAGAACCTTGTGTTCTGGACATGGTCCCCAAGCTTAGTTTTGCATTGCATTTTCCCATCCAATAGTCACAGTCCAATATCAAAAACTGCTCCTGGGAGGTGGGATTTCAATGAACTGGAGGAGTCAGTGATGACTCCTGGAAGCTGTGCTGTTGTTAACCATGCACTAAGCACTGCACATCTACGGGAACATCGCTACATTGCTAGAAGTGGTTGGAGATGCAGTTATTACAAACATAGGTACCCTATAGAGACATCAGATAGATGTATAGGCAAAAACTCATTTAACATATTTGTAAAACCTTACAGTGCTTCTGGTCTAGCCAGTTCCACCTGAGGCATTTCTAGGACATTCTAACTGCAGTACTGAAATATCAGTACTAAAAGAGACTGTAACAGAAATATGAGATTATTTGTTCTTTTCTCAGCATGCAGAAAGTGTTTCATTTATTTCTATTTCAAGCTACTCGTGTATTCTGTTTCTAGTTATAAACTCACGTTTTCCAGTCGCTTGCGCTTTATTTTTAAAGTTATGTATGGAACATAACTCCACAGGCAGCTGTTCTATATTGTGGCTATAGGCAGGGTTTAAGGCAAAAATATTAGCTCTAAGATGACCTCTGTATCAGATGTCCGAGCTGGCAGAAGTGGACACAAATAAAAAATGGTGCCGTACTTGGGCTCCAATTCACCAGAGCACTTAGGCACCTGTTTAAGCAAACAAGTAAATCTGGTTTGTATCCAGCAAAACACTCCAATTTTGGCTTACATCCCATTGACTTGGATTTTATTTTATTTTATTTTATTTTTTTTCTTCAAAAAAGCCCCTTCAGGGCTTCAGATGGTGTAAATTGCTCTAGCGGTGGTTCAGCAGAGCTATGCTGACTTTCACCAGATGAAGATCCCGCAGAAAATATTTTACTTATCGGTAGCATTTGGGAGAAAGTAAAGAATGATTCTGTCGATGTGCAACGATATCGCAAGTGCCAGTTGGAAAGCAGAAACTGCCTCCCAGGCTGCTCCTGCATGTAGTGTCTTCTGCCTCCATGCAGAATCATATTTGCAGAAATTTGTTTGTGAGCTACACAGAATAAGATGTAACTCTTGACAATGTCGGTGTTCAGAGAGATTTATTATCATACCTGCAGGGGAACTGCCTGATGACGGGGTGTGTTTGGCGTGACCTTACAACTGCTTGCACAGAAGCCCATCACTTCATTCATTGTTTCCCTTCCCAAGACTCTCCCCACAAGCTGGGGACGGAAGCAACAGGACCATGGAGGCAAAAGGAGAGGACTTTTGGAGCGGCTCTCTCAGGGAGTCCTGGTGATGCTCATTGTGCAGTGGCTTGGTTTTACCTTTGTTAATGCATCTTTTGCTTCTGACTTGCATTCAGCTTAAGACAGATCATTCCTGGGTATATTCCCGTGGCTCCTGGATGAGAGGGAAGGGCAGCTGTCACTTGGCTACACGTCCCTGGGGGATGGATAGTAAAGAGATGCTCTTACAAAAGATACAAAAGGCATTTCTGCCTTCTCTCCACTGCACTGACTCAGTAGCATAATCCACTTGCTGTACTTCCATGTTAGCATATTCTACAGAGATTTGGATTTATTCAAATCCTTGTGGTAAGGAAGTCTTTCTGAGACAGCTTTTGTTTGGTTGATTTGTTTTCCAAGTAGATAGCCCAGGTCCTGGCATAAGCCAGTACGGCTTCATTCTGGAAAGATTTTGCTTCATTTATTTCTTTAAGGTAACCTTTTCTGTGAGACCTTTCTATGAAGAAGGCAGCAGCACCCACCGTGCTGCCTGGTCTCCCTGGGATGGCTGAGAGAACTTGTCCTGACTTTTGAAAGACTTGTTTTGGGGGGCTTTGCTGTTGATATCCGTAGGAGAAGGACCAGGTTGTTCGTTAACTCCTGGCATCACTGGTGCTACAGCAATATTATGTGGCAGGAAGGAGCAAGGCCTTCAGTGCCAGGGCAGTGAAAAAGCAGGTTGATGCTTCCCTGTTGTCTGGCTCTCAGATCTCAGATCTCATCAGATTGCTTCAGATTTTGCCCTTCAGCGCGCCAGGGACCAAATCTGGGCTGCGGAGCTCCAGACACAGCTCCTGTGACCGTATTTAAAGCGCATTTTAATTGATCTGACCTTGTGTGGGAAATACCTTTGGAGTTCTAATGTGCTGCTCTCTGGGAGGCGGGCACAGTGCTCCAGGGCACAGGCAGTAGAGAAATAAGCAAGACGTTTTAGAGTTTGGCCTTTGACTGGAAAAAAACGGCTTTTAAATATCGGCTCAGTGAGACCTTTCCCTGCGCCTGTAACAACGACCCTTCATTTGTCAGCACCTGGCACAAATATACTTACAAATGCCTCTTGTTTTGAAGGGTGCCACTCATTTTGTTTTACATTACCATTTAAATGAGTTACATTTGTACCTGAAGGCTTCAGTCTCACGGGGCTAAGTGCTGTACAAACACAATTTTTTAGCCTAAATAGACAGGGTGTGAGGAGGAAGGACAAAGTGGACCACTGTGTTTCCCTCCAAACTGAGCATCTAACAGTTCTTAAAAACGTGTCTCTTGCAAAGTCCTTTGCTGCGTACGGAGCAAAACCTTCAGCTGCGGCCCCTGAAATGCTGCAGACAGGCTCTGATGGGATCCCATTTTCAAATTGCTCAGTTTTCAGACTGAAGACATGTTGTCTACTTGGATGATAGGAAATGAGGGGAAGCAAAGCTTTCCTTTTGGCTTTTGGGGAGAGAAATGGAGGAAACTGTAATAATGTATACAGAAACATCCCTAACAGAAGAAAATGCCAGTGCCTGGGATTTCTCTATAAGATGCCCAATAGGCTGCTGAGGGAAACATTGATTGTGGAAGCTAACTATTTTTTAAGGTTTACATGTTCAGAGCTTATTATGTTGTCTTATTAATCCCCTGTTTGGAAAAAACAAAAAGCAGTGGATCAGCATGCTACGGTCTGGAGGGCTCTTCAAAAGTCCAGTGACTTTGGAAAAATTCCCTTTTCCAATCTGGGTGTTGAAGTTACTTGATGGAGTTGTCCTTGCCAGACAGCCAACTCAACACAAACCAAGCTCTGCAATAGCTTTGAAATATTCAATTTTGCGACACAGCTCATTTTTCCTTTTTGTTTAACATCAGAAAATAGGGAAGATATCTGATTAACTCCATCAGGAGGGTCTTCCAGATGTACTGACAACAGACTGGCTGGTTTGCCATCGGGGTTAAAGATGCCTTTTCAGGTGTGCCAGTTTTAAATGCAGGTTTGAAAGCTTTGTAAAATTTACCCCTCCGTGGTGCTCCTGGTGTTGATGGAATATTTGAGTCATTGATGTTATAAGATGAGTTAATATAATAGATAGGTCTATATGTTGGGAAGATGGCCAGGAATTTTGGCTCCATATGCACCAGGCTTGCAGCTGTGCAATCCTTGCCCTCCAAGCCCTTTCCTCATTAGCAGTGTTAATAATCAGGCTGGAATCGAGCACAGCAGTCTGACAGCACCGTATGCAAACTAACTGGGAACCTTCAGAAAAGCAAAGCATCCCGCCTTCCCTTCTCCAGCGAAGGCCTCTCTCTGCCCCTCGCACATACACAGCTAGTTAATAATTTTCCAGCTGATGGGAAAAGAGAAGATGTAGGGCTGCTCCAGGCACTCTAGGTCCTGCACAAGTTGTTGCATGCATTTCAAGTGGCTTCCACTGCGTCACTATTTACACAGAGCTCCTGATACTTCGCAAGGGGTAAATTTAACTGTCATCTCCCACCACAAGAAGCCACACAGGTGGTAGTTCTGCTATTTGTGTTTAAGTTTAAAAGGTGGCAATACTTCAAGAAAGCCAGCGTGGCTTTGTGTTTACAAATGCGTTGCATCAGCCTTGCCTTTGTTGTGCTATCAGTTTATCAGGGTGAACTGGGTTGTTTTGCCAGCCTGCAGCGCCTTGGCACACACTCTTCTAAAGGGACCTCTTGCTGCCCTTTGTTTCTGGAGTGAGCCTCTGTAGGCTTGGGGAGAGGGTCAGGATGTGACACAGAAGCTCCACTGAAAGAGGTTGTCCAGAGAAGTTGTGGCTGCCCCATCCCTGGAGGGGTTCAGGGCCAGGCTGGATGGGGCTTGGAGCAACCTGGTCTGGTGGGAGGTGTCCCTGCCCATGGCAGGGGGGGTGGAACTGGATGATCTTTGAGGACCCTTCCAACTCTAACCATTCTATGATTCCATGATTTTATGATTCCACTGGTTGACAGAAGTCTCTGTGGCAACCAGCCAGTGATTTGAGTGCTCGTGTGAGGTCCCAGGCCTAGTTTTAGACGTGTCACAAATGTCAGTGCTGGCGTTGGCAGGGCCACCTGGAATGTGTTGGGTTTATGTCCCTATTGCACTGCAGCTGCTGTTTCTTGTGCCTAAAGTTTTAAACCACGTAATATCAAGGTGGGAGTTTTGTTAGCAGTTACATGCGTCGGATTGTGTTCACTCCCATCGCCCAGAGGGATGAAGAAATAACAGATTTCACTGTGCATTTGGAACATGGAGGGCAAAAAGCTGTAAGTCTTTTTCTGCAGCTCTTCTGTAGGCAGAGAAGGGAGCGGTGACCCTGTGGAAGGACTCAGCTTTGTACCGCAGCCAGCCTGAGTGATGAATTGACAGCCCTGGCAGTGTGCTGGTGACTCACCACACCGAGCAATCCAAGAAGAGCTGGAGATTTGCTCTGTATAAAGGCAGATTGCTCTTTTTATTTGTTTTGTGTTGATTTTTGCCTTTTCTAAGATGCGTGAGGAACCAAGGACATCAGTAAGATGTTTCATACCTTAGCAAACAGGTTTTTTTTTTCCCTCCATGTTGTCCAAACTTGAACTTGTCCAGAGGCCTTTGAATGGAAACACAGTTTGCTTCTTATATTGGGTGCTTCAGACATGTTCTGACTGCATCACGAAACAACGATAGGAAGACTGCAGAACTACTACAACAGAGAAGAATCTGCGGCTATTAGTAACTTTATAACTATCTCTGAGTTTATTTTTCTCCCTTAGACCAGTGCCATTCCACCCCACAGCAGTAATACCCTATATTAACGCAAGAGAACTTTGCCACGGGGTTTGCACCTCAGGCTGTGAATGGTGTCTGGAAGGAGAACCAGAGAAGCATGG
This sequence comes from Pedionomus torquatus, assembly GCA_013398155.1. Taxonomy (NCBI): domain Eukaryota; kingdom Metazoa; phylum Chordata; class Aves; order Charadriiformes; family Pedionomidae; genus Pedionomus; species Pedionomus torquatus. Next base: position 307,411 of record VZRU01018172.1, on the reverse strand, counting down.
TTTCTTTTGGGTTTAAGAACACCTTCCCTCCATCCCCTGCTGCTAAAGGCAAGCTCCTGACATATTCCCAGCAACAATCCCAGCAGACAAAAACCAGTATGGGCTGTGGCTAGTGCAGAGCACTCTGCATGCCGGCCACCTGGGCAGTGTGCATGGTGCCAGACTTGTGTCCACCTTTACCTGGCTGGAGGAGTTAATTTCCTCCTCTCCCTCACCGCAAGTTTCCCTGCAGCCCTGTGGGAATGTTATTATCACCGAGATTTCTGCCCTTGGTTGGATTTGTTTGATGTTGGCCAACCAACCTCCCAGTTACTAAGGATAAGGGAGAGAGAGTGGTCAGATGTACGGTGCTATTGAATAGAAGTGGCTCAGCAGTTAGAGGATTCCTATGTGTGCCATGAATCTAAATAATTTGGTTTCAAAGCTGAGCAAGGTATTAAACCAGAAAAATATGCAATGAAGCATCACACTCTGAGTGATTCGGTGACTTCTAGTCCTAAACCTGAGGTCATCTCTCGGAATGAGATACACCTGAAATAGGGTTTTGCTTCTCTCAGTAAATAATGCTTTTCTCTGCTACTGGGAATGAAGTGCAAGTAGTTGAGAAGAGAGGATATTGGTGCAGCTGGTCGATCTGTGTTCAGTGGGGTTAGAAAAGCTGAAAATAACCCTGTCCTGGAATTTGCTTACAGGGATTTCTTACAGCTCCAGCTTCTGGAAAAGGATTGCCTCGGCACAGCTTTACCTGAGAGTACACTCAGGTAAATTTAGTTTGTTTGAACTTACTTCAGTATTGATGAATAGAGGATTTGTTCCTTAGGCTGTCGTTCAGGAAGGCACCTGTGCTTAGAAGGGATGCTTACACACCAGCTTAACTCACTGCCGTGCTCCAGAAAGCCCTCTCCTAATTTACGGGCTTTGTGTGCGTTATTGAATGGTAGCGAATTAACTGGAGGTGAAAACAATTCTAGCACATTTCCTCAGCTGCTGGCAATACATGTAACTCCATTGTCTTTAATAACGAGTGCTAATTTTACACCTGTTAAGGACTTGATAAAGAGCAGCCTTGGCAGGGCTGTGCCTTCTGGGGTAGATAATGAGCCATTTTGTGCCTGAGTCCTGGCTTTCTCCCTTGCTTGTGCTGGCTGGAGCATTGTGAGGGTGAGACGTGGATTTTATTTGCTGCTGAGCTTCCTGTATTACTATTCTGCTCCTTCTATGCTGCTAATAGCCATATGGGTGACTCTTTTGGGAATGAGCAAGCACTGTATTTCGACTTGCACCCCTGCGTGAGTGGTTTGAATGGCATTCTTGACCTGTGTGATCAGTCCTCATATGAGGAGAACATTAGAAAATAGTCTTGGCTTGCACATACCTTTGTCTCTAGAAGTGAGGGCAGTCATGTCTTGGCTTTGGAAGGGTTGTAGCGAGAATTTTTTGAAGTCGCTAATTGTACAGGCCATCTGCTGCAGGGAGGAGGGCTGAAAAATGGTAGGTATTGTCTTAAGTGTGCATAATCCAATTTATTTATTTTTTGTGTGTGTGTGAATGCATCCTTTAATCACCAGTCTTGCAAAGTGAGGCATCTGTTTCTGAATTTAAGTAGCTGAGACTAATCAGACTAATTCAAGCTTTTCTGCAATAGGCCTAATTGATCAACCTAATATCTTGGAAGTAAAAAATGGTTATTTTTATTACCCTTTACAGTAAGGAAGATGATGAGCCTTTTAATCACTTTGCATGGGAATCTTGCAAGTCGATGTAGTAATCTGTTTACAAAATATACCTGTTCTCAGTTGTTGCTACTTCAAAGCCTGCCCTGTGCTTAATGGGAGATGAAAGGGCTGATGCCTGTGTTTCTTCCCAGAGTTCTCTTATTCTCATAGTAGTGCTAATAGTTGTGTTAGGTTGAAATACACCTTAGCCTGAAGTGGTTGTGCGTTCTTCCAGTGTAAACTAAAGCATTTAGTCTGAGGAGTGGATTTTTGTTAAGCCTTTTCTCGGGGTGGTACGGTGTGCCAAAAGACTTTGTTTTCAGTGCTCAGTGCTGAAGTTAGTGTTAATTTATTATTATTTATAATCTGTATTTATGTGTACTATACCTAGCATTCAGTAGATTTTGCAAGCATTGAAGCAAGTTATTATTAGAAGAGGGCTGTTGAGGGTAAACTGAGGAAGAGCAAAATGCACACAGGTTGGTGGGGCTGGTAGGGGGTAGACTTGGCTCCTTGTTCCTCACTTTAGAGTTGGGAAATACACTGCATCCTGTAGCTACCAGTCTAAAATTGCCTGGATGTGCACAAACGTCCTGAAACAAATGCAGAAATGTTATTCACAAGACAAAAATGTGTTTCTGAGGAAAGAATACTCATCCTATCACTGTGAAACTAGTAAACCTGAATTCTGCTAAACTTGCCTCAGGTAGGAATTCACTGATATTTTTACAATTGGATATTGTCACATTCCCGGGGAAAGCTGATGTGGACTAAATGATTCATTTTATTATAGGCACGGACACACATTCAGGCAGAAAACCCTGGTAGCAAAAATATTGCATTGCTTTGCTTTGTGAACTTGTTAAAAAAAGGTGTTTTATTTGCTGGTGTTGAAAGCTAGAACAAGTCTTCCTTGCAGCTTGGGATAAACCCTGACATTTCACACAGGCCTCAACCCTGGGCAGATTATTAACCCTTGAGTGAAGTTACCCTTGACTTCAGTCTAACATGTAGTGAAAGTTATTCATATACCGAAGTCTTTATCTTAATTATTGTTTGCCTGCTGTATTAGGGAATGGATTAATGTGCCAAGGGCAAAAAAAACTCAGTTTTTTTGATTCAGCAAGTGCCTATGGGGGCCAGACATTTTTCTGAAAAGCTATAGGGAAAAGCCCTATTCTTATTGTTTTTTTTGATGGTAACGTAAGAATAGAGGAAATTATACTATTGACTATAGTAATGAAATAATGCCAACTGTTTTGTAAGGTTGTAGTGGAAAATAACTGAGGAAATGCCAAGAGTAAGCCAGTGAGAGTTAACTTAGGAAAATCTGGCATTGCACAAAGTCAGAAACACATGACAACTTCCAACTTGCTTTATTTCTCCTAGTTAATATTTTGCAGAATGTTTGCATGTCTAATGCTGATTAGTACCAAGATCTAGTCTACCTAAGCCTTTTATGAGGTAAATAAATCAACATCCTCCAAATAACATTTAAACATAGGTAGTCATCTTGACTTAATCTGTCACGAACACTTGTTATGAATGTTTTCATCCCTTCCCCTCCAATCTTTTACGAAGACAGCACTATAAGGTTTAGAGGATGTATTTGGGTTGTTTCTTAAATCCCAGAAGACACTGTAGCATAAATAATCTTAATAAATGATGTTACTTGGACACTCCCTTTATACTTGTTCTTTCCTATCATGTAAACAGGATAGCACCTTGTTATCACTGCAGTGGTGGAATGAGATATCTTGGTATTGCAGATGTTGCCACAGCCCAAGATAAATTTCATTGTGAAGGAAAATTAGGTGCTGAGACAGTCTTGGACAGTGTCATGGTGCTTTTGTGTGGTGTGCCATCATTCTATTTACGGTGGGGTTGGTAGTCTATTCTACTGTAATACTGTAAGGAATTGTTACTATCAGGTGCCTGATGTTTAAGCAAGTAATAGTCTAGTTCTGCTTAGTATCTTTATCAGTGATCTGGAAGAAAATACTGAGTGTACTCTCAGTAAGATTGCAGATGACACCAAGCTGGATGGATGTTTTGATCTGCTTGAGGGTAGGAAGGCTCTACCGAGGGACCTGGACAGGCTGAACCAATGGGCTGAGGCCAATAGGATGAGGTTCAACAAGGCCAAGTGCTAGGTCCTGCACATGGATTGCAACAACACCAGTGCAGGTAACAACCATGCAGTGCTATAGGCTTGGGGAAGAGTGGCTGTAGAGCTGGTGCCTGGAAAAGGACCTGGGGATGTTGGTTGACAGCTGGCTGAATGTGAGCCAGCAGTGTGCTCAGGTGGCCAAGAAGGTCAACAGCATCTTGGCCTGTATCAGGAGTAGTGTGGCCAGCAGGACTAGGGCAGTGATTGTCCCCCTGCAATTGGCACTGATGAGGCCATACTTTGAGTACTGTCCAGTTTTGGGCCTCTCATTACAGGAAGGACTTTGAGATGCTGGAGCATGTCTAGAGAAGAGCAATGAGGCTTGTTGAAGGGTCTGGAGAACAAGCATTATGAGGAGTGGCTGAGGGAATTGGGGTTGTTTAGCCTGGAGAAAATAGGCTGAGGGGAGACCTTATGGCTCTCTACAATTACCTGGAAGGAGCGTGTGGTCCACCACTAGTGGGGTGGGAGCTGGTATCTTCTCCCAAGGAACAGGTGATAGGATGAGAGGGGAATGTCCTCAAATTGTGCCAGGTGAAGTTTAAATTGGATATTAGGAAAAATTTCTTCACAGAAAGGGTTGTCAGGCATTGGAACAGGCTGCCCAGAGTACAGGTTGAGTCACCATCCCTGGAGTGAATTTTAAAGACGTGTAGATGTGGCATTTAGGGACTTGGTTTGGTGGTGGACTTGGCAGTGCTAGGTTAATGGCTGGACTTTAGGTCTCAAAAGACCTTTAAGTTGATAAACGATTCTGCAATCTGGTGAAATTTGTTAAATTAAATCTTGGTGGCTGGGCTGGGCACTTTCCTCTAAAAAGACATTGCATTCTCTGTGGAGCTTCAGTGATGAGCAAAGAGAAAGCTATCCATTTAAATAACTATAATTTATATTGATGATAATGTGCTGAATTCTATAACCACTTCTGTCTCTCAAAAGGATCTTTATTCATCCTTGAGTTTTGGGACACCATTTCATCTGGATGTAGTAGATGGAAGTAGATGTCATGGGGTCTTTAATTTTCACTCCTTAGATTCATTCTCTCTCTTTCTGATTAATTTCTCTATGGGGTGTCTGCTTTTTACATCATGGCAAATGGAGTGCCGGGGGGAGTGAGATGTAATGTTTTATTAGCAGCCTCTGTTTAATGTAACTGTGCTAGTCCTGTGAACTAAATATGCTATCAAATGTAATTCCCCTGAGATGAACTGACTTACTGATACTGGGAAGCTGTGGAAGAACATTCACAGGCTACAGAGGAATCTTGAAAAGCAAGAACTTTTCTGTACCTCTTTTCTTTTTTTATTTTTTTTCCTAAGCCTAACCCAGGGTCTTTGCTGTTAATCTTAAAATTTACTTTCTTGTAGAGAAGGAGAGATATTTTGATGTGTAGTATGTATTTCTCAGTTGAATGAGAAGGTTGAAGCTAATGTACAATATGATTTGTATTGTGCCAGCCCTGGGAACGTATCAAAGACAGGCTGAAATCAACATAGTGTATTAGGAGCCTGAATGTATGAGGTGTGTTCACTTATTAAGCAAGTCTTTGACTAATTCTACGGAAGCACAGAACTGAAGGGATTATGAAGTCAGGGCCAACATCATTCCGTTATGTCTCTGCTTTCATACTTTTTAATACGTAGTCTACGAACATGAATATCAGTCTTATAAGACTGATATTCATATTTGTAGAATAATAGAATGGTTAGAGTAGGAAGGGTCCTTAAAGATCATCCAGTTCCAACCCCCCCTACCGTGGGCAGGGACACTTCCCACCAGACCAGGTTGCTCAAAGCCCATCCAACCTGGTCTTCAACACTTCCAGGGATGGAGCATCCACAGCTTCTCTGGGCAACCTGTTCCAGTGTCTCACCACCCTCACAATAAAGAATTTCTTCATAATATCTAATCTAAATCTCCCCTCTTCCAATTTAAAACTATTATCCCCTGTCCTGTCACCACACTTCCTGACAAAGAGTCCTTCTCCAGCTCTCCTGTAGCTCCCTTCAGATACTGGAAGGCTGCTTGAAGGTCTCCCCAGAGCCTTCTCTTCTCCAGGCTGAACAGCCTCATCTCTCTCAGCCTGTCCTCATAGGAGAGGTAAATTGTAGGTCACAGCTTCTCACAGTGTGAGACGGGATGGTGCCCACATTCTTGAGCATCCAAGACTGCCTTGATGTGAAGCCATTTTATACTTTAAAAGGGAAAGGTGACATAAACAGCCTCATGTAAGGTATGTCTGCACTGGGGGTGGTGTGTAATCTCCTTGGTTTAACATGTGCTTTAGCTCCTGTTGTCTAAACAATTGGAATTTTTGGGGGGAGTTATTTTTTCCCTTACATATGGAAAACCACATTACTACAGAAGCAGTGCTTGCTTGTGCTTTGTGTGGCTGGGTGGCTTTGACACTTTCTGTCCTTATCTAAGGAGTCCTAGATCTTTCTCCTGTCTAATTAGTTTCACCCACTTGTACTAGGGATGAACCTGGAGATATCTGGAAATGTGCCAGCCATGAAAAAAGGATGTATGGGAAAGTGACTTCAGATCTCCCAATATCAATCTGGTGCTTAGCTATTAAGCAGGCTTCCTGTTCATTACCATGAAGAACATTTTTGTATCTGCTACAGATTATTTAAGGGATCTGAGGGCATGATGCTTGTACGTAGCACAATAAATACATCTAACTGGAATATTCTGAAGTTTATGGTGATTAGTAAGGCGCCTTGAAAAAACTTGGCTGCAGTAGATAATAGAATGATATTACGATGCTTATTGATCAAATACTGATTACTTTTAGAAGAATTTAATTGCACATGATCATCTTGTAGCCAGTACCAGCAGAGTTCATTGTCCAGAGACCCTGCTGCTTCAAGAAGCAATTCAAATGCTATATTGACAAAATTTATATCGACCAGAGGTATAGTCAAGGACTTAGTACATCCTTAGTCATGTGTAAATAAGTGCTTTTAAAGGGAAGGTCATGTTCTAAAAAGAACTCAGGATCTTCTTAGTACCCCTTTTTCTTTTTAAAAGGGGAAAAGTAATGCATGCAACTGCAACTTGCAATTGAAATTTTGAAATTTAGGTTCTGCGTGCAATATTGGACTTGAAGCAGTGACCTCTCCATGTACACTTGCCTTTTGTCAAAGGCTCTATGAAGAAAAAAAACCACCACCCTCCTCCACACATTAATTTCTTTAGCACTATGGTTTCTATTGATCTATGCTTTCCATGAATCGTATGCTGTGATGGTATTTTGATCTGTGGGGAAGAATATCACTGACTGGTATGGTCCTGTTCCTGTTGCAAAATCATCTTTAGCCAGCTCTGAAGAGATCAGATCCTGTTTACAGCACCATGGGTTGGAACAACCTTTGGTGCAAATTTGGGCAAAAGTCTGGAGTCATGCTTTCTAACTTTGCGATACCGTAGTGCTTGTTCCACATGAGAACGTCCACCCATTTGGGAGGAATTTGACCCTTGGTTCTTCCACATCCATCCTTGAAGCCACAAGTTAGTGGACTTCTTTACTTCCCTGTTGTGACAGCACAAAGGACATGCATCACCAGGTTTAAGCAGTGGGAGCTTGCAGTGGGGACCTGTTTGAATTGGCCATTAACTGCTCCTTGCCAGTCACCACTGCTGCCGGCCACCTCTGAGGCCACTGCAAACAAGTGGTGACCCATCATGGGCTGCAGCCTCAGACAAAGTATGTGCTATCTCTGCTTCAACATATTTAAGCAATAAGTATTTCTTTAACTGAAACTGTTCCTGCCACCTAGACCTTCTGTGCTGCCGTCACCTTGCTGGGGGGATTGTGACTGAGTGCAACACACTCAAAATAAGGCAGAAAACCCCTCCCACAATGTTTGTGTATGTCTTTTTTTTTTCTCTCGGTACTCAAATTAGTCATCAGACGTGTGCTATTTAGTAACAAATGAAGTACAATTCCCTGACTTGAGAGCCTTTTTTTGATGACAGGCAAAAAGGTTAAGGCTGGTAAAACTTATTTTAAAAGCATGCTCCCAGATCACAAGCCTCTGAAAATGAATGTTGGGTGCTTAGAGGAGCTTTATGAGCATGCTTTTGTTAAATAGCTGCTCTGATCTTGCTTATTCAGTCTTTAAATTAATGTGTAAAAGATGCCCATAAGCAACCAGCAGCTGAATTGACTGTGATTAGATGGATTATTACTATTACTCAGCCCAACAAGTTGCTATATGTTTTGTGTACTTGAGCAAATTTTGCTGTGCAGGCAAGTGGAATGATATGCACATGGGCTAATATAAAATCCCTCAAAATATCTCAGGATTAGAGAAACATAGACTCATGGAGTTGAAATAGAAATGAGTTGCCTGTCTTCCTAAATTAGAGGCTTTCTGGCATTTACATATAGAAATAAGTTCTATCTCAAAATAGTCTGTTTCAAACAGGCATTGACTCAGTTGCTCCTTTTCTCCCCATGCTAGGAAATAAGAGCCGATTTATCAGAGCATCAAACTGATTAAGAAGAGATTATTTGCTGTAGGGGCTCATTTAAAGAGGTCTGGGGATTCCACAGGGTTGCTGTGTTCAGTCGAATTAATTTCACGGTAAAAATCCAATCGCTTGGCTTTAAATTTCTTTAACTCTTTCTTTTGGGGTGAAGTAACTAGGAAGCTTTGAAGCCACGTGCATTGCAGAAGGTTGTAAGCATCCCTGGTAATAAAGTAAGCCTGGAGGGTATTCATTACACGAAGAAAAGGCTTTGGAGTGTGGACCACAAGCCAGGTCCTGTAACCTGTGGCTCCTGCCTGTGGTTGACTTGTTGGGGCTCTGAGCTCACACTCCTTGGGGAGGATTGAGTGCTGGATCTGATGGACTGGGCTGAAGTGTGTTCAGCCCTGCCTGCCTGCTTTAAACAGTTACCCAAAGGGTGGCAGTTGGGTTAAGGTGGGAAGCCTTTCTTACTTCTGTAGCTGTTGGAGAGCTCTACAGGTCAACTTGAGGTAGAAGTTCAACACTTTAAGAGTGGCAGGAAAACCTGGCTTTGAAAAAGGGTGTAGACCTGTGGATTTGTCAGCTGAAGTACAGCATTGCTATTACCACCCAGGGAATCAAAAAGTAAGGCCAGGAATATATTGGGAATGAGAGGGGAATTAGGAGGCCTTGTGGTCCTCCCTCCAATCCTATGAGGACTTTGTCCAGTTCATTTCCAGACTTTGGGTCAGAGTGACAGCTCTAGATCTTACTCTGCTGTCATGGGTGGGGTTATTGACTTCACTTGTAAGAGAGAAATAGTGAAATATTTATTAAGGTGAAACATTTAACAAAATTAGTAGTAAATACAACAGTATTTTATGAGTTTCAATGCCAAGGTACACTATGTGTTTACTGAACAGAGGACAGGGTCAGAAAAGCTGTCAGGGAGACCTTCCCATTGAGTCACAAGGTTCAGAAAGGACCCTCTTTCTTTCTAAACTCCTTCTCAGAGAGGAGTTGAGGTGCAGTTAAATCCAATCCTAGTCCCAGACCTGGTTGATGGTTTATGTCTAAAGGATTACATATATGCAGTCAAACCTTTATATTACTTAGCTAAGATTTCAAAATTTAGCATGCTATTAGTCACTTACTGAGAATGTGCTGAGGCAAGAAATCTGTCAACCTTACGGAGTAACCTTCAGAGGTGTCCCCACCTAAGGGGAGATCCTGACGTGTAGCCTGCTGCCATACAAGAATGCTCAAAGGGCTCTTGGGCTGTCCACTATTTCTAGAGTAAGATAACTGACCTGTAGTCATAATAAGATATCTAGGTCTCTACTCTAGTGTTAGGACTGTGTTATCAGCCTTCCCCAAAGTCCAGGTACAACTTCTCACAACTCCCACCGATGGTCATGGCCCAAGCAGGAGCTGGGGACTGGGACGGTGGGGAAGAAGGACGTAACCAGGGAGAGCACATCACCGCATCTGCTCTACAGAATGTTTTAATATCTGACTGAATTTTTTTAGAGAACAATTTATTGTTCATCGTCTAGGAGGAAACAGATAATTGATGCCCTTACTGCAAGACTGGAAATTACCCTTAAGAAAAGTCCTTATTTCATCATTTCCAGGTGTTCTTTGGGGATACTTTATATGGCAGGAAATTCAAACCATGAGTCAAATAGACGCAACACAAACAGTATTATTTCAGTCAAGGGACCTTCTTCTGAAATGAACTATAAAAATACAGGAGAATACTTTATTTCCTCTTTAAGCTGTTGTTCAGGAAAGCACTTAATCATTTTAAGGCTCACTGACTGTGATGTGACTTACACATATGTTTAAGTGCTTTATTGACTAGAGGTATATTCCCAGTGAGAGGCAAGCACTCATTGACCATGTTCCTTGCTGCCCAGGTCTGCTATCTGGTCCAGATTCGTATCAGTTACTACAGTACAGTAACTTGTCATATCTTTTGATCAGTGTTGTGTTGGAGCCTGGTGTACTGCTGCTCTGGTTGCTGGGTTTGGGCAAGAGAAGGAAACCATTGTAACCGATGCAGTGGCACATTTCCTAATCTTCCTGGGTCTGGGAGAAAGTATTTGCTGATGGTGATTCCTTGGATAGGTGGTAGTTGGGGATCAAGAAGGCATAAATTATGTGAAAACCTGATAGCAATATGCTGAAACACTGTGGGGTTCACACTGTTATTAAAGTTGATTTGCTGAATGCTACTGGCCCCAGTGTAATGGTGGTTTTATCCTTTCTCAGTGATTCCTGAACAACAGCTTACGGAGGAGATAAAGTATTCCCCTGTATTTTTATAGTCCTGCAGAACCTCTCCAGCCTTGATTGTTTTCACATTGTGCTGTGTTTGGGAAGCCCCTTGAGGCAGAGACCTCCCTGGGCTAATGTGAAGAGCCTCAGCTAAGTGTTTATAATCAAAATAGGGCAGGCAGAGAAATGTTTGGAGGTGAAAGACATGCGGAATGACATATCCAGAGTGACAGGTCATGTCTACCTCTTCCTCTAGCAATGGGCTCGGGCATCCCTGCACACAGTTGTGTGCCTCCTGCATGAGTGCATTCCTCTGTATTTCAAATAAATGTGAAACTGAAATCTAGGCAAAAGCTTCAGGCTTGCTCTCCCTGATGAGTGTGACAAGTTGGAAGTGGGATTTTTCTTGCTTGAGTTCATTTCCTTTAACGTGCTGTCACGGTTTGCGTGTTGACAAACATACTGAGCCAAAAGGCAGCAAATGGCACTGTTGGGCAAAACCTAGGTAAGTGGGTTTAATGCACAAGTTCATCATCAATCATCTGTTTAAAGCTTGCAGATCAATGTATTTTAATCATATCCCATCCTATCAGTCAAATGTAAAAACAAACTTCCTTTCTGAAAGAGTAATTGACTTCATTTACAAAAACCACACTTAATCTACAGGAATTTTGATAGGTTTGTTTTTTTTCTGAGAGCTCTTTGAATGTTCATTGAAGTAAGATTTCCATTTCTATTATATTAGAGTTGATGGGGGGGGAGGGGGGGCGGGAATGAGTAGCCATCTGCTAATCAGTTTATTTCTCATAATGAAAATAAATCTTCGGCTTCCCTAATCTGAAGGGCATGGAGCACTAACTTTGAAAGGGAGCCTGTTACTTGCTGTCCAGGGAGCCTGCTTTCATCTGGCAGAAAATAACGGTTTGTGGAAGGCCTTGATTGTGAAATGCTGTTACTGTTAAACTCACAGTGACTCTGTTCTGCCTGAAGCCAAAAGAAGCCCTTGGTAGATACCCGTTTTTATAGGTCTTGCACATCACAGCATCAATTAACATGGTCAGAAGTGTAAGGCTCTGCACCCGTGTCCCAAGCCTGCTCCTGTTTAAAAGCCATGCTGTTGTTAGTGGTCTTAATTCAATAAACCCTGTTGAGTAGTGTACAGCACACTTAAGGAGTTTAGCAACATGGAGTTTCTGGAGCTGTGGGCAGGCTCCAAAACCTCAGTTTCTGGCTCTAAAATGAGGAAAAATTGTAGACCAGTTGCATCTTCCACCACAACTTGTTTAATGCTGCAGGAAGTATGTACTGTAAACTAAGAGCTGTGCCTGTGGTGCCAGGTGATGCCTGAGGGGTGTGAGATTAGGCTCTTGCAAATCCTTTTTTATTTTAAGGCCAACATGAGCTGGAAGTTGTCTTTCCCTCAACCTAGAGGCTTATAGCATGTTAGCAGCAAAGCTGAGAATGTTCTTGCTTCAAAATTAAGGTTGTGATATGGATCAGAGAAGAGAGTTGATCTGAGGAAACAGCATGTCAGTGACAGATCCTGTACACAATTAATCTCGGTGTTACTATTAGGGAAATAAAAAAATGTCACCTTTTAGATGCTTGTGAGCTGTTAGGCTGGCTAGCATTCCAATGCAAGGAAAACTTCCAATATCAAACCACTGGTGTGAGGGGAGGGGAAAAAATATTTCCTTGCCAATGTGTTGGTAGAGGGAATAATTTTCCTTGCCAGCATCCCAGAGCAAGGATTTTTATTTTTCTTTTTTCTGTCTATGCTAACTCTTGCAAAAACTATTTCAGCACGAAGAGTGACAGTCATGACCTTTCTTACTGCTGCCTTTTTCCTCAGGCAGAACCAAGTGGAGGAGCTGGTAAGGTATTTGTAGATGACGCAGTCCATGAGCTGTGCTTTAGAACTTGAAGAGCAACTGTAAAAATCTGTATGGAACTGGTGCTCATGAGATCTGTGTTGGTCCAGGGCTGGCTTTCAAACCTCATGCAGGCTTGAGCAGATGGAGGGCACTGGAGGCCCAAGAGCCAGGAGAGGTCTGAGAGGACTGTGGCAGCTGGGAGGGGAGGTAAGATGAGACAACTCTCTACATAAAGCTTGGGGTGCAGAAGTTACCTGCTGCTTTTGAATCTTCCTACTGTGGGTTTAAATTAGCAATCCTAGTGTTCAGTTGATTTAGAATGGTGATGACAGTGATTGTCCCAGCAGATAAATGCCTAGGTGATAAATATGGAGGACTGAAAAGCAACCCCCTTACAAGCAAACTGGTGCCCTGGGTTTCTTTTTGTTTGGATTTTTTGTGTTGTGGTTGTTTTTTTTTCCACCCTCCCCTGCTGCTCTGGCAGAAAGCAGGTCTGTGGAGCAGGGACAGTAACTTCTGTAAGTTTATAGCTTAGTGCATCAAGCCTCTGAACTTAGTAGTGCCAGTTGGATTAAGTGTGTTGCAAAACTGGATGAGACTCACCTTTTTGACACAAATGGGGAAATTGGAATAGAAATATGAAAGCTCATTTTGGTGTTGAAAGCTTTTGGAGAGCTGCAGCTTTGTGACATCCCTGTTCAGTCCAGCTCTGGGGCTGTGGTGATGCTTTCTACACGGAAATCTGCAGTGAGGAAACAAGGAATATTTCTCCCTATGAAGGTACAGGTGCTCACAGGCACTTGTTAAGGAAAATTTCTAGTGAAGGGGAAAGCTGTGAGTTGGGGGAATAATTTTACAATTATTCTTTGTATAAGAATGTCTGACTACTGAGCATCAAAGAAAGTGCTGAGTCCATGGAAGGATATGCAATGTGTTAGAGACCTTGTTAGATGGTAGTGTGTTTTCATATGTGACTTCTCCATGTTGACATAGAGGTTATGTGGACTGATCTACAATAAGGCATGACCTTAAAAATCACTGAGCATTTATGTATGTATGTGACTCTACAGACGCTTGCTTTTGAAGAAACTTCTTGGTTTCTTCTACTCCTCTAGGGAAAAAAAATCTTCATTCGTGGTAAACATCAGTCGCTTTACATTTGGAAGGGTGTAGATGAGTATAGGAAAGGTAATGTAGATCATCCTCTCCGACATGCCAGGGTTTGTTCAGCCTCTTGGCGTCAGTGTATTTTTATGTGCTCTCTATATTAAGTACTATATAAACCATAAAAATGAGTTTTGTGTTCACACAGGAACAAAACTGGCTAGGGCACCCTGAACAATGTGACGTACTGTGGCTTCGTGCTTTGACCTGTCTGGACTATAGAACTTTTTGTTCTTTCTCCTTTGATATCTAATTTTAAGACTCATGGATGCCCTTGATATAAAATGAATGCAGCCGTTCTCATGATCCCTGTCATCAGGGGGTTTCTCTCCCTTTCCTGTACTTTAGGAAGGAGCCATTGAAGGAACTGTCATAGAAAAAAAAAAGAGATTCTGTTAAGGATTTCTTTGGAGTGAAACTAAATCAGATGGTCTCCAAATAGCTTTAACTTCTGGCAAAATCTTTCAGAGAATCTGACATGCGTGGCTTTTCTCTCTTCCCTCAGGGAATGAAACGAGTGCTGGAGTCATGTGCAGTCCAAACTTGCCTGTAGCTTTTGGTCTGAACTGCTCAGCTGATGCCTGTTGCTGGTATCCTATGTTCCTATAGCCTACAACATACTGATGCTCCTGTATTTGTTTCACCGTGAAGCTCGTGGGTAAGGACACAGACAGCAAGCCTTTGCATAGAGGAACAGACCAGTAATTCAGTGGCTGAGAAGTAACCCATGTAGATTAAATGCATAGACATGAATTCAAAGTTCTGCATGCAATTCTGGCTCTAATGTGCTTGGTGTACAAGTGCTTAGTGATTATTTTTTTTAAGGTTTATTTTGGCCTAGTTTTATCAACGCTGCTTAGAATAAGCTGGTAGGTGAAGTTTTTGAGCTGTTTGAATTGTGGCTCCAAAAGATTTCATTTCCTCACCAATTTAGATCTGGTAATACCTTAAGCTAGTAAAAAGGAACCTTGTAAGGAAAGGAGTGCATCAGTTTAATCTTCGTATGGTAATTACCTATTTTGGGGTGACATTTAATAGACTGAAGTTCACCGCTGTTCATTTTATCCTTTTGTGTGGGGATTGCTGGAAAAGAACATGTACTTAACATTTTGGGATGTGACAAAGGAGGAGGAAATTACACCCCTTGGCAGTGCTCTTTTGATCTTGTATCTTTACCAAGGTGAAAATGCAGTATATGTCAGATACAAGCTACAAAGTACATCTAGACTACTTTTGGTTTGGATTTGCAGAGAAACTGGTCACCCAGATTGCAGAAACATTTTTTCAAGGAAGAGATTTTTTTTTTTTTGCCAGCTATCAGTCCTTTCTTTGAAAATTTATGGTCATTTAGACTATGCAGATTCTTTGCGGTAGCCAGGAGCAAAGCTGAACTTGGTGATATTGGGAGGAGAGCAGAGAGATTCAATCTATGTTAAATCCCATTATACCTGGATTTCAATTTAATCTGTAGACAAATTAAGGGATTTGTGGCTTGTTTTATTTTACTGTTTCGTATGAAAGCATGATGAGCACAACTGTGATTTTTTTAATTTTTTTTTTTAAATGGTAGTAGTTAAGATATGCCCAAAGAATTATAATGGGGATACGATGATACAAGCCTCCATTTTAATTGGAGAAAACTAAGACCAGTGGGATTTACATTTATTTTTTTCTTTATATATGTTTCATTTTCATTTTAACATTTGAAAATGGACAGGGAATGGGTAGTAATAACAAAAACCTAAGGTTTTTGGCACCTTGGGAGGATATGGAGAGTATGAGACACAGAGTAAATGTGTCTCAGAGCTTTGTGGAGAGGTAACAGTAGGAAAGGGAATTACACGCAGCCTGACTCCCACTGCGTCAGCCTGTCTTACTGTAAAATATACAGGGTAAAAGCAAACCCATTGCGTTTTTGAGTTATGCTAGCATATGTAAAACGAGATGACTTTTCTCTGATTTTTTTTTTTTTTCCTACCTCTGAAATTCTTCTCATGAGGCAGGTAGGAAATTTTTAAAAATTTTTAAAATGGAAGAAATTTATGCCTGAGGAAATATAAATAGCAAAAGGTGAGGGGAAAATGGGCAAAGAAAGAACTTCTATATTGGTAACAATGGAGCCTGAGAGGTATGGTTAACAGCAATTTCCCTTCTTTTCAGGCACCCTGCAGAATAGCAGGAAACTCTTCAGGGAAGCTTTCTAGAGTTGCTGAGAGAAACAAAGGAGTTTCGTTTGAAAAAGGCCCTTTATTTCATGGCCCTATGAGAAGTGAATCTTTACTCCTCCAGTATATGGCCAATAAAGATGCCCAAATTAAAAAAGTCTCATAAAAGTTATACTTTTAAAATGCATCACAGGTTGGGATTTGCATGGAGGAAAAGCAGGAAGATGAAGCTTATTGGGCCAAATTATTATCTGGCCTGAATTGATGAGAGGGGTGTATGTGTGTCTCCTAAAATCAGTAATTTTTCCCCTAGTTACAGGTCTGGCCTGTTCATCACTGCTGATGCTTGAGTGTCTAGTATATAACAAGGAAAATGAATTGGATTAGTACACCTGGAAGAACTACACCAGGTAATAATAGCTCTATTTTCTTTTTAACCAGTTTCGTATACTCTTCTATGTAATATTTTGTGAACTATTCACAACAGCTGCTGAAATGAAGCACCAGAATCTATGTATCATAAATCTAGCAGCTAGAGAATCTCCTTCAGTTTACACCAGCCTGTGAGTCTCTCTAAGTTCTCATTTTTTGGATAGAGATTTTTCTGTGAAAAGAACAGAAGCCAGTAAATGTGGCTGCACGTTGAAGCAGAGTCTGCAAACAAGTCTCTATGAAATTATGTATTGTGAGCTGATTGGCTTTTGAAAAGCACCAAATCTACTGGAAATCCAACCAAATTAACTAAACCTGATGCAAACTTGAATCATATTCAGTGACCTCATGTAGTTGAGAATGCTTTGCACCTATAGATTTTCCAGGTTGTCTGAAGCTGGGGTTCTCAGTTAAAAAAATAATAAAAATAACAAATAGCTTCATAGGCTTACATCCAAATTAAGTGAAAGAGTTAGCTTTGAACCATATCCTGCCTCTAATATTATGGGGTAATTTGAGTCAATTTGAGAATCTTTTTAATTATGAAAATGAGAATCAATTTTTCATTAAATTTAACCCAACTGTCATAGTAACATTTCAGGAAGAACTTTTTTATACTCAGAAGACACCCCTACTAGCTAAAGAGCAGCAGCATAACATGAAGTACCCAATACCTGTTTTGGCTGAAAGGGACATTAATGGTTTGTCAAACAGAAATGTCATATGCTCATCTCTAAACACACTACTGTACCAGGAGAGGAAGATCAGAGTCTTTATTCCTCCCTCAGATGAGGAATTTTGTTACTAAAATGTTGCTTCTGAGTGTCTTGTGGTGCCAGAAATCAAAGCTCATAAAGGTAGAAGGCAGGGGCTATTTATTTCCACTCTGCTGGTCTAATTAAAGGGTCAAGCAACCAGAGAGTTGCAGTTCCCTTTGGTTCTCGGTAAGACTCTACAATTTACTCTAGAAGTGGTGGAGAGAAGGGAGGATAAAATAACCCTGTCTTTTTCACTGCTGATCTTTTAAAGTCTTTGATCACTATCAGCTTGATTTTTATCTGCTTTGCAAGAGGAAGGAGCTCTGCATGGCCAGATTAAATAAATGCATTTAAATAATGACACATCTGATTTAGAGAGGAGAACAGGAAGAAGTGTTGCTGGTGTGAGTTGCAGAAAGAACCAACGAGCAGTCTCCACTTTTCTCTGATTGCCTGCTGTTGCTTTAAGATGCTTTAAGATGTTGTTAACATGATTGAAATGTATGTATGCTTTTAAATTTCTCTTGTTCTTGTTTATCTATTTTAAAAATGTATTGAAGAAATATACACTCAGCAGGTGCTGGTGTGACTGTAACTGCAACTGCCCTCTGGGATCTGCAGGGAAGTGGTTAAATCTCAGGAGTAGAAAGGAATGTTTATGAACAAGAAGTTGGCATGTGCTTTGTACCAATGCATCTGGGCTAGGATGTCATAGGATCATAGAATGGTTAGAGTTGGAAGGGACCTCAAAGATCATCCAGTTCCAACCCCCCTGCCATGGGCAGGGACACCTCCCACCACACCAGGTTGCTCCAAGCCCCATCCAGCCTGGCCTTGAACCCCTCCAGGGATGGGGCAGCCACAGCTTCTCTGGGCAGCCTGTCCCAGTGCCTCACCACCCTAACATGAAAGAATTTCTTCCTAATCTCTAATCTAAATCTCCCCTCTTCCAATTTAAAACTATTACCCCCTGTCCTGTCACCACACTTCCTGACAAAGAGTCCTTCTCCAGCTCTCCTGTAGCTCCCTTCAGATCCTGGAAGGCTGCTTGAAGGTCTCCCCAGAGCCTTCTCTTCTCCAGGCTGAACAGCCCCATCTCTCTCAGTCTGCCTTCATAGGGGAGGTGCTTCATCCCTCTAATCATCTTTGTGGCCCTCTGCTGGACATGATCCAACAGGTCCATGTCCTTTTTCTGTTGTGGACTCCAGAACTGGACACAGTACTTCAGGTGGGGTCTCACAAGGACAGAATAGAGGTTAATAGGTTAATGTGCTACAGGAGGAATATTGCAGCTCTTCTACTGTACTACAGCCTTATGACTTACCCTCTCATTACACTGGCTTCTCAGTAATTTGTGGCTTGTGATGGAAGCTATGCCAACGTATTTCTGTATGTATGTGCACAAATTTATGTATACATAAGCAAGACTTAACTATATGTGGTAGGTAACTGATTTATTTCACTCCTGTTGTTAGTTTGTAGAAGTCATCTGTGTAAGCACTGTAGCTAAGGGCTTGGAGATTGCTGAAGCAATTACACTGTCATGGTTAAATATCAATTGTATATGGGTTGAGGTCAGAGAAAAACCAACACTTTCCTCACTTGGTTAATGGTGATAGTCTGCTTGCCGGCTGCCAGGTTTGGGTGTTACCCTGTTTTGCACTTGCTGTGTGCACCTGAACGAATTGCCTATGATAAAGGATAGAGTGGGAGTTAATTCTTAAAGATTTTCCTGCTAATCACATCTTCCGAACATTGGGTGGAAGTATGCTACTTGTTGACTACAGAAATTATAACATGGTCTATGTTTTCTGTGAAGTCAGCACTCCCTTACAAGGAAGCAGCTTTCATCTTGAATCTTAATATTTGATGTTAATCGTAAAGCCCTAACACTTGATTTCAAGCAAGTACCTGAGATTCTTGGCTTAGTTTTTCTGCTCAGAAGTTTGAAGAAGTGGTTCAACCACTCAAACAACTATCTCCAAGCGCATGTGAAAAATGGTGTTTCTAACTGCTTCCTGATTGTTGGAAACATGACTCACAATGTCGGTTTATTTGAAAGTGGATGACACTATTATTGTACCAGCTGCAGAGGACCTAGCTTGCAGCCTTTGGTTAATTTCTGAAGAGAGTCTTACTTTGTGTTGTTTTATTTTTTTTTAAATTTAAAATAATTGGCTGTTGCATGTTGTCTGTGTTGGCTTCTATTTATATGTATATCAAAGTTGGTTTTGAATAGCATGAACACAGAATTATACCATAAAATTAAGCTTTTTACATTTCTTACCACTGTCAAACCTTCAAAACGTTATTTGAATAAAAGAAAAAGCAAAGGAAAACAAGTATATCAAATCTGAGCTAAAGGGTAACTTTAATGGTGGACTGAAGAGCTGAAAACAGGCTGATGTAATGAAGATCATTACAGTAGGAAATGATGCTCAATGTTGTTATACAATGCACAACAAATATTTACAGCCAGGCTGGTGGCTAGCAACAGCCTCCTTAAGACATTAGAAAATTTATCTTTTATCCTGCTCTAGAGGAACCATTTTAAACAAAATTGCTCAGAGGTGGTGATTGTAGCACCGTGGAAGCAGGTGGAGTGCAATCAGTCTGTGGCTCGGTACCCGAGGTGGGCATTGTATCATCTCTCCCATGATTTAAGAAGTTCCACACAAATTAAAATATGCTGGGACCCCAACTAGCAGTGTTGACAAACATGAGCTTCACGTTGCAGTGCTGGGAAGTGTGTGTTGGTGTAAGTGGCACATTACAGAAGGGTAAATGGAAGGTCTGGTCATAAGCAGTTTTTCTAGACCTTGTTAAGTGCTGAAGTTCCACCCTTTTAATTAAAACAAGCTGGCTTTTATGGCTGTGTGTAATCAAGAAATGGAAGATTTTATACCACCTCTTTATCCCCTGACATGTGATCAGTCTGCCTCTATCTACACGCATCATCTGTCAGAGGTCAAACCTTGTCTAGTTTTCCCATGTGTGTAGTTTTCATTGCTTGTGGAGCTTCTGTGGACATCCGTGTTGCCCATCTCTATCTGCTTCTCTAGTGAACCTAATCATACATCGTTAGGTGATGAGTACTAATCTATTGGGCTGTGTACAGTAAAACTGTGTGTGCATTGTAATGACAAATTTAGCTCGGGGATCTTGATTTGTTTTGTTGTGATTCTGCTGTTGCCAGTAATTGCAGGATGCTATTACAATATACATTAGCCAGTACATGAATCATGCCTGTTCCCAGGTCCTCCTGTCTACTGCCAGCCTTTCTGCTGGGTTGGGATGACAAGTTGTAGTGCTTTATGCAAGACTAGTTACTCTAAATACTTCTCATTAACACTTAACAGCTATTCTGAAGTTGTTTGTCTTCAATTCGTTGCTGTGCCTTAGCTGTACCCCTCTATACCTACCTCTTCCCCTTGCCTATCTTTTACGTGCACGTTCATGAGCTCTGTTGAGTGATGGGTTNTGACAAGTTGTAGTGCTTTATGCAAGACTAGTTACTCTAAATACTTCTCATTAACACTTAACAGCTATTCTGTAGTTGTTTGTCTTCAATTCGTTGCTGTACCCCTCTATACCTACCTCTTCCCCTTGCCTATCTTTTACGTGCACGTTCATGAGCTCTGTTGAGTGATGGGTTGTAGCTCCTCTAAAATGCTAAATACTTGGCACTGCTTGTGCTCAAGGATTTGCAACTTGAAAAACCGCACTGTTTCTTCATCTTTGGGCCAGTAGAAGTCTTGAGTGTCCCAGAGGTGGCATATTCAGTCTCTGGGGTAAAGCTGGTCCCCTGCTAATTGTACATACCCAGTGCTGGTTATGAATGAACTGTTAACACGCCTGCTTTTTGAATAAAAAAAATGAGATGTAAATGAGGGGAGAAAAGAGATTAATTAGAAGCATAACAAGTAAAATGTAATCTTAGTAACTTGTAGAGTACACTTTAGCCCATACTCTTATCTGCACAAAACAAATCCTTACAGATTAAGGATAAATCTGATGATGCTAGGGTTCAGAGCAGAAAGTTTAATTTGAATTTTGCAGGAATTCATGCTGATGCATTGGCAAAAGTGCATTGCCACTTGCTCTTCACATAAGTGAAAGAATGTCTACAAAGCCTTATTCTAGACTCAGGTTTTATTTTGATAATTTTTAGCAATATGTAAAAACAGTAAATACTCTAGACCTCCAGTATTATCCCATTTTTATCTTTACCAGATTGACTGAAGGGCTGTTTGATGTCTGTTTTGGGCTGTAAGTAGCAAATGCAGATGTCCGCTTGAAATTTCACGTGCTGCTGCACACGAGCTTCACGTTCCTCTTGTGGTCAGAGGCTGGTAGAAGAACGTGTTTCTGTGTGAAAGTGCATTTTAATGGGGAATTAGAAATCCATTAAAAAACCAATAATGCCCCAAGGATGTTGTTCCCAAAATAAGTCTCAAAACAAAACCAAATTAATGATCCTTTAGGGAGACATCCCCTAAATTTACAGTAATTGTTTATTTTATTCTTGATGTCAGATCAGAGTTCAAAATATTTTATAACATCTTGGCAACAAACTTACGCAGAAGTTTTCTTTTGGTATTTGTCAGGAAACATTGTAAGTGATGCACTGGAACACAAATGTGCCAGTCAGGTGTTTTGACTGGTGTTTCTGATGTGCAATGGAAAAATAATTTCTACTTAAGGACAAATGACAGTATTGATGTTATCTAGTTGCTATGCCTTTCTCATAGAATGTTCATAGAATCATAGAATTGTTGAAGTTAGAAGGGACCTTAAAGATCATCCAGTTCCAACCACCTGCCATGGGCAGGGACACCTCCCACCACACCAGGTTGCTCCAAGCGCCATCCAGCCTGGCCTTGAACCCCCTCCAGGGATGGTAACTCCCTTCAGATACTGGAAGGCTGCTAGAAGGTCTCCCTGGAGCCTTCTCTTCTCCAGGCTGAACAGCCCCAGCTCTCCCAGCCTGTCCTCACAGGAGAGGTGCTTTGATCACCTTTGTGGCCCTCCACCAGACCTGTTCCAACAGGTCCATGTCCTTTCTCTGTTGAGGACTCCAGAGCTGGACACAGCACTCCAGGCGGGGTCTCATGAGTGCAGAGCAGAGGGGGAGAATCACCTCCTGTGACCTGCTGGTCTCGCTTCTTTTGATGCAGCCCAGGATTAGCTTTCTAGGTTGCCAGCCTGCACTGCCAGCTCATGTTGAGCTTTTGAATATAAATTAATATTCTATTAATTACAAAATTAATTTAAAATTAAATGAAACTTTTGATTTTGTGAAAGAGTAATGCTTGGAAACAGCTTTCTCTTTAAAGTGCTACTGTTTAGTTCTATGCAAAATGTCAATGAAGGCCAAAGTGCAATTTAAATCCTTTGATAAAGGTCTCGGTGGGTCTATGGAGCTGGGGCTCTTATCCTTAGATGGCAAACAGTGAGTATAAACTTTATCAAGAACTTTCAGTCTCTACCTCTTCTGGGCACATCAGTAACTATAGACAAATTATAACTGGACTCTCCATAGGACAGGAACTCACCTCAATGTATCTCCTGTTGGAGCAATTATGTCCAAACAAATCTCAGGGCATGCTCAGGTTCAAGACTTCCAGGAGGCCATAAAGCTTTGGGGTGAGATGGTCTTTGAATGTGGATCTCTAGGCATTAGTCTTATTATGAATTCAGTAAGATGGACTCAAATAGGCTTAACGTGTTGTTTTCCCCTCTGCATGACAGCTGTGTTGAGGGATAGTGTTATAAGACTGACAGTCATTGCTAGGGCTGGAAGTTTTGCAAAGGAACTGCATTTTTGTGAAGCAATACACCTTTATCAGATAATGGGATTGAGCCATTACCATCTTCTACAATTTAGCTACAAATGGTTTGCTTGCTTCTAGAGGTGCCAACTGAAGGAATCCAAGAGTTGTGACTGAGGGTTGTAAGGGAATACACCATGTGAACACTTTTGACTTGCTTTAGATATAAATAACTTCTCTTGCCAGGTCTTGAAGGCCTGAGAATTCTACAGAGATCCATAGAGTCCCACACCAGGAAAGTTATCTCTGTGTTGTTGAGGCTTTTTAAATTGGAGGGTTTTGATTTCAGTGTACATGCTGCTTCTATTTGTCCTTGAAATTGCACCATGGTTTTCTGATTTCTTTGGGCTTGAATTCTTGCCCAAACCCAAGAGAATGTAGCATTAAAATCTAGTCGGTTCCTCAGCTGGCATAAATCAGTGTAGTTCCACTGACTGCCCTAATTTAAATCCAAATTTGATCAAATAATTTCAAATCAGGTTCCAGAATAAATTAAGTCTATAAAAAAAAATAATCCTTAGGTGCCTAAAAACCCAAGTCTAATTTTCCAAAAGAAGTGCATCAGCTGCTACCTTGTGCTTTCACAACCTTGCATTAGCTGCTTATGGCTCAGTAACTGATATTGGCTGTGAAAGAGGCACTTGGCTCTCCTTTTGCCAGTGGCGAAGAAATGTTGGCTGCTGGCTCTCTTGAAAGAGCAGAGCTATTAAATGAGAAAATAATAAAACATGATGATTAGGTTAGGGTCACAAAATATTGTAAGTAGGAGCATATTGGTCTTTCTGCTGTAGGTTTTTTTTTTTTAAGCTCTTTGTGTGTTGGCTAGCCAGCATCCTGCATGTCTGTGTTGCCTTAACTGTTTGGCTGTCTCAAGGTGGTATATAAGGAGAGAAAAACAAACTATTGGTGACCTTCTGTGTACGCTAAGGCCTGAAACAACTGTTTTCTTAAAAATGTTTCCTTTCAGATTTTTATCTTATTTTAGCAATGAAGCCACCTCTGTCCAGCTCTTGCTTCCAGAAGTCTTGGTAACATATAGGGACAGTGCAGTAGAACTGCAGTGGTCAGTAATTGTATTAATGTGTTTAGACTGGGATTTTTAACCCCGTCTATTTTTGTACAGCTTCTGGTTCCGCTGAGAATTATAAGTGCCTCAGAAAAGCAAATATTAAATATTGTAATTTGTTACAGGCTACTATGCCAGGAAATATGAGCAATTGCCGGGAGTGATTCACAGCTACGACTTGGTGTTTACACGCAATTATTTTGCTTCACAGGGGTAAGTTGGCTTTAGCTTTTTTTTCCCTTTTTTTTTTTTTTTTTCCCCCCCTTTTAAAGACCTGAGCATTCTGGGAGGTGTGGGCTTCAGCAGGAATTGTTACCTATCACTGTGAATATAAGTCTGTGTTGAGTGGGGTCCTCAGTCCTGGGCTGAGGATGAGAGGTTAGCAAGAAGAAGTGAAAAATTAAGCCTGGCCCATTATGCTGTACCTGCCAGGTGTATGTGGGTTTCAAAGAAAGGCTGAGTTAGTACATAGGGCTTTAATATTGAGTCTTAGATGAATTATCTTGTACTATGTGAAGGATTTGATTCCAAGCAAAAGTGTGGAAGAGTTTTATACTAATATCCTCTCTGCCCCAAAGCACAGTGCTGTGGATTCCACATTGATTCTTGAAGACTTTTCCTGAGTTTTATAAGCTGGTATTTTGTCACTTTTTGGGTGGAAGGTGGTGTGTGAATTCACTGTTTTTGTTTCTTTCCCTTTTGCTGCTGGATGCAAACACCAGGGGTGTGTGTGTGTGGGTACAGACACCTGTGACACATTTAGAAATTACATTTGGCCAGGAAGACTAAGTTGCTTTTTGAGCTTGGTGCTCGATACCAGTCAGTACCCACCCAGATGAAGTGGGCAGAGAGGGGTAAAACTCTTGCTGTGGACACAGACTGAAGGAACGTGCTGTGTGAAAGCTCATTAGCCTGTTATTGGGACACAATAGCTTTACAAGCCATGAGATGCTCTTTTGCCGATTCCCAACTAGGAATGTCCACCTGTATGCAATTTCACCAGGTCTGTGGCCTAACAGATGGTCCTAACTAATGAAAAGAGTCCTTTTAATTAGTCCGTCTAAAGACATTTATTCACACTGGTGGGCGCTCCCAATAAAGTTCCAGTGACTAGGATCTGCATTGCTGGCTTCCAGCAGTCACCATCTGTTTGGTGGCAGAAACTGGCCGTGGTATCACTGCATGTATTTCCCACACCAGTGGGCTGGAAACAAGTTTAAAACACGGGGAAGGAGGGGGGAAAGGGAAAGGTCTACTGGTTGCTGCCTACAGCAGTTTGAAAGATGTGGTATCCCTGCTTCCAGACCTAGGATTACAACAGCTTATCCTGCTATCTCTAGCAGCAGTTTCAGAAAGCAGCTTTAGAAATCATGCTCGTTTCCTCTGGCAGCAATTATTTATTTATTTATTTTTAATATTTGAGAATATTTTTACTGTATTTGCTAAGGCTCTTTCTTAGGCTGTTGGCCTATTTCTTAATTGAATATTGAAAATCCCTCTGTTTTTAATGGCTGTTACAAAATCTAAAATAATTAGAATTAGAACTGTCATGTCAGTAATGCTTATGCTTGGGAGTACAGGAGTTTGCATGCTAAAGAAACCTCACTGGTTGCATATTAAAGGGAACCACTTAATGGCAACATTCAATTAAAAATTAGGAGGGATGATAGGGAGTTGGAGCGGTACAACAGAAGACTAGCAAGGCTTTATTGCCCATGACTAGTTTTATATATGTCTTCTGCATACTGACAGAGTAGTTCAGTTAAGGAGGTAATTAAACCAGGGGGAAATTAGAAAATTTCCCGGAGAAGAAAAACACATGCTGGTGATGAGATGGGAATTGTGGGAATTCAGGATAATTCTGTGGTGTTTACATACTTGACCTACTTAAAACCTTTCTCTGGACTCATCTTCCTGACTCTCAAACACTTATAACTTGGGGAGAGAAATTGTTATAGGGACAGGCATTCATAAGAAGAGGAAAAACGAAGTGAAAAAGGGGCATGAGGGAGGAAGCAATGGGCTGAAGGTCAGGAAGCTGAGAAACTTTCCACTCTTTCTCTCACTAGACAGATCTGAGCCACAGGTGAGGACTGATTTCAACAAGATCCTATGAGAAGAAATGTGTGATAGCAGTGGGGGGAAGGTGCTTGTTCTAGGGGCTGAAGATGTACAGCTGAAGGCAATAACTCCGGTTTGAAGTCCTGGCAGGCCAAAGGCTTGATCCAATGGTCCCCATAATGTGAGTTTTCAGATAGGCTTTGTCTCAAGCCTTTAAGCCTCTGGGGTTTCATTTAAAATAGATTTTTTTTTTTTTTTCTTTTTGTGGAAGGCAAATAAGTTGGAAGACCTGTTATCAGTTACCTTTCATGGTAATGGAGTGATTAATCCAGCTGTTGCCTTTTTTGAACTGTTTACCCTTGCTGGAGTGTCTAGCTTCAGTGAGCATCCTTGGCTTTCCTAGATAACCTGTGTTGCCTCAAATGCATAGACTATCAATTGCAGTGAAGTTGGTGCTTCCTTTCCTGAACAGGTTTATGCTCAAGTTTAAGTGAA
This sequence comes from Pedionomus torquatus, assembly GCA_013398155.1. Classification (NCBI taxonomy): domain Eukaryota; kingdom Metazoa; phylum Chordata; class Aves; order Charadriiformes; family Pedionomidae; genus Pedionomus; species Pedionomus torquatus. The sequence continues at coordinate 280,942 of VZRU01018172.1, read as the reverse complement.
AATCAGATATGGTTTGGGCCGGTCTTTCAGGCTTGAAGCTCCCTTTGCAAAATTCTCTGCTGAGAAGACAGTTTGTTTCTAAGCTGCTTAAAAGGCAAATCCTGTGTTGTTAAAATATTATTTTAATGCTGATAGAAAGCGACAACCCAGGAGGATTCTGTCTATCCAAAGGACAGGTGTAGCCACAACCCTAAGCTTCACTCATGCTCTGTGTTGGAATAATTTCTAGAGTAAATTTATTTCATTACTTATGCCCATGGAACTGGTTTCTGTATAAAATACACCTGGGAAACCTGGTCAAGTTAACGTTTGTGTTGTGTATGCTCAGATATTCTCAGTTGCTGTCACTAGTTGAGCTCTGAAGATTATAGTGGCTTGGGGAGGTTGTAGTTGGAAAAGCCTATGATTGAGTAAAATCTGAAGGTAAGAGTAGCGTGGAGTCTGCTCAACGGATCTTCAGCAAAGGTGGAGCAATGCACATTTGTTCAAATGGATGGAATATCAGGCAAGGATTCAACCCTGTTCGCTTAACTGCTTCTAATAGTAGAAGATGTAATCTCTGAAACTCTTATAAACATCTAAAACTTGAGCAGTTACTCTTAGTAATGAAGGTTTCTGGATTTATATTCTTCTGAGGTTCACTGAAGTCCTGTTATGCTCACGTACTCGAGTCTCTGCTTTTCAAAAAATCTGGTTCTGGATTGGATAATAGAAACAGATCTTGGTCAAATAACATCCTGTTGCCTGAAAGTGTATTTTACTTTACAGAAAGCAAAATGTATCTCTTCTGTAAGATCTGAAGCTGGATTTAAGCTTTATTTTCCATTAAAAGCCTTGCTTTCGCTCTGAGACTAAAAATGAGTGAAAATGTCATAATGGGTTTTGCCAAGTTTATGATCATATATATAATTAAAATTAATAACTTTCTATGGAACAACATCTTCTGTCAGAAATCGCATGGTCAGAACTTCTCTGAGTAGAGCATTCATTACTATTCCAGTCTGTGCATTTCAGTTTTTAGAGTTTTTGTGGTTTGAAATTTTCTAAATGATTAAGTTCCCCTGTGAAAGAGCATAAATCAGCAATATACAGAACAAAAAGAGGAAGGGGGAGAATGGGGAAATGGGTTGCTGAGAGCAATGAGAAAAAAGAAATCATAATTACAATCCAAATTGAAAACCAGTGCAAGGATATATTTTCCTCTTTCTTTAGCTGTCTTCATCTGGGTTACCTTTCCCTTTTCTTTTATGTGTGTTGTTTGAATTTTAGTTACAAAGCATGCACAAGAGAACTTAATTTTAGCTTTTCTGAGTTATGGTTGTGCCTTTTATTTTCCTGCAGATGTTGTGCACAGCAAGAAGGGCTAGTTGGGTCTAGTGCGTTCTGCCCACAGAACATTGCTAATATGCAGCTGTGCAGAAACATCTGGCTAGCTTCACTTGAAAGCATTTTGATCGTGTGCATGTGAATGTTTTTCTCTAGCTGTGTAAGCATGATGTATAGTGCATTCCAAGGGCCACTGCTTTTCTGGTGAGAGCAGCAGAGGACTTTGATGTCTTGTTTCTGTCTTACTTTTTTTTTCCACCTACTCTACTGCATTTTTTTTTAATTATTTTTCTTAAATACCTCTAGCCTGTTCCAGTAAGGCTGGAGCCCACATGAGCTTTTATATCTGGGGTGGAGAAGTGCAGGGAGAAATGGGAGTTGGCTTATTTTTAGCCCAGCATTGGGTGTTCTCTGACCAGCATGTAGAGGCTCATACAGTCGATGGTGTCCTGAAATGATACACTGGAAGTTAAATACATCCAGCTAATTGTAGAAATAGGTCATGCACCGTCCTTGCTTTTTACACTGCCGCTGCCTTTAAATATTCTGTTGTACCCCTCAGGTCTTCCTCAGCTTCCCCCAATCTGACTTTTCCCCAGTCTTAGTGTTATTTCAAACTTCCTAGGCTTTTCAAGATTCTAGGTTTTACGTCATTCCCGCCAATTCAGTGCTGTGTCTCATATGGTAATTTTAATAGAAGCTGCAGTGGATCTGTGTGCTTTCACCTTGTTAGGTGGAGTTGATTTGGATACTCAATCGAGAATTTTGGGGGCCTATAATAATGTTTTTGGTTGGTTGCTTGACACACACCATCCTTCGTGAGTTTCTCTACAGTGATTGTAATCTCTGCTTTGAGGGGCTTCGTTTCTTTAGGCTGGGCACAGCTATGTTTCTTCAGGATCCGGCAGATGATTTGCAGCAGCAGTAGTAGATTTTTCTACTCTCTTGAAAAGCAGTTTGACTATTTCCAATTTTGAATGGACATCTCCTAAACAGATCATGAACATTATCTTCTTCTGATTGGGTTTGGTCCATCTGCTGCTATGCTTGAGGGAAAGTTTCCTGCTCTTCAGGAAGAACTGTGCCTCTTATGCTGGAGTGGGATTTTTGGTGTGGGTTTTGTTTTTCTTCTTTTTCAGTTGCCCACTGAATTTGAGTTTAATGCTATGCTATTTTATAACTACTCATTTCCAGTTTTTTTTGAGGTGGTTGTGGCTAGTGGGAATCTTGAGGTTAGACTCCTGCCCATATTCAATGTGGTATGATATCTTTTGCTTTTTCTGCCTTCTCTTTTCTCATCTGTTTCCAGGTCTTTAATAATCTCCTAATTACACAGCTTACAGTTCTGGCTTGTGTGCTAGTAGGGAAATCTGGTGGCTGAAAATTGGAAACCTCTAAAGGTTTCTTTTAAAGCACCTTTGAAGGTTTCTGGTTTTCATTGCTGTTGTTTGGGTGCAAAACCAGAAGTGACTAAAGCCACTGGCTTCCTGCTCAACTGTGTCTTGAACCTTAAAATGGCTAATAACTCTTTCTCTGCCTACCTAATTAGGTTATCTTTAGTATGGTTTACTGGTACACCTATGCAGCAGAGCAGATGATAATATGCTTACTCTGTTAGAGGTTTTATTTGGCCAGATGTGAGCCAATTGTGAGCAAGTATAGCTGTCTTAGTAAGACGTTGTGCTAGTAAGCCTTTTCTCTCAACTAATGCCAGTTTATTTTGGCTACACAGACTGGAGACTAGGGGAGCAGATGTTCAGGCTTACCTAGTTGCACTCAATAGCAGCTTTCCTACTGACAGAGAGATGGAGTTAGCTTTGTCAAGGGATGATGTGAAAAATGCAGCAAGCCATGACTAGCCTTGGGAAGGGCTTTATGTGAAGGTCCATCTTGAGTGTCTCGGTAGCTTTGGTTATTAATTGTTGGTTTCCCCTGTTTTCCATCCCTGTAGCAGTAGTTCCCCTTTTCATTGGGTTTCAAGATTTTGGCAACTGCATAAATGGCTGGAAGGGAGCTTTATTTTTTTATTATTATTCTTGCCCTGTATGCATATATGCTCTGGCTCCATCTACCTCACAAGTCCCCGTCCACTGTTCTCCAGTGGACAAGAGCCCCGAGGCAGTTGTGTGAATGGGACAAGTTCCTACTTAGCTCCTCCTGTTGCTTATTATTTATTTTTCTTTTTGTGTGCACTGAATGATATTAAAGGCTTTACAGTAAATGTTATCCTTGCAATGTGTAGGAAAATGCTTTTGGTCTGGGATTTTGAATAGTTTAAATACAAGAAATGCATCCTCAAAAGCCAGTTTAATCTTGCCTTGAATGATCCACCTAAGTAATTGGAAAGAAAATATTTAATTCCTAAAGTTCAGAACCGTCTTCGGTTTGATGTTTGCTGCTGACTAATATCACCATTAATTTACCTTGTTTGTACTCAGTTGCACTTATGAAGTGATTGTTCTAGTGAACAAGAAGCATCAGAGAAAGGAAAACCCCTCTGTTTCCTTGTGACTTAGTTTTATCTAAAAGAACTTTGCTGAATTGGTGGCTACTTAGGTTTTCATCTAATGAGGGAAAGCACAGGTGAGAGATGCTTATTTTCTTTTTTTTTTATTATTTACTAAAAGGACCAGGAAATTTCAGAAAGCTGAGTAGATCTTTTACCATTTCTATCAAGAAAATACTTTTCTTGCAATTGCAAACCTTTTTTCATGCTAACAAAACAAAGTCCCGTTGGTCTAACCTTTACACATTTTAAATTGTATGAGATATCTTAGAATAAAAAAGCAGTTACTGACCCTGTGTTTTAAAATGTAAGCCTGATGCTCTGTCACTAGCTTGGCTGACTCTTAGAATGGTGGCAACCACAGTTCACTGTGGAATCTTATTTAATCACTGCCTTTTATGTGTTTATTTTGAATACTTGTGTCTTAGTTTCCAACCTATTTAACTTTTTTGTGGATGGTCTTGTGAATATTGAGTTACACAAGCAAGTTTTAGGGTAGGGGCCTTTCCTTTCTTCATTCTTTGCTATACTGTTGGTAAAGATGCTCTCTAGATTGAAGTTATACCAACATCTGGGTGAGAAGTTGAATTGAAATCTGTCCTTTGGGTTTGGGCTAAACTTTTGTCTTTTGTGAAGTGTTCTCAATTGCAAAAGGAGTGTCTTGTAAACTGTTCTCGTGGCAGCTGTAACTGGAGAAAACCTTGAGAATTACATAGTTCTTGAAGCTGCTAGAGATAATATATACTGCGTCCAGCTTTGGAGTTCTCAGCACAGGAAGGACATGGACCTGTTGGAACAAGTCCAGCGGAGGGCCATGAAGATGATCAGAGGGTTGGAGCACCTCTCCTATGAAGACAGACTGAGAAAGTTGGGGTTCTTCAGCCTAGAGAAGAGAAGGCTCCAGGGAGACCTTAAAGTCCCTTCCAGTCCCTAAAGGGGACAACAGGAGAGTTGGGGAGAGACTCTTTGTCAGGGAGTGTAGAGATAGCACAAAGGGTAATGGTTTTAAATTGAAAGAGTGGAGATTTAGGTTGGATATAAAGAAATGATTTCCTGTGAGGGTGGTGAGACAGTGGAACATGTTGCCCAGAGAAGCTGTGGATGCTCCATCCCTGGGGATGTTCAACGCTTTGAGCAACCTGGTCTAGTGGAAGGTGTTGCTGTTCATGGCAGAGTGATTGGAACTTGATGATCTTTAAGGTCCTTTCCAACCTGAACCACTCTATCAATTCTACCAATATCTGATCTGAAGGTGTAACTTTTTCCTTGGGTTTCCAGCTTGGATCTACACAAAAACCCTAGAAGGCTGTGTTTTGGATCCAGTGATTTGAATGAACACCCAGTCCCTTGTCCGGTATCTTGGAAGGGAGGGCTAATGTTAGTTAGAAGTCGTAGTTCATGACTAATGCTTATTGTTCTTTGACAGTTGGTTATCTGTTACTGTGAAAGTCTATGTACATGGATGGGCCCTGGAGAAGAAGCTCTGTGTTAGCAAGGTTATTGTTTTGCAAAATGTTTAGAGTAAGATGAGCTTTATCTGTTTAAAATTATTAGATTGTTGGAAGTCCAATCTATATAAATTATCTCCTTGAGCTCCTGTTGGAGAACAAACAAAACACTGTTTCCCGCTCTGGACTCCTGAGCTTTTTTAGGAGAATTCACTTAAAAAAGCCATAGAACAGTGTATTTCTGTTTTATTAATGGAGCAGGGTTTAAATCCTGCTTGACCTGTGAAAATCTGAAGACAGTCTTACATGTGTTAGTAACATCTAGATTGGATTAGTGTAATTCTTTCTTTGTAGTTCTGCCAGCATCATCATTCAGAAATTACTGCTTCAAAACACAGTAACGAGAATGATCTCTGGCGCTGCAGAAATAAGCAAACTAAACAATCCAGACATCCCTCTTCAGAGGCTCCCAGCTCTAACAAAAATTGGCTGGAACATCTGTTTTCTGTCTTAAACTCTTTAATGATTAGGTTCCTAATTGTTTGACTGGGTGTCTGTGTAAGTAAAGGCCCAGGCATTTTTGAGTTAATGCTGGACTTCTGGCACTAAAAAGAAATACTGAATAGATAAAATACAATCAATTTACACGAAGCACCTTTTTAATAATGCCTTCTTTGCTGTGAATTTTCTGTGAATGCTTTTGTTAAATTGGTTTCATGTTGGTTGCAACTAATATTGTTACTCAGCTAGTAGCATTTTGTGTGTTTTAGGGTTCCTGTTTTAAAGAGTTGCAGTCCTGCTTTGGGGTATCTTCTTAGAGGTATTTGTACACAGACTCGGGAGTCACTAAGGGCATGGTTCGCTGTTCCTTACCAAGAGAACACATATGAAGACTAAAGAGCCTATTTATTTCTGCTCCGTTCATTACTTTCTAGTTTGGGAGAGAACAAAAGCAAATGCTTAACTTCAACCACATGCTTTGCTAGAACATAAGAAAATGTTCAAATGCTTCCCCATGTACTTTCCGGAATTAAGTTGTATTGAAGCTTTTATGCTTTTCCAAGCTAAATGGGATTTCTGCATATTGTTATGTGCAGTCGTCTCCTAATATGAACTTAGTCCTGACTAAAGTTTTCTGGGCTTTCTCATAGCCATAGCATCTTTGCAGGTGAAGACTGAGTCTGGACGGTCCTTCTTCTGAAAACTTGGAAAAATCACCCACCAAAGAGAATATAATAGCGTGTACTTCTGTTTTCTGTGTTGGTTCCACCCACATAAACTGACTTTTTCTCCGTGACTGTCTTTTTAAACAACTGATGATAGTGGGTAGATCAGGAATAAGCTTATGGAAAACCTCATTTACATTCAGTAGTATCCTCTCCATTTTTGCTGTTGATGCAATCCCACATCCGTGTCATACAGTAAAACGGGTCAACAGAAGTTTTTAACCTTTCCACACTTAAAAGTCATGGGTGTTTGTGGTGAGCAATGCTAACATGCCCTGTTTGCTCTTAGACAAGAGGCAACAGAGGTCTGTACATGATGAGTTTCCAACAGCTTATTTATTCCCTCAGGGTTTGAGCCACTGCTATGGTGGCAGTTACCAGTATAAGTACAGTCCTATTTTCCGGTTTCCAAAACATTATCAGAACAGGAGTGTAATGCTGCCTGTGTGCTGCTACTTTTGATGTTGCTTCTGTAAGATTCTTTTTTTATTTTTTTATATTTTTTTGGACAGAAAAACTAAATACTCCATCTTTGTAGATCAATCTTCTATTGTGCAGTCATGTCTCATTCCAAAATTAGCACTGAAGTCTCTTCTGTAACTTTTCCGTGTGGATCACATAAGCATTCTTGTCAAAAGTATTTTTAAAAATAATTCTGATCTTCTACTAATGCATAAGTGGTTTGCACAGAAAGACAAATAATTGCTGGAAATTTGAGTATAGAAGATAAAGGGACACTTCATTGGGAAAACACGCTTTACTAATGCCATTCTTCTGGTATCATCGTGCTTTTAATTCAGCGTGCTAGATTGGTGCATGGAAAAGCAAAGAATTTCTCTAAGATGCTTATACTTAATTTCTACTTCCAGAAGAAGTTTTTTAAAATGCTTGAAATGCTTTAGCTTTGGGTGTGTTTGGAAATTTTAAATGAAATATTCTATCATTGGAAAGTGTGAATTCACCAAAATAGGAAATTGCTCACAGAACAACTTCAGTGCAATTCTTTTTGGTTTACTTTTTGTGAGAGCGGACCGAGCTAAGCATGAACAAATTTAAAGCAAATTCTACTGGAGCAAATTCTGCTTTCCACGTGAGATTCCTCCAAAACAGTATTTCTTGAAAAAACAGTTCACTTGACATCTGATCCTCTACCCAGTAGAGGTGCCTGTGTTGCATGGATTAGGTTGTTGCTGTTCACCCAACAGTGAAAACCACAATATGCATCTCCGTTGCTGATGTGGGACATGCTGAGTGGATGAGATACATGAAATCAAGATATAAGACAACCTTACGAAGTCTTCTCTGAGGTGGGAACTTGCTGGAGCACAAAATTGAGGTAGATTTCCCAGGTTGCTACAACATCATTCTGTCTCCCAGCACAGTGAAGTGCTGTGAATAAGGCACCATAAAGGGCAGAAAAGTGAGGCTAGAAAAAACCTGTGAGTAGCTTCATATAAATGTAGCTTCACTGGACATTTTAAGCTCTTTATTTTGTGGCTGTTTTTCTTTAATTACGTGATACAGGTTGCTGGCCTTTACTTAGAATTCTATTCTCCGAAATGATGTTAAAATGTCGCAACAATTCAGCTGGGAAACGTACAGTATAATTTCTTTCCTTTTAAGGGTTGAGAGGTCCTTATCTAATGTTTCTAACAGTTCATCTGCTAGGCACTCGCTGCCTCGGACCGTGCCTTTTATTTCAAGAGAAATTGCACCAAATTTAATGAAGAGAACATTTTGAAACCAATCTTCGGTGTTCTTTTCCTAAAGGGATTAAACTGCAAATGTAAATGTTCACAATAAAGCAATACTCATATCTATGATGAAATTTGAGATCAAATAATTCTCTGGCATTCACACACTTGGAAAGAGTTGATTGAAATTAGTGCACCCATCATGTGCCCCTGCCTTTTTGCTTGATTTGTAACACTATATCGAGAGCATCAAATAGAAATTCCATTGGTTTTTCACTGATTTAATCCCTGAAGTAGACATTTTATAATGAACCTCAGTTTGGGAGATGCGGTGGGGGTCGTACTGTAGAACTGCAGCAAGGTACAGATTTGAAGGGCAGCGTGCATTTTCATGGTATTGTGCTCTAGAAAACCATATTACAAGAAGCACTTCTGCAAGGAAGGGAGGAAAGAGAATGGAATTTTTGTCTTTAGTTGCAGGATAAAGAGACCATAAATTTTTATATAATTTTCTTTTTTTTTTTTTTTTCTGTTAGAAGCTTAGAATTTATGAAAGTAAGGGAAAAGAAAAAAGACATACTCCTGGCTAGAGTCAGACCACATACTTTTGGAGGTGAAAAAGTGTTTTATTTTCAGACCTAAAATGTTCTGACTGAAATATTTAATATAGTACTGGATTTTGTTTCTTGCTTTTGATGTTTAAAATGGAGCTCTTTCCCACACAATCTGCATGGATGTCTGACAGGAACTTGTAAGGAGGCTTGTTCGTCTTCAGTAGCCTATCGCTTTTGAATAAATAAATATTTTAAAGGGTGTGATGTCTAGCTAACCAACCAGGGAAGGTCTAGGGTTTTGAGTTTTAGAACACAAAACTGACTCTGATGGCAAGCATTAATACTGAAGGATGGCCAAGATTTTTCTGAGACATGTATTGTATCCCATAAACCAGACATGGTATGGAAAGAAGTCGATGATGAAAAGGCTGGTTGTTACGGACCCCGAGGACGGTTCACAAAAATTATTTGTAAAATGTTTGTACCAATAAGAAAAGCACCTAAAAGAAGCCTTGGAGATTGATCATGAGGGATTTGAATCACTCCAATATTGATTGGAATAATAACCATGCAAAATCCAAAGAAGGCTTTTAGAGCCGCTCTAGTGTAGCGCTGCTTTCCTAATGTAATTTGTGGAATGGTCAATATAGCCAGAGGATATTTTGGACCTAATCCTTGGAAATGAATCAAGTGCTTTATGATTTAATAAGGCTGGAAAATGGGTCCTACTTGTATTTGAGTAAAACCTCCTAGTGCTATCATCCAATTTGAAACACTTGTTAAGAGAGAGCACTAGATGAAGCAACGGGAAAGTGACTTTGAGAGACTGTAAAATGCCCTGAGGTATTTGGATTAGAATTCATCACTTCATAGCAAAAAGCGGGACGGCGGTCGGAGGGATTGCAGCTGAGGATCATCCCAGTTGTGCTCAATAACTGTGTGGGCAAAGGGGCAGCAGATACCCTTGTGGGAAAACAGCTCAAGGCAGGATGTAAGCAATGAGTGTGCAGCTTTCGACATACAGCTGGCTGTATAAACAAATCTGTTTTAAAGATAATTAAGAGTAAATATGAATACTGAGCGTGGAGAGCCGTCTGGTACATTCTAACCTCAGGTCAAGGGTTTTCCAAATATATTAACAGTGGTGTGCAGGTATGTGGGGAGCTGATTCCCTGGGGAGCTGGAGACAGAGCTGAGGATGGAGAACGCAGAAACAGCTGACACTTGTTTGAGTTGAAAAAGCAAAACAAAGATTGTTTATTTGTGTTTCTCTCGTGGTTGTTTTTGGTGTTTTTTTTTTTTTTTTGTGTGTGTGGTTTTCTTTGTGTTTTTTTTTTTTTTTGTCTTTAAAGAGAAAAAAGAGATGAAATGTGGGTCTGTCAAGGAGCTGAGTGAATTGGCTAAAATTTGAAGGAGCGTGCTAAAACAAGTGAACAGACCAAGTAGCAGGGGATGTGCTCATCTCAAATTGGATGCTGTTCAAAGCTGGGGAGAGAGGAGGAGGAATGTCTCCGTATTAAACTAAGAAAAGGCAACAAATGAAGCCATTAGCTGTGTTGTCAGTATGCTTGTATTTTCTAAAACTGGAGAAGCAACAAACCCCATTGAATTTAAATGTCATACAGTAACTGATTTTTGTCCTGACTGAGGAGTAGGGCATATTGTTCCACTTCCGAGCAAAGCACTTAATATCTTTCTTTTTTTCCCCTTGAAAATAATTTAATATTTTCCCCTTGGAAAATTTGTGAACCTTTGTCCTCCTTGGCTAAAGAATCCATGTGTACCTCAACGTTTACTGCGAAAAGCTTTGCCCAGTCTTTTTGCTTTTTTCTTACGTGATTCAAGAAAGAATGAAGTGTGATGCTGCTTATTCTTAACCCATGGCCCAAGCAGCCTGGTTCTGGTTTAAGAGTGTTTGTAATCCTCTGTGTGGATGTTTAGCAAACACTAAGCACCAGAGATCACCTTGTTTAACATACTGTGTAATAAGTGAAAGAAATACCAGGAGCTGTGGGGAGAAAGAAGGACCACCCTGTAATGCAGTCATGGGTAGTCTGACATTGAGTTTAGGTGTATCTATCTTGTGTTTAGACTTTCATAAACGAGAAGTGTCAAGGATGTTATGGCTTAGTCTAAGAAAACTAATCGGGTTGTAACATCTTTGGAGAAATGATGTTTTCTTTCTGTCTGTCAAGTTTGCATCACTCCTTTAGCATGATTAAAATAGACGGGATTTCTAGTCAGGTGAAATCCTGCTTATGCTGAATGTCAGTGAAGTAAAGCAAAACAACATTAGAACAGTTGTTTGACACACTCAGTACCAAGCTGTTTCTGATGAAAGATAACTGATTGGGTTACACGAGCAACAGTCTCCTTGCTGGCACCCGTTACCCACGCACACTTCTGTACTTGGCAGACATTGGTGCAGGGGAAAAAAAACAAACCCTAAACCACTCTGCAGTGTCAGACTTAAAGTGCTTTTGTTTCAGATGGGAAGATAACGCTCCCAGCACTCACCCTGCAGTGTCTGAAATTCTTAAAGGTTTTTTCACTTCAGCGTCCCTTGGGAACTTTAACTTGTTTGTGCTAACCCTTTAAATTTTTTGTATGCGTTAAAGAAAAGCTATCTTTTATTTGTTGACCTTAATGCTGGTTACATAAAGTATATTTTTCCAGCAGATCTCATGACTGCCACCTGATTTTTATCTCAGGCTAGTGGAAAAATGTGGTTTCTTGGGTAATGAAGCAAACTAGGGAGTATGTATTGAAGGGAACAGTCATGCTATACTGACCAGGAATAGTATTTGCTGGGACAGCTATAGAAACCTCCCTGAGGGCAGGAGCCTAGTTTATTACTGTAGTTAAAAATAAAATAACAGGCAAAATGGATACTCACATCAATTTGTAGAGGCCCTGAAGATGGCTAAAAATGTGATAATTTCTGTACCAAGTACAATTGCTCTATGTTTTTATGTATTATCTTCAGATTGAATCATAGCTTGATGCAGAAAAACACAATGATTTTGTAGAGAGGATGACAAAGTAGTAATCAGCATGATACCTAGGCTTGATTGTCTTTCAAAGGTAGATTACACTATGGATTTGGTTTATTGTTATTAACTACGATGGGAATTTGTGTTGCGCTTTTCTTGTTGGTTGTGGTTGTGGTTTTTTTTGGTGCTTTTTTATAAATTACTTACGGCATAACATTTGCTGTTTCACAAATTACTCATTCTGACTTGTTTTAGCAAACTAATGAACTTGTTTTAAGCACCCTTTTCTACGCAACTGTGTTCACTGGGAATGAGAACTGCATTTGATATTACTAAGAAAGGTCTTTGCTTGCAGTTGCAAAAATGCAAGCACTACTGATCTGTTAATCGAAAGATACCACGTTGACCTCAGGACACTGAAGGGTGTAGAGACCTCACGCATGTCTTAATAATGGAAAATCACAGAGTGTTAAAGGAAAGCTCTGGTCCTGCAGGTATGAGTATTTTGACAGCACCCTGTGCTTATGCCAAGCTCTGTCACCTTCAGCTGAGTGCAGCAGTCCAGCAACGTGTGTATAGAGCCAGGGTGTGTATAAGCAGAGAATAATAGATACGTCAGGCTGGAAAGGACTTTGAGAAGTAGCTGAGTCCAATGATCTGCACTGACCCAGTATGGATCTCCTCTGCAGCTGGTAAAAACCTTCAGGCACATATAGGGACAGTATAGGAGATTATATGACCTCTCTTGGCAGGCTTTATTCTAGTGTGTCACTAGCTTTAGTGGCAGAAAGGTGTGTGGTTTTTTTTTTTTTTTTTTTCCCTAAACCTCAGACTAAATCTTTTAGATGCAATTAAGCTGATTCTTCTTGTTTACCGTAGTAAGCACATGAAGATAATTGGATAATTGACTCTCCTTTTTAAAATAGAATTTATTCATTCCTGGAAGGCTTGGGAAAAGTTTTGACTTCGGTTAAAGGGCACAGATGAAATATGTCAGAGAGAAAAGCAGTGAAAATAACTCAGTGACTAGAGTTATTTTTCATTCCATAGTTGAAACTATATGTTTTGTCATGGTGTTCTTAATGCTAGTGGTCCATTTCCCTAATGGAGCAAGCTGAAGTGGTGAGCTTGTGCACAATTTTGTAATTACATATGGGAATATTATGTTGACAAACAAGAACTTATCATTCCACCAGCGCTTTGAAGTGCCATCTACTTTTCACAATGAAGCATTTGGAAGACAGACTGTATTTCTGGAGCATTTCATTTTTTGCATGACTAATTTCACGTTATAAGTTACAATGGCAATTTCTTTCCCTTGAAGGATGCTGCCCACGTCTCTCACCCCATTTGCCTGGAGACAGTTAATGAAAGGAGACCAGCTGAGGTACAACTTTATTCCAAAGATTATGTGCAGCCATGGCGATAAGAATATAAATAATTGCGAGAGGGTTTAAAGAAAAGGCAAATGAACCCCATTTTGTCAAAAGACAATCTGATACACACACTTCCAACTCTGACTTTCTTCCAAGGCAGCTCTTTGCAGACAAATGTGCTTGCCAATGAAACTAAGTTGATTCTTTTGGGTGTCTTCTGAGTAATGACTTCTAAAACACTGGTTCCCAGCACCTAGGAGCAATGTTCCATGAGAAGGACCATCTGTAGTTTCCTTATTCCATATACTGTCTCCCAACATATCTGCCAGCAAGAAAATGCACACGCAGATTAATGCCCGAACTTCCCTACCTGCCAGATCTTCCCCGAGATGGAGTTCATGGATAACAAGAGCCACATCATTTTCTTACCAGTGAATGGCTGGAAAACATTAAACTCAACTCATGATGGATAATATATAACTGAAAATATATTTCTGGAGTTTATAGAGAAAGAATCTAGCCAGCTAAAATTAGTCAATTCTTCCAAATCTCAAGACTGTTTTTCTTAATAGTAATTGGGCACGTGAACCCTCACAAATGTCTTGGTAATTCGGTCTCACAGAATAGCAATAGCTGTTTCATAACTACACTCCTTTCTGAATGATTCCTCCCTTCCTCTTTGTTTTTTTTTTTTCCTCTGGTATTAGGTTCTGACCTTTGCATTTGCTGTATTTTCCCTGCTGTGAATGTGAAACTTTCTTTGATTTGGAGCAGTAGTGTGTGATTGACTGGGCGTGCTGCTTTATTATTGCAGAGATGACTAGCCCCCTCACAAACATATACAAGGTTATATAAGCCAAGAAGTAATAATTTAATGCAAATAGAGGCAATCTAAGAATTTGATTAAAAGTTTCATTCCTGTAGCAGCATCCTATGGGTTAATGTTAGTTATATCTTCTGTTTAATCACAATTAAAAGGATTTGCACATCTAATTTCTCAAAAATTCTATCTGACAGGTCCAAGTCTGATACGTTTTTCTTGGCTGGGCACAGCAGGGATTGTTTCTATGTGATCTGCTAAAGGAGCATATACTGCATCAAGATGTGATGTAGCATAAAGTGTGGAATATCCCTTTGGAGACTGTCTTAAGAAAGAGGTGACAAAACAGAAAATGAGAAGAGTCCATGGGAATCAACATAAAGAGTAAGTAGACATGGCTGATGAAGGAAGGCTGAATAATTTTCTTTCATTTTTTCGAAGGACGAGATTGAGGTGGTCTTTTACATACCATGGTGAACTTTGTTAGACACTCTTGTTGGGGCAAGGTATGTAGGTGGGTGAAGTCAAGTCATGAAAAGACTAGTGTCAATTAAATATTGCATATAAGATGCTTCCCTCATCCCCC